>CAMPET010000015.1:388914-426185 GCA_946803715.1 Beroe ovata | reverse complement strand
ACACACACACACACACACACACACACACACACAGACGTACTACACGCAGAAATACACAAAGATTACTCAATCCTCTCTTCGGCCTAAGCTTACGAATATGAAATTCTCAGAATTTCTCACCATAAGGTTACAAAGTACAGATAACTTTGATCTCGAGCCCCACTCCCACTACTTCCAATCACGGCGATCTGCCATGATCCCTATGAAGCATGTTGCACGCCTACAGAATCCACAATGATCCCCCACTCATTATTATAATTCCACAGGACGTCACAGCGAAGCAGGGAGATCAAGCAAAGCACCCGCCAAGTCTGAGTCCCGAACACGCCCCGCCGCCGCCCACCCCGACTCCCCTGACGGCCGAGACCTGGAGTCCATCTACCTGGACTCCCGGTCCCTGACCAAGCAGCACCAGCAGCGCGAGGAGCAGCACGGGGAGGAAGAGGAGGTTGGGGAAGCGGAGACCTCGTTTAATAATGGAGAAAAGAAGGAGGGGGGAGGAGGGGAGAAGGGAGGCAAGAGGAAGGAGTATGATCGACCACAGTACCGGAAACACAACGGTACAGTAGGGGAGGATGTGTATCAGAACCATGGGTATGAAGATGAGGATAGACCTGTGAGGACGAGGTGAGTGAGGCTATTATTGAGTGTTAATTGGTTTAATTGGGGGTGTTAATTGTTTTAATTGGGGGTGTTAATTGGTTTAATTGGGGGTGTTAATTGGTTGACTTACTGATAGTTGAGGGGAACTGCATATTTTGTTGAATTTGATAATCAAATTGAGATCGTAATGCACGGTTTCAGTTTTAAGGATATCCAACCGAATAATCAAAGAATCAACAACATTGTATTTGTGATCGTTTGATTCCCCCGCCGATCATCACAGAGCATTAATTGGAGTTGTCTACAAGGATGTCATTATACCTTCTCACCAATTAACTTGTCATATCCATAAGATCAATTAGGATTATAATTGGTCAATATTGATTCCCTCAGTTAACTGACTACACTACTGTAAACTGTTTTGTACCTATTATAGTGTGTGTGTGTGTGTGTGTGAGTGTGTGTGAGTGTGTGTGTGTGTGTGTGTATGTGTGTGTGTGTGTTCGGTATAATACCGAACACACACAAGCACACACACACACACGAACGCAATTACACCTCCAATATTGATGAGATGGTCTTAACCGAAGAACAACTTCTACAGAAATCTAACTCTGATCATATGCCTGTTGTCATGGCTGTTGTCATGAAATGACTGTGTTGCCATGACAACATGTGTGTTTATATGACGTACGTGCTTGTGCGTTGTTTGCGGTTTGACATATTCCGAAGAACTGAGAAGACGAACAACTGAGCGGTATCTTGACAAAACCGTGTGACCGACAAGTGTAATCGCCACGGTAGTTTAATTGGCCGGGTTGACAGCTAGTTAGGAAGTGTCACCCACCGCTCGACCTTCTAGAACTGATTACCAGAGAGAGAGATAGAGAGTGAGATGTATGGGAAAATATTGAGTTTTAACTCGATTTTTTCTCACTGTGTGGAGCTGGGAGCATGCGCAACTCCAGAACATTCCATATGATAGTTGGATCTTAAATCCACTGCAGTAGCGAGTGGACCAATATCTATACTGGATAGTGGATACCTCGATTTCAGTTGAAAAACTTACTTACTTATTGTAAGAGTCTAACTTAATGATCTCAACAATATCTGATATACTGAATTCGTATAAGAACTGATCAATATCATTCTGACTCGTGTCTAGAAGAATGTGACCTGTAAAACGTCGACATGGCATAGTTAGGGTGTGCCAAAAAATATAGCGTCAACACTCGCTTGTGCATTCCTGAGAACACGCACCTAGACACACACACACACACACACACACTCATTAGAAATACCTTCTTAATCCCAGTCAAGAATAAATAGTGGATTCTTTTGTCTGTATATTTGTTAGCCTGTGTTTACTCTGGAATTAGGAACCCTGGCGTCTCGACTCTATGCTTTGTTCAGGTGTTGTTGGTAGTTGTTCATGCTCTCTTGGATGCTCATGATCCTTTCCAAGTTTCGTGAAAACCTCTTTTCTATTTAACTCCCTTTTTACCATGTTTATATCATGTCTGGTACTCAGACCTCCCCCTTCTCAACTTCATGAGTTAATGGTCCCCAATGACACTCCCTCAATACCAACTCCCCTCAACCACAACTCCACCTTTCAGGGCTTATTCCGACTCGGAGGCGGAAAACTTTGTCGAACCTCCGCACTACCGATTCGTGGACTTCAATCATCCCTCTAGGATAAAATCTAGGTTAGGCGTCATGTTTTGCTATTTCATACTCGCCCAATACTTGTTCTTGTATACTCTTTTTATTTTTTCAACGATAGGTATAACTCTAAGTATTATATTTTATTTTGTGTAGTTATATTCCTGCGTCTTCAGCGCGTTCTTTCGTTTTTGTATCCGGTCTTATTGGGAATTGTTACCTGTTGGTCTGTGATTTATACAAACAGATTCGGCATTAGATTTATGTATCATTTAAGTCATTATGCCGTCTTTACAACATAAATATCAAAGAACACACACATAGGTACCCGTGCACTATTTTCCGACACAATTGTCTCTACTCACATTGCACGTGTGGTTGTTCATGTGTGTCCTGACTGTTTCCATGATGACGTCACTACCCCACCCTATCATGGTAAAGGGGCGTGGTCATCACTCCCGTCCCCGCAGTAAGAGTGACCGGCACGCGGTATCCCGGAAACCACCATCTGCTGCGACACAGTCCACAGGCCATGGCAAGGCAGATAGCATGCCCGATCGGTATTATAAGATACCCTACAGAATACCCTACTACACCAGGTACTACACCACCTTGTACAATGTACATGTAGTTGTACAATGTACATTGTATTTGGTCATTGTATTATATACATTATACAATGCATAAAGTACATTTAACATGCAAAACCCATGTACCCGTTTTTCAGGCAGCGCTCAGCAGGTTAAACTTTTAACAAATGACTTTCATGATGACTTTTTCAATCCTTATATTATTCTGTTCAGGCAGCCAGAAAACAATGCCGATTACGACTACGATGTGGCAGCGGCGGCAAACTCGTCGAAGCCGAACCGTAACGGCTCACTCCAGCCGCCATTTCAGCCGCGTGGCGGGTCGCGCGGTAACTCGCGGAACAGTTTCCGGCCGTATCCCGCCCCGTACGCTCACTATCCACCTCACTCAACATACCAGAGGTGTGCTGTCGTGATGACACTCCACATGAGCACTACTGACAGTTCACTACTGACAGTTCACCACTGACAGTTCACTACTGACAATTCACTACTGACAGTTCACTACTGACAGTTCACTACTGACAGTTCACTGGTGACAGTTCACTGGTGACACACAATCATCTTGACACCCACTCTAATTATTCATTCCCAGTGAGACTACAGAAAACGACTACTACACCCCTACCGACCCTGTTGTCGTTCCCTCCGGCAAGAAGCCCAAACACAAGCGTTCCCACTCTGACTCCAGCTCCTCTCGAACTCTAACCTCACCCTGGAATAATGACTGCAACAAAATAGTCACTCCAAAGGTAGGGTCAGCTGCCCGTGCATGATCATGTTTCACTTCTTCATATTTGTGTCACATGGAATTTTAATGGTGAATGTCGGGATGAAATCGAGTGTTTTTCGTAATGTAGAAATGTGTTGACGATCATGCCATCATCACGTAAAGCCCAGAGCTGATGGGCAATTTATGCGGAATTCGGCTACTCCCTGACAGACACTGCCGATGAAATTGCTCGGACTAAGCATTAGTGGCAGACAATAAACACAGAAGTAGACAATCGCGTGTCATTATCGGACATGTCACAATGAGATCGAACCGGCAATGTTTCCACTTATTTTTTATGAAGTTGCTGCGTGCGCGTACATCTCTGTGTAAGTGTGGTCTTGGCCTGAGTCCAGCAGTCCGTGAAGTACGATGAAGAAAGATGACTGGTTGTCTAAAGTTTACACTCTGTACACAGCCGTATTCAAGGTTGTCCATATTGTACGTGGTGTGAACCTCCCCCCATTCCCACGTATCGCGTGTTGTGGGGCAGCCTCTCCATATCCACCTTTCCATGTCACACGTTTTATAGAGGCGAGTTATGGAGGTTTTGGCAAATAGGGCGGCTCCCCTCCTTTTTGAATCAATCTTAGCGAGGCTCATCTCATTTTTGTGTGCAACGGAATGCGTATTCGTACATCACACTGTACAATTATTCCACGTCTCCATGAAACCGATTTCCCAATGTAACCGATTTCCCGCCACTCTCTAAGTCTGCTTTCCATTCCTTTTCACCCTGCTCCCGCATTCCATCCCTCTGTTAGTCTAACCCCTATCCTATCCTCCAGTTCCCACTCCGGCACTCCGATCCTATCCCCCACTCCGGCACTNCTTTCCCCCACTCCGGCACTCCAATCCTATCCCCCACTCCGGCACTCCAATCCTATCCCCCAGTTCCCACTCCAACCTGCCCGCGACACCACGCCTCTTCACCACGGTAATTCCCACACGGAGCGGCAGGGATCAAATTCCACCAAATACCTGCACAAGTTGAAATGCGCCGCTCCGTCCTCCAATCACGTGTGGCATGACCCCCTCCTCGGCCAAGATAAGACCGATATTGTGTACAGTGGGGATAACAATAGTCGGAAGGTTAGTCTGTGCTCCTCCTAGCGACGTGTGTGCATGGCTTTTTGTTTGAATATGACGGCGATTTGAGTGTGTTTGGTAGAAAAATAATTCCTTGGCGTTCTGGATACTAACATATTTTGCACTATTTGATACCTTTTCCTCTTTTGATACCACTCCCTCTTTCATTACACAGAGTCGCAGCAAATCCTTTTGGTCCGATTCCCGACACCCCATGACTTTGTATAATCTCGACTTTATTGTTTTGATGCCCTATGAATCGTGCATGTTTTGTTTCATGAAGATGTCGCATCACCCACAGAGATGATGTGATGACGGATACTCGACGAACATTCTCCTGACAAAAGCCACTATCTCATTGTTCACTAAAACCACCGGTCTTGATGGAATCCTATCGTGTGATCATCATTTCTTATCTTACAGCCAAATTCACCGATTGAGCATTTCGGATTGATGTGTTTTTTTGAGTGTTTGTTATTATGGAAGAACTAACTTAATTCTAGGTGAAAAACCTAGTCCCGGATATTTTTCCTGCAAACAGTCATCATGATGGCGACTGTTGTTAATGTTAGTGGTATATAACCCACAATTACTCTTTTCAGAGTGAAGAAGAAAGTCAGATGGAACGGTTTGCTGATTTCAGTGGTGACGTCACGCTAAACTACCTCCGCTTCATTTGGAACAGTCCCGAAGTCCTGCGGCAGATCATCTGGGGCAGTCTCTTTATCGGATTCTTTGTTTACAGGTTTTTGACACAGCAGCTGATATTGACACAGCTTTTCCTCTACATCTGGTATTGACACCACTTTCTCACTACGCCGAATTTTGACACCACTATGTTGCTACAGTGAGTATTTGCATGTTGATTTTGACGCACCTATATTCCCCAGTTTCTATTGCTGCTGGCGTAGCTTTGCCACGTACCTGGACAAGCCAACAGCTACACAGTACAACATGTACTTCGAGCCCAACAAAATCTTAACATTCCCGACCATCACTATCTGCAACATGAACCCGCACAACTCATCCTACTTAGACAGAAAGGAAAACAGAGCTATGAAGTGAGCAAAATTTGCAATCTTTGTTAGAATGTGGGATATTGGGATCGGGGAATAAGAATGCCTACTTCTGATAGAAATTGCATTTTCCGAACATTGGGAAACATCACGAGTTTGTAAAGTGAATGAGCTATACTTATTAACATCTCAGAGCGTACTTGTACGATAAAGAGAGTAAGAAGTTGAGTTGGTTGGGTAGCATAAGATCAGACCCCAACGAGGAACGGAGTTTCAACGTTAAAAACTACTATCGGAACTCCGGCCAAAAACTCACTGACTTCATAGGTACGGTATGCACTATGCACTATGCATGTATCATGAGTTTTTTGGAGACTGTGTTCTTAGTGAGCTGAGACTATATCTTGTATCAAGGATAAGTGTTACTTAATGATCAAGTTACTAACTTAGATAAGTTGTGTGACAAACCTGAAACTCTGAATGAACAATCTTTTTTAGAGGACGTTAAGTTCAAAGAGGAGCCTCTGGAGGTGACAGAAGCATTCCAAGAACGGTTCACTACGCATGGTCTGTGCTGGACTTTCAATGCAGATGGCAGGAGAACTGTCAATAGAACAGGTGAGACCCCTGACACCACCACTAAGATGACACCGTATAGTGGTGTCAGGTTGAGTACGTGTCACTCGCATTTGATGTGTTACAGGTATGGACTTCGGACTGTCGTTTGGAATAAACATCAATCAGGACATCTATCCGAAGTTTGTAACCAAGGCCGGCGTGAAGGTAACATGATCCATCTAAACACTTTGACACCAAACTTCATTGACACCACTCTTCTCGTCGTCATGACACCGATCTGGTACGCTGACACCCCCCTCAGATAATGTTCCACAACACGTACGAGCCAGCACTGATAGACGAGTATGGCATGGCTCTCACCCCTGGAACTGAGAATTTCATCAGTCTCAGTCACGAGCGGGTATTTGATGCGCTTTCTCCCCTGATTCGTATTATCAGCCATCGTCCCAGAGGAATCTTAATATCCCACTAATTTTTGAAAGCACCAAATCAATTGAATGCCCAATCATAAGTGTGGCGAATCCTTTTTACACCAATGCGATTTGCATTTTACATTACATCGTCTATTCTACCAACCCAATCTTCAACTGCCACTGACCAGCATCCTATTCAGAATAAGAACCTGAAAGCCCAGACAAATGGTTGCCGAGACGAACCGCTGCGCCTGTACGACACTTACAGTGTGTCTGGGTGTGAGAGACAGTGTTTCACTGACATTATGCTGGAGGAATGTGGATGTAGGAGTTACTATTTGAAGGGTGAGGGGACGACCCAGATTTGACTTCATCAATGAACATCAATCTGATGAATGAACATCAATTTTGGTGCATAACACGTTCTGGGCTATTGAAATGAGATAGTTTGGAGAGCTCAACTCTCACGGAGAAGTCACGTGTTCGTTGAATCACATGTTCATTTTGTGTATCCTGATTGGCAAAGAGGTAGTACCTCACGCGTGAACCCCTGCGCAGGTAACTCAGACTCAGAGGAGTGTAGATTGTACGCAGAGAAAAACTGTGTGAAGGAAGTGGTGGAGCGGTATCATAGCGGCTTCTACTCGAGCAGGCCCCAATGTATCTGTCCTGATCCGTGTACTTCCGCTTCATACATGTGTGTATATTTGTGACTGTATGACTGTCAATGTGTCTGTCAATGTGTCTATTCTGTGTGTTTGTGTGTATATATGTGACTGTGTGACTGTCAATGTGTCTATTCTGTGTGTTTGTGTGTATATATGTGACTGTGTGTCCATGTGTCTATTCTGTGTGTTTGTGTGTATATATGTGACTGTGTTTCTGTCAATGTGTCTATTCTGTGTGTTTGTGTGTATATATGTGACTGTGTGTCTGTCCATGTGTCTATTCTGTATGTTTGTGTGTGTACTGTGTAGTGTGAGTGGGTGGTTTGGGCGAGTGACTGTGTGTGTGTGTGTTTCTTCTCTGTGTGTACACTATTGTTATAACAACTAGACACACTTTCCACAGAGCAACGTTATCCACGGCAGAGTATCCAGCAAAGAGTTACGGGGAGGCGTTACAGCAGTACAACGCACAGACCGCTACCCAGGGGGAGGGCGATGGAGAGCCGAGAGATGTCCAATATTACAGGTATCTATGACTGACGTGTTTGTACCTACCACGTTGTTTATCGATACTCGGAGAGCTGTGCTACTGGGCGTGGTTTTACACTTGTCTGGATTTCTAGTATTTGTCCCTTTTCAGAGAAAATTTCCTCCAAGTTCACATCTATTTCGAGATTCTTTCTATAAAGGAAGTGGAGAAAGTCTTCTCATACAAGTGGTCCAACTTGATGGGTGAGTAATAGCCACCATCTCTTTTATTGGGCGTGGTCACAATTTGTTGAATTACCGAATCTGAATTTCATTTCACTAAGAATCATGGACATGTCCGGCATGTTCTGACTTATCAATCCCAGGTGATGTTGGTGGTCAGCTGGGCTTGTTCCTTGGAGCGAACATTGTGACAATATTCGAGTTCGTGGACTTTTTTGCTCGATTGTTCTGGTATAACTGTATCATGAAGATATTCCTGTATTATTCCAACAAGAAAAAGAAAAAGAAGAACACTAATATGAACCACCGTCCATGAAATTGAAGGGAGATGGATCAAGCCGACTCGTGGGACTCAACAAAGAGGCACAGTGACCTCATACATGCGAGAGAGGACGAGAAATCGACCATTACTGCAACACAAATATGTATCAATTATCGAACCAATGAAAAACGGGCCTCACCTCAGAAGTACTATGATGTCACATGTTTTGTAAATTCAGACCGAGTTAAAGACTGGAGGATTATCTCGAAAGCTTACACTATATTATAATGTATGATGTAGACTGTGTTTGAGATAAGGTGGAGTTTGTTAGAATGGTTTCTTTTACTTTTTGTAGTTGTTAAAATTGACCTAAACAACATTTCTATCAATCTGAAATGCATTTGTGGAGGTGCGGAATTAAAATAATGATTTACGGATATGAATTATTAATATTAGGATCCTTTAAGTTAATATATTTTGATATCATGACATGTAAGATGCGCACAATAAATTTCTTGTTTATAACTTTAAGCAAAATATGCAAGGTTGTACAATGATTCAATAGGGGCCGTCACGTGTCAAGACGTGAATAAATGATAATTCCGGCAGTAATAGGCACTGGCCAGTTGCTTGGCCATTATGATTAAGTGGGAAATGTAGTTAAGTCTTACTTAATTAAATTGTAAAGTGAGCACTTGCAGTTGCACTTTGAGTTCGCTCCAATTGTTAAGGACTTTGATAATTGCACAGAGCACTGATGAGTGATATGATACGATTTTCATCTTCGTAATTTGGTCGTTTTCTTGCAGCTAGGCTATACTACAGAGTATAGCTAGTGCTATATGAGCTATACTATATGCTATAGCTTTAAGAAAAGTCAAAAGTGCATTGTCTATCGATATTTGATTTTGATGATAGCTATTACCCGCGCCGCGCCCCTGGACAGTGGACCTGTCGCGGCCGAGAAATATTCCGTTTTGCGCGCGCGGCGCAAACTTATTCTCAGAGTCAGATTGCAGATGCAGCTTGAATTGCATCACCGGTTTATAGATTGCAGAGAAGTGTTGCAATTGCAATTTCGCGTGTAATTGTAATCAATTTCAAGCCTTTCACAAGACGTGTATATCGCAGTCGTATACCATATACGGAGACGCGTAGCGCGCGCTAGAAGTATCTGGGTCACGCACGCCGGCATGCACACCGTGGGAAAACTGAACAGGCAATCGATATACAGTTTCAGCCTTTGATGAAAAGAAGGCGCCCGCGATCCGAGCTCGAGAAACAAAGGTCAGATAAAGTCTGGCAAGTTATTTCATATTTCTAAGTTGTAGTGTTTTTCCCTCAAGGTTAGTTTCATAATCAGATTCAATGATTTATCTGTATGTGTTCTTGTTATTTCTAATTTGAATGACAACACTTCTTCTTGACACTCATCTTTCATGACTTACTTCCTCTTCACCAAATTTGCTTTCGCCACTTCAGATATCAATCTAACTTGACACTATGCACCACAATTCTCTTATATTGCATCAATTCCACCTGAAACCACCTTCTCTTCGCACAACTTCAGTTGACAGCAATTTTTCACTTGATATCTTCACCTTCACTTGACATCACTTTCAGGCGCATAGCCAGAGAATTCTTCCAGGGGGGCCTTCAGGAGTGAAGTTTGCTCAGCAAGCGAAGTGAGCAAGGTCTGGCAGGGGTATGGGGGCTTACCCCCCTCAATGTTTTGAACTTGCTATCAAAGCTTTTTTCTTGGCACTATATCTTCCTGACTATTAACATCACATGATCCAGACTCCCCCTCTCGTTATCATTAGTAATGATGGCTTGATGACCCCCTGAAAGGAGATATATCATGTTATGAAATGCTGCACCCCCACCCTTCTGACGGAGGGAAGTATATAGAAGTAGCCCTACAAAGGGAGGGGACACAAAGCCCTAGTTGGGGATTTGTCAGGTAGCCTTGAGCAATCTCAACCCTGGACCCAGCAGACAATCCAGTAGTCTGATCATAGACTGGCTTGTATTGGCTTGTATTGGCTGTATACAGGTGTGAATTGTGATATGCTCAATGCTTCATTAAAAGGTGTACACTGTACAGTGAGTGCTAAGCAGGCTGTTCATAATGTGACTTCTCATTCACTTAGTACCTGCTTGCTGTTGTTCACTGTATTGTACAAGGTTTTAGCCTTAGATGCCAGGGTTGTATTTTGTTTAATGTATGTACTCAGTAGAGAGGATACACAGTGCCTAAGTGTAAAAGGTCTAGGCTTTTTGAAGGGTGCACAGTAAAGTTAGTGTAAAGCAGTATAGATCATGACCACTGGTCAACTCGATTCTCATATAAAGTTGTACAATTTTAACTTGTGTTCCAAACTGGTAAGCTCATAACACTGTAATGAAATGTCACCTGATCTGATAATTTCACAACGTTACACATTATGCTCAGGAGGGCTTCACACAATCAAAAAATTATGCATGTCAAACCTTGGATCTAAACCTTGTATAGTACCAAGAATGTTGATGTTGTTTTGGTCATGAATGCTGTCAATTGAATCAATGGCAACCCCTCCCCTCGGCTAATCATGCGATACATGAACAGTAAATGTTACTATTGACCATCGGATTACACTTAATTTAATAGATAGCTGTTCAAGAACCGGTGACCACGATACGAAGCTGTCCAAGATCTTTGTCTCTGAGGTGGATAAGGTGTTTGTAGTCCTGAGGAATTACAATGTGTAGTGTACCTTTACTCGGAATTGGCACATTTCAACTTAAAGATCCAGTTGTTATTTATGATGTTCTTGACAGAGCTCTAAGTTGTGGTCTTAGACTCATTGACACTGCTCAGTGCTATAGAAATGAGGGATTGATTAGCAATGCATTGACTGAATTACTCCCTAAATACACACTTAAACGATGCGATATCAAAATCATTTCAAAGTTAGACCCCAGGAATCATGGTACTGATAAAGCTAAGAAATCAGTTGAAATGACCCTCCGCAATTTTGATGGCTTTGTAGACATAATGCTCATTCATTGGCCTGGGGTAAGCAAAATGAAAAGTGACAATCCTGCTATCAAAGATTTGAGAAGGGATTCATGGAAAGTCTTAGAGTATTTCCATCAGGAGGGATCCATTGGGGAAATCGGAGTTTCAAACTACACCCATTCTCATTTAACAGAACTCTTAGCATATTGTAAAGTGAAACCGTCTATTATTCAAAATGAGTTCCATCCAAGGTACACTGACAGTGACGTTTTGTCATTGTGCCGAGACAATGACATATCAATTGTTGGATATTCACCATTTGGGCAGGGCGACTTGTTAACCAATGAAACAATCAAATCTATCGCTGCAAAACACAGTGTTCAATCCAGTCATGTGCTCATTAAGTGGTGTATTCAGCAATCAGTTACTTGTATTCCCAGGACTTCCAAGTCTGAGAGGATTGACCAAAACTTCGTCGGATTGTCAGAATTCGGATTAGATTCTGATGATATGACGATGATTAGTACTCTGAATGACAATCACAAATACTGCTGGAATCCGAATTCTGTAATCTAACAGCACCAGAAAGTTTTCAGTCATTCGGATATTCTGTATTATATTCAGCATTTATTTGTTACTGTGACATCAGAATGCTAGCAGTGACATTTGTTGATACCAGTACGTCAAAACAGGCTTTTTGGGCGAGAAAACATCTTGTAGTCACAACTTTGGCCCCCCTTATCATACAAAGCATACAGCCCGCCCTTCTATTCTCATAAAATGACACTGTTGTCACAAAATGGCAACTCTTATTCGGAAATTTCACGTGAGGCGCGATGTCACCTTACCTTAGACATTGGCGCGTAATTTGAATTTTAATGCGCGCGCTTTTCTGTTTCATTCTGCACGGCGGTTTACAGCACTTCGACACGTGTGAATTATATGTTTTTAATTGTTTTTTAAGTGGGTTGGTCTTTGTTCAGTTATTTTTCGTTCATACTGTGTTATTCATTGCCTACGTACCGTTCCATGACTCATTTTGATGACGCGGTCTGTATTATAGTTCATTATCATTTGTCAACATATTGATTCCGTTGCCAGAGCGATAAATTCACTCTATCCCATTTTAGAGGTATGATTTACGAGGGCTTCCTCTTTGTGATTCACATGTTCCTACACACTTACTGCCAGCTACAAGTTGTTGTGCAATGCTGCCTCAATCTTGCCAGGTAATGCTTTCTGGATTTAATTGTACAGATCGGCTCATACCTCATGTACAATGTACATTGTTAATGCAGTAATGTACATTGTACAATAACGCATTAACCGCCTTATATCTTAATCCGCCCTCATATAACTATTCGCAGGTGGTGGCGTGAGTCAAAGTGGAACGCCGACGTGCTCCTCTCGCACGCCAAGCCCCTCGGAAAAATGCCTGGTCACGTGTCACTCATGTTTCTTGAGGATAACGTTCCCATTGAGGATCTTGTCAAGCCCATAGTGTGGTGTATTTGTCTAGGTGAGTTTCTCGAATACTTGCAAATCAGTCATGCTTCTATTTCTCCCCAAATTATTACCAAAATTTTCGTATTTACCAGGCGTAACCACGATATCGCTGTACGATTACTACGGCAAGTTACGACAACAGAAACTTGAGATTGATGCCTCCCTCCGTGAATACTATTCCGATTTCACACGGAACTGCAAGAAACCCCGGGCTGGTGACAATTCACTTCATATCCAGTTCGTCAGTGTGGAAAACGGTCGTACTGATCTCGTTCATGCAGGTGAGAAAACACAGACAATTTTTATACCTCTCCTGCAAAACGTTGTTACTTTTTCCGTTCTTTCCATACTCTTAACGTCATATTTTCAGCACGAGACATTGCAAAGGAGTTTGTATCTGGTGCTGTGACCGAGATAACCCAAGTCAACTACGAGTCCTATCATAAAGTAAGTTCTATATCTTGTGTGTCCAATTTGAATCGGTGAAAATACACCTTTATGCTCTTGATGATCAAAAAGTGTATGACCGAATTCTAACTCTCTAACCCCCTGCTAGGTGTTTGCTAAGTCACCCCCAGAACTGCTGGTCAAGTTTGGAAGTGTCAACACTCTGGCCGGGTATCCTCCATGGCCAGTTCATCTCACAGAGATATTATCTATTCCTACTTGCTATCTTATCTCGCCCTCACAGTTCGTCAGCACTGTAGCAAACTATCTCAGAATAGAGAAGCGGGAGGGTAAATAGATGTCTTTCTATCATTTACTCTGAGCACGAGTTTTTACTGATACTCTGAACTGTAAACATGAATTTGCTCTTATAGTCACTTATAGAAGTGTCACTTATAGAAGTAGAACGGCCTTACTGCCCCTTTAATCTTTATATTTTTCATTCTGTGATCGATGATTCGATGAAATGTACTATATGATATGTCATACGGCGCAGCCCAGTACGTACATCATTGTCGATCGATGAAAGATCGCCCTGTCGCGGTTTGTCAGATATTACCAGTACCTGACGTCCTGGCCTGTTTCTCGCGCGCGAGAAACAGAGGTCAGATAAAATCTGACAAGTCGCGGTCGACTGGTCGAGAATACCGTTTCGCGTGGCAATGGCTGACGGCCGTCCATGATTTGTTTGCCTTGCTAGGCCCCGCTGACCAATGCACTGACGCGAGTACAGTCTGAGAATAATTTGCAGCGCGCCGCCGGCCGCGCGCAATGAAATTCTCGACGCGACAGGGGCTTTCATCGACAGCCGTCAGCCAATGATTTGTCGCGTCGATCGATGATAGCCCATGGCATGCACTGTCCGAGTGTCCACTGTCGAGAATTCTAGAATTTCGTTTGGCCCGCGGGGCGCAAACTTGCTGTCGCAAGTCGCGGCTTGCAGTTGCATCATTTGTAGGATTTCACCCTACCCTTGCTGGCGGGATTGAAAATCGCGCGCACCGACGGTAGGGTAAAATCCTACGATTGCATCATCGGTCTTGCATCGCTTGACAATCCATGATACTGATAAGCGTCATGGGTTTGTCGATCTATGATAGACCCTGTCGAGAATTTCGTTTTGCGCGCGCGCGCGGCGCAAACTTATTCTTCGCGGCTTGCATCAGCGGTCTAGCATCGCCAGACAAGTCATGGGTATAGGGGGTGAACGAAAAAAATCGACTTCAACAAAATATGACAAACTTGGTATCAAAATGATCTGCAGGCTGGTACTAACTCGGAGAACAAGTTTTGTTGCCAGAAATTGTGATTTGAAAGAGTTGTAGGTGGTAGAAGAACAAGGACTGGGCGCAAAAAGTGTAACACCAAAATTTCGCGAGAATATGCCAAAGTTACAATGTCTGTCGTTAAAACGAAATAACCAACGACTCTTTTGTTCAAACTCAACGATAAGCCACGGAAATTGAAGATGAATGTTTCTTTAAGCAAACATCGAAGGATTCAAGCCGATTGAGTATTTAGAAGTCAAGTTATGGTGGTTTGAAAACAACGCGTGAAAATCCGATCAATTTTCGTCCATAACTCAGCTCAGGAAAGACGTAGAGCAAATCTGAAAGCTGCATCTGAAAGCTCTCAACTGGCACGTGCCAGTTACATGCTGCGCGCAACAATTCATTACGCGCACGTGGGTGTATAGTTCATTATCTGATGCGTTTGTTGTATTTCGCCGCTCGTAAAGACTCGTAGATAGAGATTTTAACTTGTGGACAAAACCATGTGGCACCTTCCCTTTGAGTTATCAGGCTGAAACTTTGAGACTTGATAGATACTTATGATATCGACAAAGCAGGTTGAAAATCATCTTTCTAGGAGATTCCTAAGCTGAGCTATGAGCTGTTGAAAACTTCAAGTAGCCATAGCTTCGGCAGGCAATGGGGAATTCGGATGATTTTAACCAGTCATGACCAGCTTTGTTTTCTCTACCTGGTGACAAAATTTCAGAACGATTCGTTGAATACATTCAAAGATAAGTTTGTAAACGTGAAAAACACCGTGTTACACTTTTAGTCGTCGTAAACGTGCTAGTACTTTGTGCGCACGCGCTGTTGTTACCACCCTAATGGGTAAACATAGAGTTGAGATGTTGGAATGAGGTAACTTATTTCCACTGCCCCCACGACGTCTCTCAACAGTGAAGCTCCAGGTTCCTGAGTTTCGGGTGGCCCAGCCTTGCATTTGTAAGCTGTGAGGGGTACTGTGGGCCCAAACCTTTCTGTTCTCTTTTACCACTTGCTGATGCATGATACTGAGATCCAAATCACAGTTGACAGAAGAGTTCCTTACATTTGTAAGATATCCCCTGATCATTCGCAGTTTAGATTCTACCCTCTGTTATATCACTCCTTGGATTAGAAAATCGATATCCAGTATTTTGCTTTGTTTGCAGTAAACCCACACAACTGTATAGTAATATTATGAGAGACTTATTCATTCTATTATTTCTTGATCTATGGCCTTGTGAAGAGATTTGTGTGAGACTGTGTGGAAACACATCTATAAAAAGTGGTAACATGCAATATTTATTCCATTAATATATAGATAATTGATTCCACTTTAGTTGCTCTTCCATGGAAGGATGGATGCAAGGGAGTCTTGCTCGAATAAAACTCTCCAACTTTGTAACATACGATTCTGTTGAGTTCAAGACTGGCCCCCATCTTAACATTATAATTGGTCCTAATGGCACTGGAAAAAGCTCCATTGTATGTGCTCTTTGCCTTGGTCTTGGTGGAAAAACTAACTTGTTAGGCAGAGCAAGGGAAGTTGGAGAATTTGTGAAACATGGTACTGATAAGGCAACTATTGAACTTGAGTTGTACAACAAAGATGGTCTGAACTACACAATAAAAAGAGTGATAACACGTGATAACAAGTCAGATTGGTTCTTGAACAAGAAACCTGTAAACTTGAAAGAAATCACAGGACTTGCTAAGAAGTTGAGCATAGATGTGAACAACTTATGTCAGTTTTTACCTCAGGATATGGTTGCTGAATTTGCAAAAATGACTCAAGCTCAACTTCTTGAATCAACAGAAAGAGCTGTTGGGGGTCAGGCATTAGTGGAGTTACATGAGAAATTGATTACCCTTAAGAATGAACACAAATCTGTTCTGACATCACAAGTGTCCAAAGAGGAATACCTTGATAAATTGATGAAAAGAAATGAGTACTTGAAAGATATTGTTAGCAAACACGAAGAAAGAAGCAATCATTTAAAAAAGATTGAAGTTCTTCAGCTGAAAAGGCCTTGGCTTGTATATGAAGTTGCACGTGTCAAATTTCAGAAATTGAAAGAATCCAAGAATTCTTTAGCAGATCGTGTAGAGCAATTAAAAGCAGGCCTTAAGCCATTGAAAGATTTGGTCGATGCTAAAAAGTCAGTCCAAATGGAAGTCGGCACTGTTATTAAAGAAATGAGTAGTGATCTTAACAAGATAAACAGTGGCTTGAAAAGTGTCGAGCATAGTATCAGTTCAAATAGAGAAAGATTTGATGAGTGCCAAGAAGAATACAAGAGCAAAGTCCAGGAAGCAGAAACTAGGATAAGTCAAATTAACCAACTTACAAATGAAGTGGAAGCATATAAAAGGGAAATGAAAGACTTGCCACCTATTGAAGACCTCAAAACTGCTCAAGATAGGTTAATGAATAAATGTAGAGATATTGCTAAGGAGTTGGCAAAGCTGGAGTCAATCAAGAATGAATTAAATATAGATGAAAATTCTCGGAAGTCAAAGCAAAGCGGCTTGCATGCTCAAATACAGCGGCTAAATGATATCAGTAATAAGAAACTTGAAAGTCTGAGGAGGTCCCATGAGCGAGATACATATAATGCTGTTGAGTGGCTCAGGAAAAATAAACATATGTTTCAGGGAGAAGTATTGGAGCCCTTTCAACTTATTATTAATGTCCCAGATACCTCAAATGCAAAGTATATTGAGAGTATCATTTCTAGAAATGACAGGAAGGCTTTCATATTTGAAAGAACAGACGATTTGAATACTTTCATGAAGGAACTCCGTGATAATCAGAAACTATCCATTAATGCTGTACATGCCCCACCCAACGAGAATTTTCACTCTTCATTTGACTCTCATCAACTCAAATCCCTTGGCTTTATTGGCTATCTATCTGACTTCATTGAATGTCCTCAATTAGCAAGACGGTTTTTGTGT
Source organism: Beroe ovata (assembly GCA_946803715.1). NCBI lineage: Eukaryota > Metazoa > Ctenophora > Nuda > Beroida > Beroidae > Beroe > Beroe ovata. The sequence continues at coordinate 408,628 of CAMPET010000015.1, read as the reverse complement.
AAATATTATCGGATCCACAATGTTCCCATTGGTACATCTGCTGTGGACAAAAATCTTGATAGGATAAACAAGATCATAACATCTGGTTTGTACTTTACTCCAACACATCGCTACCAGAACAATAAATCGAGATATTCAAGCGACACCATCTCCTCTATAAGTCAGTTGAAAGAAGCTCGAATTTTCAACCTCACTGTTGATACATCTCAAATTCAAAGGCTTGAACAGGAGGCAAATGCACTCCGACTTGAGTCAGATGAAGCCAAGGCCAAATACAATGAGGTTTGTCAAACTTTGTATCATTCATCATATAAGTTACACTTATCATAATAAAAGTTAATTGTTGTTGACTTTTGCTGCAATTGTTATCGTGATAAAAACTTTCATTCTCTAACAGGTAAAAAGTCGTGAGCAAGAACTAAGGGCTAAGGAACAGGGTTATCGAGATGAGCGTACTAAAATTGGAAATCAAATCCAGCAACGTCAGACTCTCGAAAGTAAAATCTATAATAAGTCCTGTAAATTGTCTCAGTTAGAGAATTCCACGATCAATCTGGATGATGAGAAGGAGAAATGTATCCAAAAGTCAAATCAAGCTGCACTGAAAACTACGGAATATCTCAAAAAGATGTACTCAGTGTACATCAAGTTGACTGAGAAGGAGAATGAGAAAAATCTGGCTACGTTCAAGAAGATCAGACTTTCTCTGGAGGTTTCGGATGCAGAAGAACGCTTACAGTCCAGCAGTCACGAACTCAACGAAGCACAGGAAGCATTGGAAAGTCATGGTGAGCAGGTCAAAAGACAACGTGACTATGCAAGGCAGCTGCTTCAAGAAGCAAAAACTGCTTGTGGGTTAGATAGAGATAATCTGCCGAACAGTTACAAGATACTATTCAAAAGGTAGGTCTCATGAATTTGACCTCAATTTAATAAGAAGAGCAGTATTTGACATAAGTATTTGCTTATCCGTTATGATATTTATCGCAGGTTCAATTCAATTCAATTCAATTATAAACTTTTACAGCACATTACCAAGATATAATTTCATACCTGCACAGGTACCCCTGTTCTGATGTTAATGATCTAGATCAGCAGCTGAATGAAGCACGAGGCCTGGCTGAGTGTAGCAGTGAGGTAGATCCTCAAGTGAGTCAAATTAGTCAATTAGTGGTGTTCTCTCTTTAATTATTGATTGTGCTGGAAGCATTTTCTACTTAAGCATTTCAATGCGCATATTTTCAGGTGATTACAGAGTATAAAAATCGAAAGAAGGAAATTGAGACATACGCCACAGAGGTGGAACAGAACCAGGAAAAACTGAAGACTCTGGAGAGTCAGATCAACTCTGTTCGGGAGAAATGGTACGGTCCGGTTACCACAATCGTGGATCAAATCAACGAGAAATTCCGTTCATTTTTCTCGAAACTGAGCTGTGCTGGAGAAGTGAACCTATCTGAACACGAGGACTACGACAAATGGGGAATCGATATTCGGGTTCAGTTTCGTAACTCTGACGACATGAAACGTCTAACATCACATTACCAGTCCGGCGGTGAGAAATCCGTCTCGACTATTCTGTATCTGCTGTCACTACAAGGGCTGACAGAGTGTCCGTTTAGAGTAGTGGATGAGATAAACCAGGGAATGGATCCGAAGAATGAGAGGAAAGTGTTTGAAATGATGGCCCATGCGGCTACTGTTGAGGGAACATCTCAGTACTTCCTCATCACGCCCAAGTTATTACCTGATCTTGACTACAACGAAAAAATGACCATCCTTGGTATTTTCAATGGCCTAGGTTTGTCAAACACTCATGATGACTCGTTTATAGTCGAGAAGGTGATCGAACAAAATCAAATCCGTTGTTCGCAGCTCTAGACATCGTCCCAGCTCTATACTTCATTTTTATGCTTTTTCCTTGTAAATATAAATCATGTCAATTATTTTGATTCATTAGCGTATTTGATTGATGCATACCCATACTATACCCTATTCTATACGGCTTCTATATGGCTTCTTGTCTATCTTTACATCTGGATGAGCCTTCGATCATCGATGATCTTGGTTGTTTTAATCAAATTTTTACTAGCATTCAGTTATTAACTAATTCAATTATTATTTTACTTTGCATTTTGTGCCATTACAGAACGAAAGATCTTTATTTTACTCCAAGTTTTTATCTGTATATGTTGCAAGTTAATCCCATTGTTTTAAATTCACTAAATCACCTTAATTATCAATGATACTTAGTTACTCAGGCTTTCATTCGAAACTGCTCTCTTTTTAATAACTTCTGTCCTCAACCGACTGTGATTGAACTTCTATTCACTGTGTGTCGCATCTATTTCACTGTTAATTCCCAACCTCCCTCCCTATAGGTAAGCGAAAATGGTTTCCCCACTGGTCAAGCCCCGAATCCTCAAGAAAAGGACGAAGAAGTTCATCCGTCACCAGTCCGACAGATATGGCAAGATCGATGGCTCCAGCTGGAGGAAGCCCAAAGGTATTGACAACAGAGTCAGGAGACGTTTCAAGGGTCAGTTTCTGATGCCGAGCATTGGTTACGGCAGCAACAAGACCACCAAGCACCTCATGCCAGACGGTTTTCTCAAGTTTGTCGTTCACAATGTGGCTGATCTGGAATTGCTTATGATGCACAACAAGCGATACGCCGCCGAGATCGCCCATGATGTCAGTGCCAAGAAGAGGAAAGCTATCGTTGAGCGAGCACAGCAGCTCAATATCAAGGTCACCAACTGGCAAGCTAAGCTCAGATCAGAGGAAGATAACTAATTTAACTTGTGGAATTTTTATGTATTCAAATCTGTGTTTCACTGTGTCATATATTAGCATGTCGCAATCGTATTATTTAATTGTTATTTAAGTGGACGCTTTTTACAAGCGATATTCTCGTTTCCACTAACGCATCCCCTCTCACAGCACACTATAGGTGAATGATGTAGTGATGAGGGATGTCCCTATCCCCTACGTCACACCTGACTGATGACGTAGTCCACTTTAATTTGGGGGCCTCGGACCCTTGGGATGAAGATGAGGATGACGCTGGCTACCCTGATGTGATCTTCCACAAGGTATGATCTACGTGGTGACATATATAGGAACCACGACGTCCATAAATCATGTTACCCTCACCATTTCACAAACGTTACACAGCCCACACAAAGTAATAACATAAGTTAGTGAGATGTAACAGTCACGTGTTACATGTGATGTTACAGGTCCCAAGTGCGGACATAGTATACGAGACAGTGGAACGAGTCCCCAAGTTTGTGAACAAGTATCTGCTAGGAGATGTACTGGGAGAGGGCAGCTATGCAAGGGTGAGCAGAGGTATTGCTAGGGAACACTGCTTGTCAATAGTTTTGTTGAATCCTTGATTTTTATTGAAACAAGTAATGAAATGTTTGTTGGTATTCCGTATTATCATAGTTCGGAAGATTGGTTGAACTGTAACTTATCGTTAATGACATATAAATTGAGGCTCAGCTACGTGTTGCTTCTCCGACAACATATTGTCCGACTATAGGTGAAGGAAGCACTGGACACGGAAACTATACGACGAGCAGCCGTGAAGATCATGAAGAAATCCAAACTGAAGAAGATTCCAGCAGGAGAGGAGAATATGAGAAGAGAAATCAATCTTCTCAAGGTGTGTGAGTGTGTCTGTGTGTGTGTCTGTGTGTGTGTGTATGTGTGTGTGTGTACTGTGTGTNTGTGTGGGTGTGGGTGTGTGTGCGTAGTGTCTGTCTGTGTGTGTGTGTGTGTGAGTGTGTGAATGTATATGTGTGTGTGTGTGTGAATATGTGAATGTGTTGTCATTGCCTATGTCCGCAGGATGCTATCGTATGGCCTATGATAGCATCCTGCGTTCACCGTGAAATCGTAGTTTGAGGGCACTCTTTCTCTCATATTCCAACACAAGTCACAACACAAGTCCGAATGCTAATCTGTTTCAGAAATTATCAAAATCGCCCCACGAGAATGTCATTGAGTTGTACGATGTACACTTCAAATCTGAGAAAGATAAAACGTACCTGTTTATGACGTTTTGCTGTTGCTCACTACAGGTATTAGCACGTCAATTTAATCAATGAGGACTAGGGAGGGTTAACATATAATGAACTGAATCGTCCAGTGGTTTAATACCGATAGTTTGTAGATGTAACGGATCTACTTATAGATGTAATTATAACATAAATTACTATAAACCTAAATTTGTAAGATACTCCCATTTCACACATCACGTGATCAACCCCCTCCACCGCTCCTCGCAGGACATGCTAGACAACACGGAAGATCACAAGTTCCCCACGTGGCAAGCACACAAGTACATCCGTCAGACACTCCACGGACTCCACTTTCTACACTCCCGTCACGTTATTCACAAGGACATCAAACCTGCTAACCTACTCCTCGATACGTCTCACACGGTACCTGACACATAGATCACGTGACCCCGTTATAACGCGTTACCATAGAAACGCGTCACCATAGGGGCAGACACAACATATCATCTTGCTAACTACGTCCCGTAGATGCTGACAACATACAACATTCGGCAGGTTAAGATATGTGATTTCGGGGTTGCCGAACAGTTAGACCCGTACAGCTCACTGGACACTGTGAAGGGCAGTCAGGGCGCACCGATGTTCATAGCACCGGAAGTAGCTATCGGAGCGGACATCTTTTCGGGACGGAAATTGGACGTGTGGTCGGCTGGTGTCAGTCTATATAACTTTGTGACGGGGAACTACCCGTTCAACGCGGATAACGTGTTCAAGTTGTATAAGAAGATCGGGGAGGGAAAATTCGATATTCCCGAGCAGCTGTCGGACTCTCTGCGGGAGTTNTTGAGGCTTTTTTGTGTGACCTCTCTGAGAGTGTCTGCATCGAAGCCTTGCTTGTTGCCTGAGGAGCGTTTTTTGGGCGATAGCACCACTGATACTAGAGATAGGTCATCAGCAAAGCCTAGAAGGTCGCATGGCACCTTATCTCTAGTATATTCTAGTAGCTCATTAATCACGAGATTCCAAAGCAGGGGGGAGAGAATTCCTCCCTGCGGGCACCCGCGAACAATGGAAATTACCTTTTCATTTCCCTGCAGGCCAACCGTGGTCTGTCGTCGTCGGATCATTGACATGATCCATCGATTGACACCATATGATCTGCAGTTCTTTGATAGGGCTTTTTCTATCGCCTCGAAGGATACGTTGTCAAACGCGCCTTCAATGTCAAGGAAAGTGCCGAGAGCCATTCCTTTGTTGAGGATCGCCATCTCGAGTTTCCTGACGAGCTTGTGGATTGCTGCTGTGGTAGAACAGCCTCGCTTGAAACCAAATTGTTTCTTGCTTAGTTTGTCGCATACCTTCAGGTCCGTTTCCATGTGCCACAGTATCACGCGTTCCATCCATTTAAGGAAAACAGGTGACAGTGTTATGGTGCGGAAAGCTTTGGGGTTCTTATAGTCGTCTTTACCAGGCTTTGGTAGGAAGATACCATTCGAGCTGCACCATGGGAGTGGTGTGTGCCCTAGTTGGTAGCTAGCTTTAGTAACCTTGATGAAGGTTTCGCTGATGCTAGCCCAGCCTTTCTGGAGCATGATTGGCCTGATGCCATCGGTTAGTGTGAGGTTAGTGGCTCGTATTGGCGTGTATTGTGTATCATTTTGGCGCTTACTTGACCTTAATTAGCGGCCCGAGAACGGATCAACAAGTTTCGGGTGTGCTGTGCACTATTAAAACATCGGGTCCATGACTCTTAGCATGTTTACCTGAAGTCGGCTTATATTGGAATGTCGCCCGTTTCTGAGGTTCAGCATCCACTAGACTGCCATTAATGTGCCCATATACACCGATTAGTCGTACAATGGGTACAATACATTGTACAATGTACACTACAGTATACAGTAGTATATTCGCAATTCACATAGAACAGTATGACTTTGTCGTAGCGGTTATGTCGCTGAGTAATGATCGTATGTTATACTATGCATTGACTTTGTAAATTTGTAAAGAAACAAAGATTAAGTCACATATTTAACACTGCACTGCTGTAACATAAATCTATTCCTAATTTTTGTATGGTCAGCAACGAATTATTTTTACATTGCTGAATACTATTTGCTATTGATGGACTTCATTTCATCGGGAGTTTCATTTAGGTATGCTGCCACTAATTGCCGTTATTAGCCGCCATTTCTCCTTGTATAATGTACAAAATATGTGTAAAAGTGGCAAAATCAACAAAAGGGTCTTCTCAGTTTGGCCAATTTCTATCGCGCGTTCTCATTGCAAACATTTAGACGAACAAATGTGCGCCGCGCGCACGTACGAAACTATCCCAACATAGGTAGATTTCATTAACAAACATTCCCCAATCTCAAGCCATGTCAAAGTTACAACAGGACAGGCTCTCATACGCAGTCTTACGACATCTTCATGATCTAATTGAGAAGAAAGTTGTGACGGGTGAAGCAGCCGAAAGTATGGCAGGTTTGAAAAGGTTTTTATCCCTTTTCTTGGTTTGAGATTGCAGTAGCTGCGGTCGCACTTCTTGCATTGATTCATTGTCAAATCTCCCCCTTACTCAGCATCATTCTACTTTCTTTTCAGTTGCCAACCAGTGCCTCGTAGAGGCTCTAGGTGTAGATATCAATGATCCGGCGCAGACTGCAAAGTTGAAAGTGGACAAGTCTCTCCAAGCTCTCTTCGATGAGGCGTTCCCTGCGCCACCGCCGCAAAAAACTGTTACTAAAGACGAAGAGAGCCGGGCAAACACGCTCAAAGATGAGGGTTGGTGATAGAACTGGATTCGCTTCGATAGAAAACTTGATTTTTTAGATGATGTCGTGGTCATGAGCTTTGTCATTGATGAACTGTAATATTTGCTCTGTGGTCCTCATCATTTTCCATCTTAATCAGGAAATGAACTCATGAAGCAGAACAAGTACGAAGAAGCAGTTGAGAAATATTCGGAAGCTATTGAAGTTTACCCCTATGCTACATACTATTGCAACCGTGCTGCCGGCTACTCCAAGGTAAGTGTTTCTTATAGAGCCTTATAAGTTGTAGCAAATTAACCATATGAAGCATTTCACTATCATCACATTTCACTATCATCACAGTTGAACCGTCACGATTTGGCTGTGAACGATGCTAAGGAAGCACTGAAACTAGATCCTGAGTACAGTAAGGCATACGCTAGGATGGGATTTGCATATCTCAGTCTTAACAAGCTGAAGGAAGCTGAGGATAGTTATGTCAGTGCTCTGAGATTGGACCCAGACAACAAGAGTTACACTGATAACCTTGACGCTGTGAAAGAGAAAATCAATGCTGGTCCACTCAATCCTCAAAGTAGGTCATCGATAAGGGTTTCATGATTTAGCTCACTATTTTTTAAACTATGAACCCGTAGCCTCCATTGCATCAAATCCTCACTCAACTGTCTCCTTCAGACGCCCCCGGTGGGCTCCCCCTTCCTAACCTTGGCGGAATGGACTTCTCACAAATCATCAACAACCCTGCGTTCATGAACATGGCCCAGCAGTTCATGCAGGACCCCAACATGCAGCGCACATTCCAGCAGATGGCAGATCAGTTCCTCTCGGCTGGCGGCATGCCAGGAATGCCCGGTATGTCGGGCGGTGCGGGGGGAGGACTGCCCGAGAACATGGATCTCAACGCGATGATGAACGAGTGAGTTCACAGCAGCTGCTTTTTGCTTGTAGTTTTTTAAGCGGCTTTTTAGTTCACGGAATTATATCCGACCATCACTACTATACGGCTCATAGTCATAGTGTCCTAGTTATCAACCCAGCATTAACTTTTCGCCCATAATTCCTTGCACAGCTCTAATTAAAGCACGACCCCCAGCCCTGCGATCCGGCAACTTGGCGAGAGTTTCGCCTCTCAGAACCCCGACATTGCAGATGAACTGAGGCGGCAATTCAGACCGCCAGGCAGCGAGGATCCAGAGAATCCGTAGAACAGGGCCAGAGTGTTGTCTTGGGTTTGTTGCGTTGTTGTGACTGGTATTGTATGCAAAATATTGGCTGGTAAGATAATGTTAAGTTTCTGCGGATTTGTTTATTTGATAAGGTTTAACTTCTTTCGATCATCTAGGATTTATCTATATGACCTTAATCCTATAAGCAAAACTTTCCTGATGAATTTTGTCGCTCTTGCTAGCTTGCAAGGACACGATAGCACATATCTGATCAGGCAATATCACTAAAAACGACATGCGAGTACCAGGTCAAATTTTGAATTGATTTTATTTAGTGGTTGGATTGTTAATTATTGTACATTTTAGAGAGAGACCGTGAGCAATCACATTCTGCTTCAGTCTGATGAGTTACTTCCACCATATTTCCCATTGCTGCCTCATTAATCATCCAATTTACCAACAAATATATTTCACCAATTATTCTCTCATTAACCCATTACAATCGACAGTTTCTAGCATGCCCCGTGTGAACATCAAGGGAGGTGTCTGGAAGAACACAGAGGATGAGATTCTCAAGGCTGCCGTCATGAAATACGGGAAGAACCAGTGGTCTCGGATTGCGTCTCTTCTCCACCGGAAGTCAGCTAAACAGTGCAAAGCCCGATGGTATGAGTGGCTGGACCCGAGTATCAAGAAAACAGAGTGGTCAAGGGAGGAGGAGGAGAAACTTCTTCACTTGGCGAAGTTGATGCCGACCCAGTGGCGGACTATTGCCCCACTGGTCGGCCGAACTGCGGCACAGTGTTTGGAACACTATGACTACCTCCTCATGCAGGCTCAGAAGAAGGACGGCGATGTTGACGATGACGCCAAGAGATTGAGACCAGGTGAGATTGACCCGTGTCCGGAGACAAAGCCAGCTCGACCAGATCCTATTGACATGGACGAGGACGAGAAGGAGATGCTTGCGGAGGCCAGGGCTAGGCTGGCAAACACACAGGGTAAGAAAGCCAAGAGGAAAGCTCGAGAGAAGCAGTTGGAGGAAGCACGACGATTGGCCACCCTGCAGAAGAGGCGAGAACTGCAAGCCGCTGGTATAGAGGTTCGGAAAAAGAGGCTGAAAAAGGGGCTCATTGACTACAACCGGGAGGTTCCATTTGAGAAGAAGCCAGCTCTGGGGTTTTATGACACATCAAAGGAACAGATCGATGTGACTGACCCTAATTATAAGAAGCTCCGGCTACATGAACTAGACGAGAAGCGGAGAGACGAAGAGGAGCAGAGGAACAGACACAAGGACAAGGAAAAGATATCAAAACGCCAGGAGGGTGACGCGCCCGGGGCAGTCAAGCAACTCAACAAGATGAACATGATAAACCCCGCTAAGAAGCGTTCTAAACTGGTTCTCCCTGCTCCTCAAATCTCAGAATCAGAGTTAGAGGAAGTTGTGAAGATGGGCCGTACCAGTGAGAATATTGCCGCTGAAGCAACGGCTAGTGGATCAGGCTCGTCTAATATGCTCCTCTCCAACTACACGTTCAGTACCCCTGCAGCAGTATCTGGGAATGCGGGTCTCAGAACTCCCAGGACCCCTGCAACCGGGGCATCTATCATGGAGGAGGCGCAGAACATGCTGGCTCTGACAAATGTTGAAACGCCTCTCAAGGGTGGCATCAACACCCCTCTCAATGTGAAGGAAGTTGATTTCAGTGGTGCTACCCCTGCCAGTAAAGTAGTGGCCACGCCCAACACGGTGCTCGGAACACCGGCCATTGGTGGTGAGTTAGAGGGTGCAACCCCCAGTGTCAATGGATCGCAGACCCCAATGTCAGTTAGAGATCAACTCAACATAAATACAGAGGGGGAAGGTGGCGAGACTCCTATGTTAAATGGAGTTTCGAAACTATCACTCAAAGAGGGTCTCGCGAGTTTACCCAAACCTCAGAATGATTTTGAGATAGTTCTCCCTGAGGACGAAGAAGCTGAGAAACCGGAAGTGAAATCGGTGGAAGTTGAGGATCAGGAAGTGATTGATGAGATGACTGCGGAGGAACGCCGGAAGGCGGCGGAGGAGAAGTGGAAGAAGGAGAGTCAGGTGATACAGCGAGATTTACCACGACCATGTGGAATAAACACGGCCATTCTGCGAGCTCATCTGGGGGACTTCCAACTTACTGCCCTCCAAACTGCCGAGGAGAAGATCAAGGAAACCATGGTGGCCCTCCTAAAACACGACAGCAAAAAGCACCCGATAGGTAACAAGCCTCCTCCCTCCTCCACTGTTCCTGATCTCCCTATCTACTCGGATGAGGAGCTTGAAAAAGCGCGGGAATTGCTGAAGAAGGAAGTTGAAACAGTGAAGAGCGGAATGAATCATCGGGACCTCAACCTAGACGATTATTCCCAAGTTTGGGAGGAGTGCTATAGGGAAGTAATGTTCAATGTATCTCAGAGCAAGTACACCCGGGTTTCCATGTCAAGTAAGAAGGACAGGATTGAATATCTCGAAAAAGCGCTTGATGTTAACCGACAAATAATGACAAAGGAAGCGAAACAGGCTGCTAAAATCGAGAAAAAGCTGAAGGTGATTCTCGGTGGGTATCAAGCGAAAGCCATGGCGTTGTCGAAGCAGATAGAGGAGATAAACGAACAACTGGACACGGTTTCCGTTGAGGATGTCACGTACAAGAATCTGAGGAATGCAGAACAGAATATCATTCCGTACAGACTGCAGAAACTCGAGGAGCATGTTCAAAGACAGACGGAGAGAGAGAAGGTGTTGCAGGAGCGATTCAGAACTCTGCTCGACCACAGGAAGGCGTTGTCAATTGACATTGCTAAACTGGACACACTTTCATCCTCGTGAGCCTCAGGGTGGGGTAAGATTTGTGTGCTAGTGATAACAAAAGACAGTGAAATTCAGAAAAGAATGGAATCGGGTGCTTTGTTGATTACTTCAATCGGAAGGACGAATTGGGATTGGAAGATGTTTGAGGTTCCAGCTCCTAATACACTTTTTTCCTATTCAATGTTATTCCAGATTTCTATCACAAGAGAGTGATAATTGTATTCTATCAAGTGATCAAGTATGCCAGAGTTGGCGACGTATTGAATGCTTTTGTATTGTGTAGACCAAGACACTATTTACATACTCAGTTTATTTGTAAGTTGTAACTATTTAGAAAGTTGCTTTTGAGAATGGGTCACAAATATCCTTATTACCTGACAGTCCTCCTTTATTTTGGCGACGATATCTAGCTGCTCATTTGTCACACGATACGACAATTTTGTGACCTTTCCCCAATATCACAGATTATCATTTCATGTTTATCTTCACTCTTTAATAAATTTTTGATCATGATATGTTTCCATTATCGTCTCTGGTCAAAAACTGCGGGTGTCTAAACAAACTTACTACCTGGTTTCTGCATTTAATATTTTGCTATGATCGGTCCCTCACCCATTCTCTTATGTCAAGCAGTAGTCAAGTCCAGTATGGCAACGATCAGAACACGGAAGTTCATCACGAACCGAATCCTGAGCCGGAGACAGATGGTTGTTGACATCATTCACCCTGGTAAAGCAAATCTCAGCAAGGATGAGCTGAAGGAGAAGCTGGCTACGATGTACCGAACTACTGCTGATGTTATCATGCCCTTCGGATTCAAGACAGATTTCGGTGGCGGCCGATCTACCGGCTTTGCTCTGATCTATGACAGTGTGGATGCTCTCCAGAAGATCGAACCCAAGTACAGGTTGGCCAGGTTCCTACCCAAGAAGGACAAGACCGGTGGACGAAGACAGAGGAAGGAGTTAAAGAACAGGAAGAAGAAGGTCAGCGGCAAGAAGAAGACCGAACTTGGATCATGCAGGCGAAACGGGAAATAAATTTTAATCAGGAAATTTTTATTTATTGAAGCGTTGTTTGACTCTCGTCTTATTCTTTTCTATCATATCAAAAACTTACCTGTATTCTAGTTACTTCCATTCACCTTATGATATTATCAAAGGTTCCTATTCAAGACTCTAATCTCCAAATGTATATGTTTATAGCTGTGATATGGATGAAGTAGAGCGGACTAGGAACGGGTCGGGGGGTGGAGGAATGCCAGGATTCAAGATATCGGAGGGAGACTGGACTTGTGAGGAGGAGGGGTAAGAAGAGCTCAAGATGTTTCAACCGTGGCCGATAATTGACGTTTTTTGACATGTTAGATGGAACAGTTCCGATGTNACACACACACAGTACACACACATACACACACACACTTACACAGGTGTGGTAATATAAACTATGCTCGACGTTTGGAATGTAACCGATGCAAAGCCCCCAAGCCCCTCAATAAGTCCAAAGTCAAGTTGGGTGGGTTGAGTATTGGGAAGCACATGGCTGAGAAGAGTAAGGGCCTCTTCTCGGCTGAGGACTGGCAGTGTTCAACTTGTGGGAATGTCAACTGGGCTCGACGATCAGGTGATAATTCCCTAGAACATTCTACTTTTCACCAGTGGTCGTAAAACTGGCAACAGCTAAGATCACTTACAATGCAATTTACTTATCTTGAGGGGCCTCCAAGGAGAACTTAAATGAGGTTATTATTATATGTTATGTTTATCGTACCCAATATAACCCCCCCTCCTTTTTTCAATTAGCACAGACTCCTCCACCATAATCAAACTCTCATCTCTCTCTCCCTAGACTGCAATATATGCCACGCCCCCAAGTTTGGCAAGGTGGAGGAGAGGACAGGTGCAGGGGGTGGGTTCAATGAGAGGGGCGTGGTCGAGTACAAGGAGAAGGTAGAGAGTGACGACGAATACGATGATGTGAGTGTAGTTAATATCGTAGCTGGGAATTACAACTGACAGTCTCCTTAATCCTTGGTTTATTCCATTCTCCTGGTTAAACTAACCCTCACATAATCGATTTTCCGCAGTTCGGTCGTCTGAAGAAGGCCCGTAAGAACTCGACTTCCGGTGGTCCGCCCGTGGCGGCCGCCGTCCCTCCCTCCGCCACCACCGCCACGGAGGAGGAAGAGAAGGAGGTTTCGGGAGCCGAGGAGGATATGTCGAGATACGCACTCGACGACAGCGAGGAAGAGGGGAGGTAAGGTACAACTCTTTACCAGGTAAATACGACCATGCTTTCTCCCATACCGTGTCCGGGTTGTTTTCTGTAGTTGTTAACGGGCTGCATCCACTCATTATGGGTACCCAGCAGAAATTAGGCCGATTACAATGTAGCCGATTGCAATATTGCCATTTTTCATAACAACGTTTCATAGAAGAGGTAACATTATTATCAAAGATCTTTGATAAAAGACCGCGCGATCTGATGGAATTTATCCATCTCTTCAGTTCCGAGAGTGATGATGCGGATGCGGAGAAAAAGGACAAACAACAATCGAAAAGCAGATCACGAAGCAGGTTAGTACAACTCATCCTAGTACATATCTCTTGGGAAATAAAGTCAATATCGCCATGGGGTAAATTATCAAACTTTTGAATTTTAATCGAAATTCTATCGCTAACAGGTCTAGATCAAGCAAACGCCGTTCATCTCGGAGCAAATCGAGAAGTCGAGAGAGAAAAACTTCGGGAGGCAGGGAGAAGTATCGACGTAGCCGGTCCATCAGTAAGGACAGTGGGAGAAAGAATTCCGAGACCAGATCGTCACATCGATCTCGATCGGGAGACCGGGTGAGGAAAGAACGGAGTCGGTCTAGGAGTAGATCGGAACGGGCGTCAAAGAGGCGAGATAGGAGGCGAAAATCACGAAGCAGTAGTGGTTCATCCAGTGAGAGCAGCAGTCGAAGCAGATCTCGAGACAGAAAACGATCACGTGACAGAAAACGATCTCGAGACAGAAAACGCTCACGTGACAAGAGAAATAGATCACGAGACAAGAGAAGTCGATCACGTGACAAGAGAAGTAGATCACGTGACAAGAGAAGTAGATCACGTGACGACAGACGAAGGAGAAAGAGAAATTCTAGCAGCTACAGTCGATGAAGTGTGGTACGGTAGGTGGTACTTGCGGCTCACCAACTTCCCCTATTTTCCCATGAAAACCTCTGTGATTCGCACTTCGCACAGGCATTAAAGAGCTGTGCCAATAGCTACCCTTCTCGACAAAAGTGGCTCTATTTACAATCGCCCAATCTCAAAATCTATCCTTTTCCAGGTCGATCAGAAAAGGTTTGGTTCAACGGATCCGATTACCATCACATTTCTACCCAAACTATGACAAAATGACTTGTTTCAAATATTTCATAACCACTCCTCTCTCCTTATCCATTTCATTTTCCCTGCAGGAATATTGTTTGAAGTGTATTCAGATCATAAGATAAGATGATATCTTACTTTGTGCGAAGGAATCCTGAAAAGATCGTCACGTGGACAAAGGACAGCAGTTTTTGATAGAACATCTATTTTGATCTCAAATTCCGCCAGTTTGTGCGCATATATGAATGTGCACTGACATTTTTTTCAGATGAGAATTGTCCTGTTCCGCTGTTTAATTTCCATTGGTATCTTCCATATCTTTTTGCGTGTCATTGAATTTCAATTTTGCTATCTCACCTCTTATTATCTTATCTCTTATAACTGCCTATTTAAGTACATATTAGATTTGAACATAACATCATTCCCCTACCATTAGATCAGTAGTAATCATGGCCCCAAGAAAAGGTAAAACCGCAAAGGAGGAAACGAACATCTCCCTCGGACCCCAAGTCAAGGAAGGAGAGGAAGTATTTGGCGTGGCTCACATCTTCGCCTCATTCAACGACACTTTCGTCCACATCACGGATCTGTCCGGCAAGGAGACCCTAGTCCGAGTCACGGGGGGAATGAAGGTGAAGGCAGACAGGGACGAGTCCTCGCCGTATGCCGCTATGTTGGCTGCTCAGGATGTTGCTGAGAGGTGCAGGGCCCTCAAGATTTCCGCTCTTCACATCAGACTGAGGGCCACCGGCGGAAACAAGTCCAAGACCCCCGGACCTGGAGCTCAGAATGCTCTGAGAGCTCTTGCTCGATCTGGAATGAAGATTGGACGAATCGAGGATGTCACTCCCATCCCTACTGACTCTACCAGAAGGAAGGGTGGACGAAGAGGCCGAAGATTGTAAATTTGCTGGACTTTTTAGTGAATTTTATTTATTCTGAAGCCTAATCTAGTCATTGCTTTTTAGAGAAGACGGCCCCATTCCTTCCCACTCCGTTCGACTTATGTACCCAATGTATGTTTGTCTCTTCATATCAATATCAGCCCCTGAATTCGGATGACTAACTTCTTCCTTCAATAGGATGGGAATGTTTGCTCCTGATCACACGACATCTGAACTTCACGACGATAGTTGCTCCTCGACATATTAAATCAAATAGCAGACATTAACTTCGGTAAGAGATGATAAGGCTGGAAATTTCAAACTTCAACCGTTATTGACAATAATCTATTTGTACGACGTTTGTTTCTAGATACCTCATCTAAATTAAGACTCTGATCCCCCAGAATCCGGGATGGAGGAGCTTGACTCCGAACTAGACAATTTCTTAGCCGAGATAGATGATATCGAGTTGAGTAAGATGGAGGAAATGCCGGAGGAACCAGACTTGCTTGTTTGGAAGGAGTGTCTCGATGATACGACTAAACATCCATATTACTGGCATACCGTTACTCAGGAAGTAACTTGGGTAAGCAATGTGATAATAGAATGGGTAACGTTATATGAAGACTTTAGCTGCCTATAATTGCAATTTAATCCAGGTTAAACCTCTCAGGTTAAACCCGAGTGTTACGACAGCGACCTGAAGTCTCAAGAAACGGCATTGAAGGAGTGGCGGTCTCGGTGCGAAGAGGTGAAGAAAGTTAATGAAGATAGAAAAAGGGCTGTGGAAGAGAGAAAGAAATTGGCAGCAACCCAACCCGAACCTGCTGTTCCCCGCAAAAACCCGAGGATCGAGCTGGAGAGCGAGACTAACGGGAAGAAAGCTATCGATGTCAATGACGGGAGTTTCGGAAAAATAGGGAAATTCAACTTCCTGAAGAGCGAAGAGGAACGTAAGGCTTCTCCTCCCGTGAAGGGTTCGGCACGATTAACCTTCACCGTGAAGAAAGCACCATCACCAGAAGAGGAACAACCGTCATCTCCAACTCCGCCAGCGTCTCCCCCTGCCCTCGCCTCTAAACGACCGAAAATAACGGTCCCCACTCACACAGCTTCCGGGAAACAGCGGACTGTAACGGAGATAGCGGCCGAGATAAAGAGGAAAAAGCAACAAATTGCACTTACAAATGCTCGGATTCATCTTCAGAAGCGTGTCGAGGAGCAGAAGCTGTGCAAAAAACCGTTGGTCATACCCCCTAAGCAGGAGAAACCGTTCCAAGACGATAGTAAGATCGAGAATAGAACGGAATCAATGACGAGGGTCAGAGTGAAGCCTCCTCCCGTCAAAGCGAAAGCACCTCCTAAACCTAAGTCAACTGAATCCCTTGTCGCTTCAAGGGAGAGCAAGAAAAAGCGGATATTCCAAGAGACAAAATCAAAAGTTCCAGTGAATGAGGTAGACAAGGACGCTAAACGAGCAATTGAAAAGGAAGCATCGCTCCTCAAGGAGAAGCTTGAGTTTTGGGGAGGTGATCTGAAGAGTCTGAGTAAGTTCCAGATCCAAATCATACAGCTGGGAACACGTATTAGCGACTTTATTGATGGTCACTTGAGTGAGGCGTACATCCAGAGCAAGATCAGCGAGATGGGACAGATGCTGAGGGAGCACGAGGAGAACTCTGTGCCTAAAGATTGGACTTGCATCTACGATCGGTAAGTGAGGATTTGTCACGACTTGTTTGTCACGACTACAACACGTTCGTGGGTTATCTCCGTTTGGAAAAGCTTTCCTTCCAGCTTCATGGACACAATTATAGTTCGCGTATTTGAAGTTGGCCGGTCACTTTGTCGCCATTGCTGGGAGAAGCGCGCGCGCGCGCGCTGAGTCATGATGATTTGCCCTAGAAATTCATCAAAATCATCGAGCATGAGAAGTAAAAATCTTGTTCCATAGTTAAATGAAACTCTCTTTATTCAATCTATAAAGCCTTGTCGATCAGGAGATAGCAGTTTTGGGTCAGGAAAAAGTCCGAACTCTATCTGGTCACATTCCAGAAATCCGGTTGCCATGGTATCATGATAGGTCTTCTTCTTGCTGAAAAAGTGTGCTTTCACTATGAAAAAGTAACAAAATGAAGAATGTATTTGCTTGTCATAGCGAAAGGGGTATTCTTATGGAGCAGCCACACCTACCATATCAAACGGTTGCTTCGGAGTTTTCAGAGTTGATTCCTGCTAAACAGGTGACAAAATCAGGTGTTGTCAGGTACAATTCTCCATATCAACAAGGCAACTTCGGGTGTTGTCATAGCTTACAGCATAGAAACGGGGCAAGATTGGGTGCTGTCAGGGTGTGATTCTCCATAGCAGCCACAGGACAACTTCAGGACGTGTTGTCAGGAGCGATTCTCAGTAGCAATGGGGCAACTTCGGGTGTTGTCCGGGGTGATTCTCCATATCAACAAGGCTACATCAGGTGTTGTCATAGCTTACAGCTTAGGAACGGGGCAAGATCGGGTGTTGTCAGTGGCGATTCCTCATAGAAACAGGACAACTTCAGGTGTTGTCAGGGGTTACTCTTCTTATTTCCATTGATTGTCATCACTTCTTGGTGGAGCTCTTTGAGTAAATGTTCCTGATTATGCTGAAATAGCAGTGTTTAGTTCCATTTACTATATCATGAAATTTGTTGGTGTTAGTCACAGGAAAGACAACAACAGGGTCCTATATTATAATTTACTTAAACACTCACATAGGTTGCTCGACTCTAGCTTTCTTGTGGATTACAGGCTCCTCGTCGTCATCATCAGTATCTCTCTGAAGTGTCATGCATGGGTCAAATGGCATTTATCCATATGAAAGTTTCAGTGTTTCCATTTTAAATGCGACCAGGCCAACTTACCCGGTGTCTTGTCTCCGGTTCAACTTTGTTTGATGCCTGGAAAGCGATTGAAGTGTTATACTACCGACCGGCGACCGCTTCTCAAATAAACAATATTGGGCTGAAGTGGCACTTACCACGTTTGTACACGCCCCCTTCCCAGTACAGTGTTTGCACTTGTCTGTGCATACTTTTCCATCCTTGTAGCACCTGCACGACCTGGTGTTACACTTCCCCTTGCACCCACACAGTGTCACTTCTCTTTTAGTCCGTGTTTCTGCAGCATATCTCTTGCAATCCCCTTTGCACTTGCAGAATTTGGTACACCCTAGAGCGATACCATTCTTGCAACTGCAGGAGGATTCAATGCATCCATCATAGCAATTGCAACCCTTTGCCTGAGATATTTCTGAATGAACACCCAAGCTGTATGTGCTCGTGCAGTACGCTTCCAAAAGCGTATGTTGTCACGGTCGCCTATCTGACATATCACGAACATCAGAAACCTGGGCTTTGGTACTGGACATGCCCCACACAGCTGCTGACTGACGCATTATTGCGTCGAGTTTGGTGGCTTCGGCTTCTCCCTCCGCGTCATCTTCTCCCTCCGCGTCATCCCGGCTTGATGCACTTGCTCCAGCAGCCGTGTTACCCACTGACTCTGCTACAGGATCGGAGTCCTCCTCGCTCAGCTCACCATCGGAACCCTGACAGGATACTCAGTGTGAAGTAGAGAATGGTATTTTATTTGGAGAGGGTTCACAAATTTTTCGGTCACATGACAGCGATTTACCAATGAGAACAGTAAAGAAAAATATTTTCAGTAAAGAGTAACGCTGTCACGTGATCAAAATTATATGAGAACCCTCCTCAATCATTCTCCACATGCTATTCTCCACGTTTCCATTTTCGTTGATACCAGTTTCTAGGAAAACATCGACATGCTTCAACACAAAATATGAAAGTGAAATGAGTGCTATGTGAATTTTGAGTGTAGCATTCAGCTCTCGTGACCGGAAAAGTGGGTTTCCATAGCGACTCAGCACGTGTAAAGCATTGATTGCAGCTGATCAGGTGCAGGCGATTGAGCCATCATAATCAAAGCATACAGGGTAAAAAGTGTTCCATTACATTGTGTTATCCACACAAGAATACAGTTATATGATTGTATACACTTCTTTTCTGATCCATGTCACGTCTTTTTCAGGTTTATCTGAATAGCAATGTTTGGTTTTATCGAAATTTCTCTTCTTTTTTAATCCAAACCGGCATGAAAAGGGTAGCTTCGATTTAAAGAGAATATGTAGGTACCTGATCTCCGATGAGGAATGGCCTAACTTCACTGTCTACGAGCTGTTGGTGCGTGAAGTAAGTGTCCTCGACTCCCCACACATGGCTCACACACTTAGAGCAAAGCTCCTTAGTGACCTAGGTTGATTTTGATAATATCTGATTCGAGTTTCAAACAAGTGGAAACATGATCAAAATAAAACGAACCTTGGCAAACGCACTGTGAATCATTTGCTTAACCTCCTTCAGGGGTTTTGTGAACGTGTTGTTCACGGCCACATCATTCTTAGTGAACGCCCAAATTAACTCTGAAATACAATTTATTGAAAATTATTCATGATTCGTCATGTATGATTCGTCATGGAACTAAATCACAAAGGGGGCACAAAGGGGGCAAAAAAGGGGCACAAATGTTGCACGAAGGGGGTACAAATGGGGCACTAAGGGGGCACATAAGGGGCAAATA
>CAMPET010000015.1:364179-388656 GCA_946803715.1 Beroe ovata | reverse complement strand
GGGGGCACTTTGGGGGCGGAAAGGGGGCAAAAAAGGGGCATTTTGGGGGCAAAATGGGGGCGTTGGCGGAGCAGTCAAATGCCACAATCTTACCTATAGGATTGAGCTCACAGTGTTTAGTTGGGAGCCGCAACACCTCAATTCTTTTGAATGGGTCACTCTTCAGGATCTTGTCTATCTGTAGAGTGACGTAGTGTGACGTAGAGTGAGTCAGAGCATGGTCATAAATCGCCGATATGCGGTTCCGAGGTGTTGAATTACCCGATATTCAGGAGGGCGTCTGAACCTCTTGCTCATGTCCACGAGTTCTGGTATAGTCAGTGCGGAGAGCTCATCATCCTGGCAGCCAGCCCTGATCAGCCAGTCCACGATATCCCCCTTTCTCCATCCTCCTGACGTGGGGTTCTTTGATTCTTCTGAAAGAGTAGCGAGGTTAAACATCGGCACATCACTTACTTCGCGAAATAGCTATATCATTATGTTGCAATTATTACGTACCTGTGAACCTCATATGGTAACTTGCTCTGTCGACTACCAGAACAGACTTGTCAGGCAATGCTGGGAGTATCTGAGTCCTGCGGAATGCAAAGAGTTAAAGCAAGATGTATTGATTATATTCATTTCTATGCATGGAGTGGTATAACTCACTCTGTATACTCCTCAAAATGCATGCCGTTCATCTCGCTGTGATAATCATCAGCCTTCTTCTGGCCAATGAATACCAGCTCAGCACCATCAAGGAGCCCGTCTTCGGAAACTGATGTAGAATAACCACGTGATTCACCAATTCTAACTATCGCATAGAGATAGATTTGCAATTAGGGATGGAGTAAAGACTGGGAGCTGGAGTGCCGATAATGCTGGGTGAGTGGGTGAGCGTTCGACAGTATGAAATCAGATAGTACCGCAGATAGTACCGCAAGTTCATTAAGCAATAATGTTCCTGATCTTACCAACATGGCTGATGATCAGCCGTTCACCTTCTCCTTGAGGGAGTTCCATACCACCTTCATACAAAAAATGATCTTTCGTCCCATCTGGTGCCCAATACCAGATGTGGCTTTTTTGATGGTTCTTATTAACCCATGTTTCGTCCTGATAGAATATCTTCCACCCTGCTGCCCGGTAGCTAGTGAAATGGTGCTATAGAAATGGTGCTATAGAAATGGTGCTATAGAAATATCGCTACAGAAAACTTAGTAAGGTCAGCACGCAAAAAGTGAAAGACATGAACATTGAACAGCGAATGTGTTACCCTGGAATCCCCAAACCCCAATCACGTGACAATGATATCTATTCCTAGCTGTGAGAATGCTCGACACAAAACCTACTTACTTTCTTATTTGGCGTAGATAGCTGATGAGGTCCATAGCGGCATTCTGTCGTGCCACCGCCACTGATCGTATGCCAGAGAGCCGACCAAACCTAAAACCCGCTTCCTTCATCCACTTTCTGATTAGGGATCAAGGATTTGTGAGTGTCACAGTAAAACTTGCGGCGAGTATAAAGCATGATGCTCAAACTGAAACATGATCACGACCTTACACACCTGAATGTGGAGAGCTCCACCTTAGGGATTTCCCCTTCATGAATAGCGGCGAAGGCGGTGGCGTCGGGGTGCTTTTCGTAGAAGGCATCCAGCACTAGCTGGGCAGTGGGGTAGCGCCGCCCCTCTTTTCTCCCCCCTTTGTATCCGTACATTCCTGAATTTCGTGCTCGTTAAGCATTGATCGTACCTATTGATCAGTACATCGACGCAATTTCGAATTCCGCAGTAGGTACCTACCTACGTCCTACCTACCTGCGACAATAAGGCGGATGTCGGCCAATACCCATTCCGGAGGTTGAAACAGGACCCTTCCCTGTCTCTTCTTTGGTGTCAGAGTGAGCTCCTTCTCTTGCTGCGAGTATCTACGTAGACTCCTCTCTGGGATCCCAGTCATGGCAGAGGTGCGCTTCTTTGGTGAAGTTAGAGGGATCAATGGTGCAGAGTTCATGGCGTCGAGGGAGACGCTGTCCATCGTCTTCATAGCTGCCTTGACTTTGGCAGCCTCTTTCACGTTGAACTCTTGAACTTTGCAGATCAAGAGCTTCTCCCTCTTAGTGAGGTCTCTATCTCGTCGCGGTGGGGTTGACCAACCTCGGAGAGCCTTGTATTTGGCGATCAGCATCTTTCGACTCTTATCTGATCTTCTCGGTGTTGAGGCAGACTTGCTTCTCCTGCTTCCCAGTCGCTTCCTTTCTTCAAATAGCTTCCTCCCGTCGGACTCATCGAGGCCGGGAGTCATATACCTTAGGTCTGCCACCAGTTGTTGGTCCTTCTCGTTGAGTGGGCCAACAAAAGGATAATCTTCAACTCCCATCTCACTACCAGCAACATCACCAACAGCACCATTATCAGCCCTAACAGTTACACCGCTAGGGCTGATATAGAATGCTTCCATAGACTATAATCAGTGCTATAATCAGTGCTTGTTAACTTGTAATCCAAAGTCTTATCTATAGAGGTGTATGGGTATACTGCAAACATTGCAAAATACTGGTATCGATTTTCTTATCCAAGGATTGGCAAAAGAGAGGGAAGAAAGTAAACTGTGAATCATCAGCGGTTACCCTACAGATGTAAGACCCTCTCCTGTCAACTGCGATTTGGATCTCGGTATCAGCAGGTGGCAAGAGGAACGGAGGGGTCTCGGCCCACCGTACCCCTCGCAGCTTACAACTGCAAGCCTTGCAGTGCAAGGCTGGGCCACCCAGAACTCCGGAATTCTGAGCTTCACAGTTTAGAGAAACGGGGGGATTGGAGATAAGAATCAATGGAGGGGAAGAATTGAACTGAATAAATAAATCAAAGTAAAATGAATAGGTGCACTGTCCTGAGATACTGTATGGAGAGAATTTCATAGACCATGCCTCATTTATACTCCGCAATAATTCTACGCGCTCAATTGTGAAATAGCGATCAAAATTCAGGGATTGCGCCGCGCGCGCACAATAGGTCTTCCGAAATCGACATTTCGGCACGCGCGAATGTCCAGTTTGACCGGCCAACTTCAAATACGCGTACTATATATGATTTGGCATGAACTCCCTATTTCAGTGCTTCATGGCGTGTTACCGTTGTAGTTTCACGTACCAAATAAGTGTGCTGATTTGCTGTGTGTTGATTTGTTGTGTGTGTGTGTGTGAATTTGCTGACTTGCTGTTGTCTCGAATTTAAGTCGTGATGTCGTAAAAAAACTCATAACATCAGAGAGATGTAATTATTGATGATGGTAACCAACCCAAATCTCAGGGAAGAGAAAAAGTACAGGTATACCAACAAAAACACGGGAAAATCCCAGTTTACCCACCCGGGAGAAGATGATGAGAAATGTGAGTTTTATTTTCCTTGGGTTTAAAAACCCATATTCGACATTCCCATTGTGTGGTATTGGTGAGCCCTGGTTGTACTTCTTTGGAGTCGGTACTATTATCATCAATTTGATTCGGTGCGATTAGGGCTCGATAATTAGGCGTCATGATACTGCGCGTTCAGTTGTCCAATGTCCATACAAAATTTATATAGCAATCCAATGTAAATGGGCCTATGTTAATGGAATTAAAGAATAATCTAACCTACATCTACAAAAAATTCCATACATCTAGAAATCACGATGAAAATTCCTTCTGGGAAAGAAAATCTAATTGATTTGGAATTGGAATTTTCTTCCTAGGTCGTGTGAGATTCCTATTCACAGCGTTTGCACAGCATTTACCTATATGCATCGCACGTAGGGGATAACAGCAAGCGGTCAAATTGCAAATTTGGAAGGGTGGGGGATTGTTCCACTACAACCTATATTCACTACAACCTATATCCAACCTATATCCACTACAACCTATATTCACTCAGATTTCATTTCGCAGCTTCAAGTGACTCTGATTCTGACAAAGACGATGACCTTTACGAGATGTTCCAGCAAGAGATCAAGGAGGTAAGTTTTGTCACCACCATAGTGGCTGCGCACAACCCCAAGTTGCTGCCCACACCCTTCCCTAGCGGCTTCACGCTCCTAGTGGCTGCACAACTCCTAGTATCTGGACACCCTCAGTCGCTGCAGAGCGCGCAGCCCTGGTATCTCCACACCCCTATAGAATCTAGTGGGCTGCTCGTTACTCACATGCCCAGAATTACTATTCCGGGGGAGAAACCCGGTTAATTATCGGGCATTTTCAGAGCGCCATAGTGGCGTTACCGTAGCGTCATCATGGCGCAACATTGGCGCCGCTCTGGCGCTCGAGTTGCGCTGTGGTGGCATTCTCGTGGTGTTCTAGTGGCGTCGCTTTTCTGAAAAATGCCCCACGTACGATGGGTATTATACAAGAAAACGCTTGTCCATTGGGAAAGTTATACGTGCTGTTGCCCACTCCAATAATAGAACAATATAATTCAGTGAATGGTCGGCCCCTCTCTTCAATTCGAACAAGGGTGAAAGGAAAACAAAGGGAAGCGAGTAGAAGAGAGGGAGGTTACACACGGGAATATAATTTGGCCATTGTTCTCTGTGTAGGCATCGCAGACCGTAAACCGGGCCTTTTATTCATATAAATCATATGAATATATATATATGAAGGCCCCTCTCTAGCAACACAGATTATATTCTCCACTCATATAGTACAAATTCTAGCATTTTCGACCCGTTTTTCAGTGGAAATGTCGGGTAATCCGATAACCGGGTCTGTCGCTTGATTTGATTACTAAAGGTCTTGAATTATGGCCGTTTCTTAGAAGGATGTTGTTATGCAGGTAATAATTCTTGCGGCCTTTAATTCCCCGAATTTGTCCCCAGTATGTGTGCTGGTAATTCAATTAGCGTTAGTGGATCTCATTGAAAAATATTCGGGGCCTTTCTCAGAACCCTTTCTCTTTGCATATTTTGTCAGTGTTTTCCCCTCCACGTACAGTAATTCCACTCAAACTATTAACACGTACAGTAACACCCCCCACTCCATCATAGTGGTGGAATGCTTGCCACGCTCACTAATTCGTCGGAAAGGTATCCCGAGACTGAGCAGCCACTGCGGCTGTGTATCAGCGGACTCTACTCTCTGAAGGGCGTGGTCGATTTCAACGATAGCGACGAAACGGTGAAGGAAGGGCTGCGAAGTTTGTTTTCTCCTTTGAAGAGGAATGACTCATCCGATGTGTCCAATTGCGATTCTCGTCTCATTCCTGTGTACAGCCAGGGTCCTGTAGACGCAACCCAGAGTACTCGCTGTGAGTCAGCAATGCGACAACGCGAGGGAATGTCGACAGACTCGGCCAGGTCGCTAGTTATAAAGACGGTTTCCTCTCGCAAAGTACTCCAGTGCGATCAGTGCGACTTTTGTACAAACTCTCTCAAATATTTGTCAGCCCATCGGAAAACTCATAACATCAAGTTGTTGTCATGTGACAAGTGCAGTTTCGCGACTAAATATCCCAATACAATGAAGAGACACTTGGCCAGTCACTCTAACTTTGGACAGGGCCTAATATGCCCCATTTGTAGCCATGTATCGACACAGAAGGGGAATTTGACGATGCACATGCTCATACATCTAAAAGAACGGCCGTACAAGTGTGGAGAATGCAACTTTGCATCGCGGCAGCTAGTCCAGCTGAAGAGACATATTGGCCTCCATGAACCCCATAAGGACCGTCCCTTTAAGTGTGAATTCTGCTCCTATGCATCAAAAACAAAGGGGACAACTACGAAACATGTGTACAATGTGCATCTCCGGTCTGCGGTCAAACGTTGAGAGTCTTGAGGAGAGTGCGCTAATTTCGACGAAGTGATTTCGTTACCAGTAGGCAGCCCAGATGGCAGCCCAGATGGATGATGCTTTGAACTGGGAAATACCCTCCACGAGAACTGTTATTGGGTTCGGACACTAGGTAGCCTATGACGTAACGGCTATGATAATTGACTCTATAGCATGATTACGGAGCGCATGTTTATGAATAAAGGTGGATAAGTGCGCGCATCAGATTTTATTACTTTTGAATCGAATAGTAGTTTAGAATCTGAGGACTTGTATCTTATTTAAATACGGAGTTTTACCAAACCCTTGTAATTATTGTATGTTGAACTTCTCGAAATTACCCAATAATAATAATAGGCGGCATACAGGGAAATTAATCCTCTGCATTTTTCCATTTTTGTTCAACTAACATTTCATTCCACACTTCCCTTGCGCGGCTATTCCACCAGGGCACGCGGTACAATAGGTGGGAATAGGTGAAATTATCCAATTCCATAACCGTACATGTTTGCCGTCCATAACCGTACATGTTTACCGTCCATAACCGTACAATGTACATGTTAACCGTCCATTAAAAAGCAATGCGAAAGCACATACAAAGCACCCGTGTATATTACAATATATCACGAGCCACCGTTCTTTCAGATAGAAACGAAAGTAAAGAAACGCGAGTCCCCGCCTGTTGAGAAAACGAAAAAGAGCACGCCTCCCATCCCATCTCCACCTTGTCCACCCCTGCCACCCAGTGATGCCCCACCCCCTGCCCCACCCCCTGAACCTGTCCACATACAGCCGCCTCAATTTTACCCTGAACGGCAGGGGTGGGGTCAGCTTGTCACGCCCGGCGGGGATGCCACGCCCTGGGGAATGATGCCCACTTTTCCAGGTGAATGCCTGATTTCCCTGATTATATGTGACCTCATCCTTTTGTCTTTCGATAGTTTTTCAGGAATTATGTATTTTACAACTTTTATCCGAATAATGCTGCCGAANACAGCCGCCTCATTTTTACCCTGAACGGCAGGGGTGGGGTCAGCTGGCCACGCCCGGCGGGGATGCCACGCCTTGGGGAATAATGCCCACTTTTCCAGGTGAATGCCTGATTACCCTGATTATATGTGACCTCATCCTTTTGTCTTTCGATAGTCTTTCAGGAATTATGTACTTTTCTAAGGGGAGATACCCTAAACTCCCCTAAACCACAAGCTCGCGACTCTTCGGCTCGCTATGATGTATGAAATGAATATGTGACGTGAATGATATGGCGGAATATGTGACACGTGTTCCTGTCTCAGGAATGCCAGCTGCCCCTCCCCCGCCGCCTCCTGACGACGGGATGATGGAGGCATACTCTCCCGGGAACAGTGATACAGAGGAAGATATGAGACCTAAGAAAGACCTGGGGTACGGCAATCTCTCTCTCTCTTTCTCTCTCTCAAGCCCTCACTCATTCACACTGGACCTTAGGTCGACCATTCTCGGCGTCTCTCTTAACACCTTCTTCTTCAGGGTAGTAAGTGTGAAGGCGCCAATGAGATACGACACGCCGCCTGCCAGCGCCATGCCCGTTTCCGCGCCGTCCGGCATCACGCCGCCGCCGACTGCTGCGAGCATGCAGGTGAGCACTGCTTGCCGCTAACTGCCGTAAAGTAGGCTTGGGAAAGTTCTTATAATGTTAGGTGAGAAGATGTGAGATGGCAGAATGGGGTGTCAACATCGCCCCTCAAGAATTGGAATGGAGTAGTCATCTTGGAGGCGGATAAATTTGATGTTGAGAGGTTAGTTTGAAATTGACGTGAAGAAAATTGATACGATACGAAGAGGAGCATCATCTGATTTCATGTAAAACACATTTTCTGGATGTTTCCGATGGGATTACCGCAGGTAATTTTATTTCTTTCAATGATCACTTTTAAAGAGGTTAATCCTATTTTGAAGCTTTTCTCTGCTTCCTTTTTGCCTGGTATGATTTCACTATTAGGACAAAACTCAAACAATAGCCCCCTGACTAACCCCTCACATTTTCCCAGAAATGATATAATTTGCTGACAGAGGCTACATCTTCAGAGCTAGGTGGCTGGTTGGTTTGTATAGGCTTGAACAAAGAACTGGGTTAATTGAGCAACCCTACAACCACACCACGCCAGTCATATTCCTCAATTATAACCCACAATTAGAGTTGATATTTGGGTTCGGCCCATGGATTATTTCTACCTGTGAATTCTGTTACAGGATGAGGCAGTGGAACAGTCGGCACAGGGGGGGAGAAGATGACGTGTCCAATGCTGGTCCAGAGAGAGGGGGTTCTGCCCCACCTACCAGACCCCTCAGAAAGGTATGTATTATGTTGTGTCAGGAGCGGCCCCCTAATGTGGTTCATTTCGAGATGAATGCCGAATGTAAATGTGAGGCGCCCCTTTGCCGCCACGGTAAAATCCTCGTGGTTCGTTCCTCCGGCCTCTACTGTTTAGAGAATTCTCTTTTTAACAAGTCGTGTTAAAAAGTGGGAGTAGGGTTTCAGAGTTAATATTGCATCTTTATCGCAGAAAAAGAAAGGGGAAGCACTCTTGATGGGAAGTTCCGCGAACAAGAAACAGAAGAAGATGAATAATTTGGTGGCAAAGTGGAACAAAGTTAATAAGCACGCTGACACTGCCCTCAAGTGAAACATATAATGCTCTTCAGATGTCAGGTATGTGTTGAAGGAATTACACTTCTGATGAATTAGGAATATTACTGAGATGTGATTATTGCTCGACACTCGTGTATCGAGAAGTACGAGCATAATCAAGAAAACTAAGGAAGGATGTATAATACACCACATCGGCCGGGGGGGCAGTATCCCTCTATGAGTCTAATTTTGTCTTGGTCAAATAGTTATGTTGTCTCCACAAATGAAGAAACTTGGTACCTCATTGGTATACGTCATACTTGAGAAGGCCCAGGCCTCAGAGTGGCGTGAATTGTACAATATACATCACTGATCATCAGTAACGAAGAGTAGAGCGTTGTGAATAATGTCATTCGTATCGTGTATAAGATATTATATTAAACAATGAACCGATTCATGGCGTGCGATCGAGTAATCACATACAAAACGATATTATATACACTCGGTTTTTCCTATAAGAAACTCTTCATAAGAAAATGAGCCTAGGATTTCCGAAAATTAAAGAAACTTAGCCTAGAATCCTGGAAAAATTAAGAAACTCCGTTGATTTACAATAAAGAAACTAAGAAACTTTGAGCCTTGAATTCTCAAGAATAAATTCTTAACTTACAAGAAACGTACCCAAAATTGCATATAACTATAAGTGTGCACTTGCGCTATTTTATCCTGTATTTTCACTGCACGCGATCAATACTCTAGGCTTCTTAGGAATCTCATTTGGCCAAGAAGCCAATTGATTTTGAAACCCTATCCGACTATTAGGATCGTCAGAGAGCTCACTCAATGGGTTGCCAGTCCCATCGAGTCATATTTCCATTGACATGAATTCTTCAGGCATCTGTGATAGAAGACTGAGAATGTATTTCGAGAAGGGCAGTCAATGGATTTGAAATCTATTACGAAGATGATCAAGCTATTGGAACTTGGAAATGGGACGCCAATTTAAGATTAATAAGAAGCCCACTTCACAAGTGACAATGGACGCTTGCTCATTCTTGTCCACTTTCGAGCATCACGGGAAATGTCATCTCAATCTCATTTATGATATGTATATTTTGATGCTGTTTGTATATTTTGTACTTAAGAGCGACTTTCACCAAACCTTGTAACCAGTGTTCCTTCTTTGTCCCTTAGATTTAGAAATTTGCAGAAATGATGAATAAATGCTTAAAATCTGTTTCGTGCTTGAATTATTCGAAAACCTTTGCTAAGTTTGACTGTCGTAACTGTAACACTGAATTAGTATTTTCCAGATGTCTGGACAGGGACCGAAATTTGGCACTTTTCCATCAATTGCATCACCATTGGCATCACAGCGCCGGTAAATCCCACTTGTTCATGTTGGGGAAGTATACGTCGTCGATTAACAAGGACAAATAAGATTGAGAACGAATTTCGAAACATAGTTCAAAATATACACTGAAATTCTAAACCACAGTTTCTTATTTCAGCAGAATTCCCGAGCCGATATCCATTATCCACGTCACGCACACGGATAATGAGGAGTTGAACTACGTACCCAATGAGGAGTTGAACCACGTACCCAATGAGGAGTTATACAATGTACCAAGCAGAATCCACCGCGATCGCTCATCCACCGCTCTCACCGTCAAACTCATTGATGCACAGGTACACCGACACGTTCAGTTCAAAATGAGTGAGCAGACGGCAAGCTTACCCCAAATTCCGCCTAAACACACCCTAAATCAAAATGGGGGTGGCGGTGTTAGTTAGGGTGCGTCGGGCGACTGGTTATTGGCCACAAATTCATTTTTACACTCCCTTATCTGTATCACTTATCACTATCATCAAGATCAATTGCAGTTGTTTTTTCACAATCGGAACAGTTGCACTTGCATAGTCATACTGATAGTGATACAGTCTGTTACCGCATTTTTGCAATCGATTATGATCGTGATAATGATATTGATCCCATTGATGGCTACATCTATTTGACTCACTATATACTTTCACATCCTCAAACTATAGTTCAGTGTAATATAGCGGAGGGAAAAGTTACAAGTGGCGGTTACAATATGCTGAGTCTGTGTAGCTGGTTGTGTTTTAAACAAATTGGTCTCGTTACACATACTGAACCTCACGTTCCAAACAGCATCTTTCCGACATGGAAAAGATAACAGTCATCAAGAACTCTCAGTCTCTCTGATCTCTCTCTCTCTCTCTCTCTCTCTNTGAAAACGTGTGGCCCTATATGGCCTAAAATGGCGTTGGCCCCCCCCTACAGGCTGTTACCGCATTTTTGCAATAGATTATGATCCTGATAATGATGTTGATCCCATTGATGGCTACATCTATTTGACTCAGTATATACGTTCACTACCTCAAACTATAGTGTAATATAGCGGAGGGTAAAGTTACAAGCGGCGGTTACAATATGCTGAGTCCGTGTAGTTGTATTTGAAGCTGGTTATGTTTTAAACAAATTGGTTTCGTTACACATACTGACCCTCACGTTCCAAACAGCATCTCTCCGGCAAGGAAATGATAGCAGTCATCAAGAACTCTCATTTTCTCTGATCTCTCTCTGTGCAATTACATTCTACCCTGTTCCACGTTGTTGCTGTAACTTTGTCCTGTCCATGGCATGAAGTAGTTTTGTTTGGGTTTGTTCAGACTACTTACTGCTTCTATTCCGTAGACTATCTTCTTTCCTCTAGTAATCGACTATTTTTCTGTTTAAGATGAACCTTTTTGTGCACATTTTTGAAGAAAGAATTGTTGATGTTCTGACCATCACCAAGTCAATCTATTAGAACTCTTTGGATGCGAACACTCGAATATTTCTTATCAGCAATAATCGAGTAATTGATAAGACTCCTGTGTCATACTTTACAGCTTTTTAATAGTTCAAGTACTAGACTTAGAGCACAAGTTTTATTTGTACACGTTGCATGATGCTCATGCAACTCCACTTTGACTTATAGATTGTGAGAACCCCTCTTTTACTTGAAAATCCAATACTTAATCTCTTACCGTAATTGCCAACGTGCTTGAAATCACGGGACACGTGATGTCGCATAACCAGTGACAACCATGGCTCTGTGGCACGTGACAAGCGCAACCAATCATCTTGCGAACATCTTGGGAACATCTTTTCGATACAGCTATAATAACAACACATTACAGAGAAGTTTTTAAGTAGAAATCACTAGGGTTGTCATTCGTGAGGTAGCATGTGATGAAGATACTCCTATTATCATTTTCGCTGTTCTGAATATGCGACCGATCGAAATTTGAATGAAACGCTCACTTATAGCTTGCTCTAAGATTCTCCCTGATAATCATCTTATCTTTCTAATCGCATGGTCCAAGGAGCAATTCTCATCCAATCATCCATCATGTGGTTATTATGCTGACATCTCATTCTTAAATGCTGTCTCCAGAGATATAGCATGATTCAATCGAATAGCATCATACTGTCACGTGTTTAATCACGTGACAATACACGTTACAATACACGTGACAATACACGTTACTCACCGATCGTACAATAGTATAATGCACCGCTCAATCCCACCATAGCTTCAGAACACATGTGTGTAATCATACTCATTGTGGTGGTCTCGCAGTACCATGTAGCACTCAGTGGTCACGTGACCAATATTAGTCACGTGTCCAGGCTTTTCACACCAGTGTATCAAAGCAATTGTACGTGTGAAAATATCATATCATTTGCCATCGCCCGAGTGCTCTTTGACTGGTAGAAATATAGCTGGTTTTCGTCTGTATTACCACCAACGAATAAGTTCAACTGGTTTATCCAAACGCTCGTTCCTACCCACTTTATTGGTTGAATCGATTATATCACTTTGGTAATAATAAACAGACTGAAACTGAATAATGCACGAAGCATAAACTTATCATGAATCGTACATTCATTGCCTATGCACCACACCTCTTGTTTCTCAATGCAGGACTTACCGGATTTGTCTCATGACAGGACCTCCTTTTTACCGAAATCACGTGACTTAATCAATATAGCTATACCCATGTGACCCTTCACTATGTACGTTGTCAATCATGTTACTCGAGGTTTTAGCAAGCATCAGTTTATCGTGAGTGGTTTCATGACAGAATCTTGTCTCGTTCGACGTGTTCCTTTCATTGTGATGTGTGGCGTTTACCTATCGTTTCGTCCTGACCAGCATGTGTACGCTTGTGATACCATATTTTTGTATCTTTGGTCAGTATCCTCCAATATCAGTGTCGTGACGCTCTAGATGAGGTAGGTAAGTACGGAGAGTCATGCGTCAGATAGCTGTCCGTGTTTATCACAGAATTATGGTAGTTTTTGGCAAAATACTAGTTTTCGTACACGTGAGAGCCCATTCCACCGCCTACATATCTTTCCCTCAAAAATGTTTTTAGTCCTTTTCCCCTTCCTCATTTCGATAAACGTTTCCCTATCTCAATTACATACCACTAGCCCGTTTTTCTCTACCACAGGAAAACTCCGACGATCGTACCTTTGCCCATTACATATGTTTGCCACTTGGATCATTAACTATATCAAAGGAAAAACACACATACACACAGGAAATTTTAATTGCTCTGGGCTGGAGTGCTGCGCGCGCCCTCAGCCAATATACTCTCTCAGTGGAGGCTGAAGCTTGGAGAATGCTGACTAATGACATGCACACTCAAGGAAAGGGGGATGAGTGCTCTTTTCATATGATCTCGAGAACTGAAGACTGACCGCCGCAGACCAGTCATCACTACTCAGCTCCTTTTGTTCGTAAAATTAATTTCAGGCGGTATAGCCTTTTGTTGACCCATATAATTTGATTTGAATTTTGATTAATTTTCGTGACAATAACTTGGTCATTTGATGATAAATATGAAGGATGCTTGATGATTAACTTGACTTAGCACTCGCTGAGTAATGCTCCTTCATAATATTTATCACTTTCCCTCGTGTGCAGTTAAATACCCATACTAATTCTCCGAAGCTCCTACTCATTATACTGTTTTTACACGAGGGATATATGCGCTAGACTATGGGTTCTATTTTAACGTGGGTTTGGGTCTTCTAATTTCTAGAACAGTCTTAACTTTTCCCCATCTTGGTCAGGAGCAACTGCGTGTATCAGATCAAGCTGTTAGTCGGAAAAAAAGGTGTCGGCCACATCATGGTTTTCTTTATTTCCACACAATCCTACGTCGCCTCAGTTATATTTCGTTTCTCTCGATGTTATCTCGTAGTAACAATATGTGAGTCTGGGGCCGTCTATACTTGCATACATATTGCGATACATTTCCCACATTTCAGCAGATTTCGCAAGATACACAAGTACAGAGCATCTAATTCATAATTACTGTATCTCATAATTACTAATTAGTGTAGACACTAACTGTAAGTGTTTCATCCTAGGATGTTGTCAAACACCGTGCATATCACTTGTAATCATAAGGGCTTCTCCACAATTTCATAATGTGTAGGAGTGAATGTGATTATCTAACTTTTTTACCCCTGCACATGAATGTTAGATGCATGATGCAGCATATTTATTGTTACCAATTTGTGCTGACACCCTGACAAGACTGCACAGAATTGTTGGCTGTGAGATGACTGCAGCTATATTGGTGAGTGTGCGGCTTAAACTGGGTCTGATATATAACATGGTGGTTGTATGGTCTCTTGTGCAGCTGCAGATTGCTACTGGGCATGATAAGGCGTGAGCCATGTATAGTGCAGGAAGTGTATCATGTCAGTGTAAGACTGACGCAGCAGCTTTTGTTGTTCAAGGGCGAAGGTTTTTTTTTCTAGTTTAGGCTTGCAAAAAGGATATGTGTTATGCATCACTGAAAGTTATCTTCGGCTGCTTTAATCGCTCAATATCCATTCCAGCACTCACAGTTCACAGAGATCACTGCCATAGATCTACTGGTCATTCTTGGATGTAATGCCACACCACTTTTCAGCCTCTGCCTCTTTTCATGATTTTAAGTCTGATTTTTCATTTTCATATCATACTGCTCAGGACGACTGGTATGCACATAGTTATTTATGTCTTAATGATGCTAAGATAATGGATATCTCTTCTACTCATCATTAGCTTATACTAGAGATCGCTCAGTTCATGAGTATTGTAGGTTATTCGGAGCCAGGGTACTTTGCAGCCGCAGACCACCAGCATATATCCTGATACTGACTGCAGTGGTCACTGGCCAGAGACTGCCGTCTCCCTTTTTCATCTATCTAGATCTAGAAAGAGGCAGAGGAGCTGATGGTATCGACCTATGAAGTTGATTTGTTGTTATTGCGAGTTTTGTATCGATTATTTAATCTCTCTCCCTTGGACTTTATTTTTTGTCCCGAAGCTTCTGTGAAGGAAACAACAAAATGTTCCGGAACTGCTGGAATGTCGCCTTGTTGGATCAGGTTGCTGGATTGACATATATGAATTACAGTATCATTACTCCTCTCCTTAAAGACCTTGATGAGTCGACNTGTGTGTGAATGTGTATGTACTTGTGTGTGGTTGTGTGTGGTTGTGGCAGTGTGTATGTGTTTGGTTGTGTGTGTGTGTGTTTGTCTGTGAGTGTGCTTGGATCATTATAAGTTTGGGTGGTACTAAGTAATTCGGTCGCTATGAGATATCTTAGGATCTTGGAGGCGAACTCAAAGATACAATGAGTATTGGGTACTGTTAGGGGTTCCAGAGAAGAGGGAATTCTACACCACTCATTGAATGTCACAGAGATTTAACCTACAGTAGCTCATTCTCCAGATTTCTAGGATTCTAGGACCTTCTGTTATTCAAGCTCTACTCATAATCAGTTTCAACCTGGACGAGGTTTGGTATTCATTCTCTCGATACAAATCCCATGAGTCCCGGTGTGTGAAAGAGGGATCTTTTGGTTACTTTTGAACAACAGATCAACGCTTCGTTTTATTGCTACAGTAAAATGTTCGTTAGAACACTTCTCGTCCTATTTATCATCAAAGTTACCATGAGTCTCATTTCAAACGTCAGGAATCTCTGATACATGTCTTCCTATGATAGATTTTGCAACTGTCTACAGATCACTGTGATTGTAAATCATTTTGTCCATGTTACAAGTCTGTATCCGACACATTATGCCCATTCTGTCATTTATCAGCAGCTTCTTCGAGAACGCCTTGCATTGTTTTCTCTTTTCCAAGCTCACTTTTCAGAAGCCACGGAACCTACGTTGAATTGTTACATTTTCTCGTTTTATTCGTTAATATATTACACATTCAACCCTCAAAACTTCGCTGATCTGCAGTATAGTGCCACCTATTGTAACCTTACAAGGGTGTCATTGTAAACTGTGGCTTCGATTTACTACATAACACGCATATATATATGGCCATAGTGTGCAGACAGGAAAATTATTGATTTTTTGTTCATTTTTGTTTGCGAATTCCGGTCAAGGATAGCTGTAATCTGACATTATTTTTCTGAATTTACCGACCTCTTTGGACTTTTTTCTTAAATTTTTGACGGAAATAATTTGAGAAACGATACATATTTTACATTTTCTAAGTCCGTTATCCGATCGATTTGTGCTACATTTCGAAATTCGGGGACTGCTATCCGGTCTCGGTAAGCGGTTATCTGAAGGATGAAGTCGATTTCCGTCAGGCAGGTATATATACTAAACACTGCCACGACCAAACATAAGATACAACATCATTGCTTGTTTTCCTGAAAAAGTCCTCTAAATGTGGACTGACGTAGGTAAAACAGAAACATCATTCTGAGCCATTGCCAGTACAGATGCAACGACTGAAGTTCTACCAATGGCCACTATCAAAATCATTAAAAAGAGACATGACATACGATTGGATAGACAAACAGATTGGTACATGTTGGTATCGGATATGTATAAGCTTTATNTCTCTCTCTCTCTCTCTCTCTCTCTCTCTCTCTCTCTCTCTCTCTCTCTCATCTTCATACCCAGTTGCAAGCTTCCTTGCAATGAGTTGTTGAACATCCCCTCACTTCCTTTAGTCCAACTCCGAAGCTCATTATGAGTAAGGAAGTCATGTCTCGCATGAATTCATGGATGTCTCATCATCATGGATGTCTCATCATGAATGTCTCATCATGAATGTCTCATCATCATATATATCCTGCAGCATTAAATTTGTCCTGCGGAAATACGCGAGTTTGTTCCTTACAATTACAGTGTGACTTGGACAATGTACCTGCGTATAAATCATGAACATATAGTCAGTGCTGCATGTATACTGGAGACAGTAACTCTGTCTGTAAAGCGGATGTGTGTGTGTCTGTGTGTGTGTGTGTGTGTGTGTCTGTGTCTGTGTATGTGTGTNTCGTAACTAGCATCTTCAGGTTTGAAGTGGTGCCAGATTTGGTGGTGTTCAGTTCTCTTGGCGGTGGAGTCTGGTGTCTGGTGTCAATTGAGTGCATTGTCTAGTGACTAAGTCTAGATTCCTTTCAGATTTTTCCGGTTGCTTTAATTAGTAGGTTAATCTTCCACAGTTAATTCCGATCTTCTCCTCCCTTCTCCAATTAGGCAATCTCTTATCAATAGTGATGCTGTGCTTCATCGATAAACATTTACATTACCCAATTAGTTAATTACCTTTGTCTTAATAAGCATGTCATTATCGATTTCGGCAAATCATCCCCGCCTGTGTTTTATGCTCGCCTGTGTGAGGGAGAGAGTATTCACAACACTAATTCTGGAGGCAACCCTAACTCTTGGTTTAGTCGGTAGCCCATACTACCTTCTATTCGACTGGTTGAATGATAGTAGGTACATGGACATTGACATTTAACAGTCTATTTTTCCTATCATTAAGAAGATCGTTTTCGTTGTAAAGCACTAGCGATCAAAACCGACTCTCTCTCTCTGCTCATCCCTATGCTATGGATCGTTTGTGAAGTTGTGCCTGCTTATGATGGGCAAGTTTTTCCTGATACCTGGGTTAGTGGATATAATTAAAATCCAATCACCTAGTTTATAATGAAACTAGACCAGGATATGAGCTATTCGTAATGTGACATCGAACCCAATATTTTGTTTGCTCGCTACCCGCAGGTTTGAAATCGTAATTTGGGCGTGGTTTCACGGTGAGTGCGAACTCTGAATGATCGCAAAGTGGGTTGATACTTGTAGTGTAAGAGTAGGAGAGATGGAAAATTCCTGTCGTAAGTTCAAGTTAAGATCTCATTTGAGGCCCTCAAAATCAGAACTCGAACAAAATCTTTTTGTCCTATTCTCATGCAAATACTACCCATCCCTATGTAATTTTGTAATATTGGACGCTGAATCGATTCCCGCTCGAATTTTAGCCCTATCTTCCTTCCTTGAGTAGCTATCCGTAGGTGACTTTCGTATAGAATAGTGTCCTGCGTGCAGGACACCATGTTATAGTCCAGTGCGTGCGCAACACGCATCTTAGTAGGATATGTACTGACTATTATACTGACTAGAATAGACCAAGATTAGGATTACTCGGGGTTTGGAAATGACTCGAGGAAGCGAGCTCAAATATCATAGGATCGCCGGATCCAATTTCACGGACACATTCCAGTGTGGTGTTAATCGAATTTAACGAGCCATTGGGAAGCGTGATCATATGTACGCGAACACAGACATAATGAAATGTGTGTATAGTGTATTTGTGTCTGTGTGTGTGTGTCACGTGCACTGTAATGTGATCAGCTCTCCTATGATGATATTGGTATGTCACCAGTCACCGCTCTCTCCTTGTACTCATTATAATGCACTACACCGTTATTATTGTTGTTGTAGATGGGGCTCCCGTTGAAGCTGTACAGTGTACACTTTGGTTGCATATATATCATGTATATTGTATAGTCTTGCTGCGCTCCTTGTTCTTCTTTTGTA
The DNA here is from genome assembly GCA_946803715.1 of Beroe ovata. NCBI lineage: Eukaryota > Metazoa > Ctenophora > Nuda > Beroida > Beroidae > Beroe > Beroe ovata. The sequence continues at coordinate 370,328 of CAMPET010000015.1, read as the reverse complement.
ATTTGTGGTCACCGATTGTAGTACATTACACATTGTACATTTCTATACTGTGGGGCCATGTGACTCCATTGTTCAGAACAATGTATGATGATTCTGGGATATTCCAGCAGATGTGTAGGCAAGTCTGTACTTCCCATTGTTTCCTAGGAGAAGACACAGAAGGATAATTGTAATCCAGACTATAAGATATGACGGTCCTCATTATTGCCATTATCCCGGCATTTTGTACTATACTACAGATTCTTTCTCCCAATTTAACTTTAAGGGAGTTTTGAGGGTCTTGACATTCGTAAGTAAGTTCCATTTTCTTAGATTAACTATAATGGCCTAAGTAGGTACATATTGATCGACATCAAGCGTAATTGTTTGCTAATTATGTATGACGAGCACTTGGTGATTAGTAGTTGGTTGTAATTAGACTAATCATCTGAGTGGGGTGCTATTAGGTGTAATTAGCGTTATTAGCACTGCTAATAACGCTAATTACACGAGTGTATGTGTGTTTCTATCATCATCGCATGAGTTTGCGGGCGAAACTATGGACATATAAATTGATGTGGCATGATTGTAGCTTGAGTTGTGTCCTAATTTCGTAATTCAAACGAACCGCATGATCCTAATAACCTAATTCATGAATCGTGCATCATGTCCCCCAATACAGTTCCTGAATTGCACGTCCATGCCGCTGACTTCTGACCACGACTATAATCATCATGTTCCGAATACTGTTGTATGACTAGATCCTGTATGACTAGATGCTGTATAGATGCTGTAATTGGTGTTTGTATAATTAATACTCTGGACAGGAATATGTTATATAGACTGGAATTCAGCTTTCTCGTTCCGACATGCTCGAGTTTATTTGTCATATTATATGCTGTTTACCGTTGTTGTGATTGCGACAGGAAATACGCAGCGCTATTTGAGTGAAGATTTGCGAGTGCGTGATGGAAGCTTTTTTCACCGTATTTTGGGTAATTGCCGTGTTCTTTTTCCCTGGACAACTAGGCATGGTACGCGGTATAAGCATGGTACGCGGTATAAGCATGGTGCGCGGTACCTTCTTTACTGTCGATGCGTGACAGATTACTGCTTCCTATGCTACAAGAGCAGCAATGATATCATCATCACTTCACGCGCTGTAGACGTTGGAACACATGTACCGATCAAACGCCTACCGCCAGGACACTTCAGCTTTGCCCACGTGATCGTGATCATGTGACCATGGTTACCACGTGCTCTCTATCAATTGTGGGGTTGAGTAGTTCACGCGCAAATATATGTTCATTATGAGACAACCCTTGAACAAAAGACAGACGACCGCCGCCATTAAAACCAATCACTACTTTACAAGGGAAGACAAGATGCGTCCATGTGACTCTTCCACATGAGAGACACTTTAATACATACTTTATTGAATGCTGTGACGTAACCTAGACGAAGTTGTACAACGTGTGATGTTTCTGCCACGTGTATCGGTGTCACGTGTGTTGGTGTCACGTGATATGAGCAGTTGGTTTAAGAGGGTATCATCAGTTGGGTCCTTTGTGTCTGCGCGCCGCTCATTATTTTCTCTCCCCCCATCTCATTCGCCCCTCTGTACTCTTGCTGTTACTCGTATTTTATCTTCTCCAAGTCTTTTCTCAAGACACATTTACCCTCATATACTCGATAAACTGTACAGCAGCTGAAGCTCCGCTCCGGATTATTTTGGAAAGCTAGAGTAGAGTGAGAATATTGCAAACTGTGGTCGCTGATCGGATATTTTTAGAGGCTTTTTCATAGGATCCTGCTAATAGGTTTTTATCCCATAACACCTCAAATTGAATTCTGAGGTAAAATGACTCATTTTGTTGTACCCTGGGGTAACTTTATGTTCATGCCGATAGCTATGTTAAACAGTCATAGATATCGATGCAGTTATGATAATATATGCTTCAAATGTGTTTAACGATTGCCGATAGTTCCATTGAAAAGTACTCCCTGATTCGAGTACAGCAGCTGCAAAACTTCCTTTCAATGAGTTTCCCTCAGTCGATTCCTATATATCCCCTCACCTATATTGCTATATTGTTACTCGTTATTAGCACAAATGTGTCACTGCCTCCAACATGGATATGTATCACTATTATAGTCACTGATGTAGACTTCCATAGAGTATAGACTATAGACCAGAGACCTGCCTACAGACACTTGTTTAAAATAGATTTTACAACATTTTACTCGTGATGAAAGCTTAATATCCCCAACAGGCGTTCTATATCTGTAATAACAAAAGCTTGGGATGTCTAAAATGATTGAATTTACTTTTCCCTCTATGCGCCGTTGTAGGCTAGTATCTGTACCGCCTTTAACTCCAATAAGAACTGAATGTTTATTAAGGTATCACAAGTTCTCAATGCCTTGACTCCATGTTGGCTACGCGGCAGTTTTGCGCCGTTTTGCCGCCATTGTTTCATGCTGGTTTTACGCCATTGGTGACATGATCAATGATGATTTTATCTCTGCCGAATCCTATAGGCTCGATATTGGTGTTGGTAAATTCGCTGCTGGATCATCATCGATCACTCCTAACATCCTATTAAAACTAGTTTGTAACATTTACATGTTTTTGTTGAAGAAATGAAATTCCTGTGAAGGGGAACATCAGTTTTTTTGAAGTTCAAAGTAGTTTGAAGTTGAAAAACTCTGTTGTTACGGTAGTACTAAGTACTAGCGCACCGGACGTATTTGTTCCCAAAATAAAATACACTTATGATCTAAGGAAAAAAAATCATCTGGTGACGCATAAAATTATGTTATTACGTGTGATTAGGAACTTGATAATGACATTTATTATCCCCTTATGCCATAAAATCATCCCGGAATGTACACTCTTGCCAATGAATCTTATGAATGTACTTCTTTTCCAAAATAGTGAAACTCGAAATAGATTTGAATCGAGATTTGCTTTGCGTTCGAGATCATTGTTTGCTCTCTTGTGTTCAATAATTATAGCTTGTTTTTGTCGACTCTGGATGACTCTTTTTCTCATCATACCTTACCTTACATTCCCTCCCTTAAATTATGCAAACATTTTTTCATAATTTGATAAACGATCTAAAAACTCCAGATGTTGTTGTAATGGATCCGCGTGTTCACTGTTCAGTTGTGTGAATTAAGCTCTTCTTTTTTCTCTTTCTACCAAATGTTAGGAAGGGAGATGACGTGAAAATGTTCATCGCGGCTTGTTTGACACCTATCGATCCATCTTGCTGATAGATATATCAGGGGGCTGGCAAGCCCCCCGCGGCATCTGTAGGTGATGTTGAACCCGCGAGCAAAAAGGGCCCGAAGGGCCCTTTTTGCGAGCTCGGTCACCGAGGAGGCCCGAAGGGCCGACTCGGTGAGCTTGATGCGTTTGTGAAACGCGCGAAAAGCTGCGGCGCTTGCCAGACCATACTATATGTTTTTACGGATTCACCAAATNCATTTGATTTTAATTGAATTATAATTACTATGTATCATACACGCTCTAACACTTGATTGCTGTTGAAAAGTATACGCTCAAGCGATAACTGATCGCTAGTTAATTATCAGAGATTCATGCCATACTCACACACACACACACACACACACACACACACACACACAAGCAGATGAAGCTGTTGATCTAGTGTTTACTTTTATTCGATTCAGCTCGCTTGACAATGAGAAAGGACTTGTATTCGTTCATTGATATCACATGCAAATCTTCCTGCATATCTGTTGTGTTCTTGTAATCAATTCAAAAATATTTTCCTGTGTTTTGTTATCACGCAGACTGACCCAAAGTGTAGCGGACATTGTGACAATGGTCATAGATATGGCAGTCGACAAGTGGCAGTCGTCCCATACTATAGATAGTTGTGTGTGTGTGTGTGTGTGTGTGTGCGTGTGTGTGTGTGTGCTGTGCACAGTCTGTGCGATGAGTGCTGAAAGTGTCTACTTTGTTGGTTTCGTTTATTTTTCAAACGTGTCTATTTCGTTGGTTTCGCTTAATTTTTCAAAAGCTGATTCCCGATAAAGTATGATGTTTCGATATCAGGTCACTGAATACAATGGTCAAGGTTTCTCAGATTCTTCCAAACTCCCCTTCACAGTCATCGGTCAAGTGTGATGTACTTGTGTCTTGTAGCTAGAGAACAGTCTGTCACTTTCTAATCACACATCCAATGTCATCCTAGTGCACTATCCCGATGTGTTGACTGTTCTGAGAGTGTAAAAAGCGATGTTTTTCAATGAAAAACAGTAAATTTGTCAAAATATCAATCATCACTATCTTGAGCGAATGGAGACGCACAGTACACTAGAGTCGTCACATGAGTCATGACTGACGTTTACTGAAATTTGTATGTGTGTGTCTGGATTTATAGACTCAGTCCATGTTATGGTATATTGAGAACTTGTTGCATTTTATCCGGCGATCCCGTAAATATGAATCGTTACTCATCATCATATTATCTGTGTCCGTTGTATTATATCGTAACAATGTATCGCGAAGTGTGCTACCCGTGTGTACTGTGTGTGTGTCTGTGTCTCCGTGTGAGTTACAGTCTGTGAGTGGTGAAAACTAAGAAGGTTACCAAGTCATGAGTTACACCTGTTTGGCGTCAGTGCCTTGACGAATACTGAGAATTATGACCACGACAGCTCGAAAATGAACTCAATATCCGTCACATGGGTTCAGTGTCCCCACATATGCTCCTGAGTGCATGATAAAACAATTTTTTCCCAATCTCCATTTATTGCCTGCCTTGAATCCCCTATGTAGAAATCCACCAGTGGCATATCGCGTGCCATATACTAGAGTAATTAACAACTCCCACTAGGCAATTACCTTATTACGAGACACTTATTAACAGATCATTGCTCCACCATAGGGGATAGGTGGGTCTAAACGGAGAAAAAACTGTGTTATTTACGATGGTGAAAATGGTAGTGAAATTGTATAATGTGGGTTGGTAGTCGGGTGTTTTCACATGTTGGAAGGCTGTTCTCGGACACATGTGTATCCACCGGTTATAAGTCGTGCTATGATATGGGGAGATAAGAGAGAGAGTGGATGATAAAGTTGGGGAGAGAGAGAGAGTTTTTCTGATGGTGAACCTCATTTCGAGATTATATTTGCCGGGCAAGCAACGATCTTGAGCTGAGTGGTTATTGATACCATTCAGACGCCTACGCTCCATCATGACACTACTGATTTATACTGTGAATGTGTGTGTGTGTGAATGTGTGTGAAAATGTGCTGTCTCTGTCTCTCTGTAGGGGGTACGATTATTTGCGTGTTTTATTGGTTGATTGCACTCTGTCACGTGACTGAAATACAGCGATCCTATCCGATGAGCGAGCGCCACGTCACAATTTTAGCATGTTTTATTGACCATCTTTTCCTCCAATCGCATGTTTCTCAACACGTGTAATCGCAGTATACTGTGGACTGTGGTTGGTAATGTAGTTAGTGTCTTAATCAATAGACCCATTAAAAAGTGAAAATTATAGGTCAGTTTGTGAGGGTCTCATAAGGTCTCACACATTGGGAGTGTCATTATGTGCTGTTACACCCTCTTCACAGAATATACTCCTCACTTTTCCCGATCGGAAGACTGCCCCAGATTTCGGGGTTTGAGCTCGTTATCTGTATCAGAAACAATCATGCGGTTCTCATCCATCCTTGTAACTTGTGAGGAGGGATTTCACAATCTCGTTCTTCGCTGCTTAAGATTCTGAGTTTTAACTTTGATTATTCTATGTTGTACAATCGTCTAAATACAGGGGCAGGTTGGGTCAATGGCTCCAGCGCGAGTTTTTGTGTATAGTGTTGCATATTCTCGTAATCTAATCAGCTTGCTACTATTCGTATCATTTGAAGTATACTCTTTGTAACACTGATGATTTGATTATTGTAAACGATGTACCAAGCTTGTACTCAGTGCATTGATATACATTGCAATGTACATCCCTGTACACGAAATACAACATCCAATGTACTGTGTGTAAATTGTTTACACAGTATATACGATATACAATATACATATGTACATTGTACATGAGATGTATAGTAGCACTATAGCTGGTCATTGCCCAGGACACACCCAAATGGCTACACACACACACACACACACACA
>CAMPET010000015.1:339902-363285 GCA_946803715.1 Beroe ovata | reverse complement strand
CACACACACACACACACACACACACACCCAGACGCGGGTGTGGGCACACACTCACACACTCACAATAGATAATCAGCATTCTAAATTACAATTTACGGAGTTGTCAGCAACATATCTCCGTTTACTATAACGAGATATGATATCAATATTTAGATCAAGTTATTACATGCTCATCTTGTATCTCTCCATTTATACGCCACCACTAATTCTTGTTGCCAATGATCTAATTCCAGTTCTATCGTCGAGGTCACCCGATTCTTATATTTTTGAACAGAATTATATCGAGAGATAAGTCTTCTCTCCAGTTTCAAATTCTCCATATTATATTCACGTCGAAAAACCATCCATATCGCTATGAATTTCGATTCAAGAACTGTCGCCCTACCTTCCTGAGAACCAGATTACTCCAAACTTTCCTCGTCGCGTGTAATACACGTGTGTTATGATACACGTGAATGAAAGAGGGGCAATGAGGAGGGTGGAGGTGATATTCGCAGATCATCAATACCAGGATAATTCGTGATCTTTATCAAATAATTCCCCCTCCTTTATCACACTTCTACAACTTCTTCCTTGTTCAGTCTCTCTGCCTACTTTCATATTGCATAAGTGCGTGTGTCTGTGTGTGTGTGTGTGTGAGTGTGTGCGTGTGTGTTTGTTTGTGTGTGAGTGTGTGTTTTTCTGTGTTTGTCTGTGTGAGTGTGTGTCTGTGTCTGTGTCTGTCTATTACAAATCACTATTATAAATCTGATAATAATCTACAACTTCTAGTGGCTGGTACTCGTTTATCGTTGTTGCTCCATTTCACTGCCAGGAAATTCCCACCGTCCACATTGCACTGGCAGATTCATCTTCATTAATGTATTTCGCAGATTATCGCACCCACTTTCTCACTCTGTATTTCTTTGTGTACCCTCATTTATAATTCAATGAATAAAATAATGATCTTAATGGACTGCCCCTCGCCCACAATACCCTCTCCACAATCATTGACCCAACACGCCTCTTCCCCAACCCCCTAGTTCCCCATCTCCCTAGATGGCTCCTCACCGCATCTCTCTCCCCCAACAGGTGGCATGACTAAGATATGTATAGAGGTCATCTTCACCTTGTCTCCTTGATATTCGTGATAAACTTATCATGTAAGTTGTTATTTGAATAATTCATTCCCTCAATAATCGATAACTCCCCTGTCCATTCCCTCATGTACTCGATAACTGTTCTTGAGTAATAATAGCTCATCCCCTTGCGTGTTCAGTTGTTACCAGTGAGACATGCGAGAAGATCAGAAGTTTACTAGATGATGAAACTATCTCGATAACAGGGCCCAGTAAGTAGACCGCCCCCACCCCTCATCGTCATGATAATTATGTCGGCCCTTCTCTGTGTTGACTGTAATTAGAGAGACACTATAAGAAGATTGAGCAATTGGGTGGAATATTTGCCATCAGCACGAATTATAACACTGAATATAACAACTAATTATAAACACTGAATATTGATATTAATATGTGAACATGAGATTGAGTGTCCACCGCTACCCTATCTCTCTCATTGCAGGCAATGATATATGCATTCTAAATGAGGCCAGCTGCTGTGACAAGGCAGTCGAAAAGAAGTTACTGTCCAAAGCGAGACAAGTCCTCAAAAACAGGATGTTCATGGTCCTGAACCAGTTCCTTACCGACATAGACAATGACAAGNACACACACACACACACACACTCACACACACACACACACTGTTATAGTCCTGCACGGCGATTATGGAACACCACACTTGTACTTCTCGGTTGCTCCTGCTCTGGGTTGCTATTCCTGACACTCTTCATTGCAGTTTCATACTTCTCCACTACCGTTCTATTCACATACTCTCGGAAACTGCGGATAGACACGTAGTATATGAAGGGGTTGGCGGCGTAATTCCCGTATATCCCATATACTGCCACTCGGTAGAACGTGGTGAACGCCGCTGTGGACTTGGTGGCTGGGGTTACCCAGTGTCGAATGAGGAGGTATGTCCCAAAGGGCAAATACGATACTGAAACAAGTAGAGGGGTGATTAGAGAGAGAGAGATTTCAAGCTGTGTTTTGGGAATGTGGAACTGTTTGATTGCGACTAGCAAACCTGAAAATACGATAGATACAAGAAGGAGGGTAATGACGCTCTGCCTGTTCAGACCACTGATCCTGGACACATAGAACAGGAGCCCTATGGTTGTCATGACAACAAACAGAGTGGGTGTTATCACCCACACAACGGACAGGACTGTTGACATCTTTTTAAGGAAGGGGGGCAGTGGCTGGTAGCAACAGTGGAGGCTAGCAGGACAGAATTTGACTGTCTCCGCTATTGTCCTGCTCAGACTTAGCAGACTGAAGCACAGGACGAGGACAGATATTCCCGATGCTGTCCACACTACCGCAGCTAGGATGTGCCCACTCTTCCTGCTTCGCATCCGGGCATTGAGTGGACTGAGGAGACTGCCCAACTTGCTGATGTTCAGAGCACATATGAGCACTGCGTCTGACCAGGCACAGAATCGTGCGATGAGCAGGGTAGTGAAACACATCACGCCCCCGTATGCCACTGTCTTGGTGATCATCACTTGGACAGTTAGGAGAATCCTCGTGGAAAAGCCGATATCTGCAATGGCAATGTTCTTGATGAGGATCACAGTCCTCTGATCGAGCCTGATTACACCCTCCCTTGTTGTTGCCATGACAACTACTGAGTTACCGATGAGGGATATGATAGCTGATATGACTGTCCACGCCAGCATCACATTCTCTGACACCTTATCAGGGAGGTCGGAGGGGTTGTAGTTGATGTTGTCATAGGAGGAGGAGATGTTTGCCATTCTTCAAAGATATAGCTTCATGAGATGAGAAGGAATTTCAAATTTCTGGCTGAAAAGCTTCGGTGGCAGGAAATAACTCCAGTTTAAATTAATAGTTACGAAATACTTCACAAATACTTCGAAATACTTCACAAAATATCTTACAAAATCTGGGAAAACTTCACAGAAAATATTATGGGTTTAGTGAAGAATGAAGCACTTAAGGGAAAACGCATTAGAATTTAGAAGACATCAAATAGCGTGATTGTGAGTGCCCCGTTTAACACCCAGTTTATATGGTTGCGTAAACTAGGAGTATGGGGGATAAACCATTGTAGTTTGATAATTACCATTAAACCAAGGGGTGCAGGTCATTAACACAGGTTTACTTAATCATCATATGACTTTTATAATCTGATTAAATTCATGTGCTGTCAAGAATGGGGAACAGACATGACAAAACTTGATATGATAAGATGTGGGGCATGTAATTATCATTGTATCTCAAAGACACGAGCAGTAAGATATAGGGGTGCGTTGTTTGAAGATAAATCAGCTCGGTTCAGCTTGTTGTGAATGATGAAGCTGAACTACGCAGTGACTCAAAGGAACAGCGTGTCAAAGCAAAGGTAAAACTCAGAGAATAAGAAAGATGTTCGAGTACAACGCAGCAACACAATTGTAGACACTGTCACGTGTTGAGGGGGACAGGTTTCTTAAGCAAGGTCAAAGAGTAACTCATGCCACACATATGCCACATATATACTATAGACGTGGGAGGGAGCATGTTGATTGGCTGGCTACTTACTAGGGTTTGCTTTAAGTGGTTATATTTCTGCTGGAAGAGAGGGTATTGACGTAAAACCAAGGGAGCTATTCGTGTTATTTTCAAGGATGATGTAGCTATTGCTTGCAGTCTATGAGTAGTCGCAAGAAATGCACCGGACAATGATTGCTCCTAATATAGGTATGTAGGTAGCCATGTAGGTAAGTCTCATGATATTAATAACGGAAGACATGAGTCCAAACCAACACTTCTTCATGAAGTGGACAGGATAGTCGTGGTAATAAGGAGTGTAGAAAATTACTGGAAACTCAAAACTTTGACTTGGATAAACTCAAAACTTTGACTTGGATAGTGGGGTGATCTTGTGTACGACTTTTATCCAAGCGTAGTTCAGGATAGCTTCCACGCGAATATTGGTGAATGGCCAGAGTATTACTTTTCTAACCACTCATTCTAACCACTCATTTCTATTCCCCCCCCCTTCTTGCCCAATCACACAATCACCTCAGCATACTATAACCCCCTCCTTTTCTGCCTTGTTAAGAATATCTCTTCCAAAAGAGAGTTTAGAGATCAACCTCGCCACTGTTTCCTACTAACCGATGTTAATCATCGTTGTAGCTCTCAATTGTCCCTCTGTAATATCGCACAGGCCCGGTGGGCCTTAACCACTCTACCCTGAACACATAACACCTCGCCCCCTCAGCACTCCTGACCAATATAATCAAGAACTCCGATTTATCACAAGAGAAGAAGATAGATTTCCACTACAAGTTCTCAGCTTATGCAACGGGTGACAACACTCTCACTACGATTGATCTTGACACCATCAAAAACGCTGCGGCTCTAGGTAAGATGGCACCACAACACATGTTGATTGACACCATGTTGATAGTATCACACTTGGATGATATAGGGAATCTCTCTAGTCGCAGTTAGAATCAGGAACTCGTATTTAAAATTACAAACAAATGCGATTGCGTGCGCTGGTGTTGTCCTAATTTCTGTGCACCTGCCATACGGCAAACACGTGGCGACTGGCGAACCGTGCCCGTGTCATTGTGGCATCTATAATGGGCAGTAGAACTGAAATGATATGCCTATATTAGGTCGGAGAGTTTTGTCGAACACATTCAGTGATTTGAATTGGATAGACACCACCACATAGAGACACATGATGTCACTGTTTGTTAGCCACAAAAAGTCGCGAGATTAACATTTCATATCCTATATATACTCCAGGATCGATAACGAAAGCTCTGGGGACTTCTGTATCTGAGGAATGTCAGAACTTATTGTATTTCGAGTTGACAACACTCAAGAACGCTGAACACCAGTAAGAAAACCAGCTATCTAGTATCTAAATATCCATTTAGCCATTGCTCTTTGAATTTAATGACCTTCATGACTGAGTGTAGGGACATCTGAGAAAAAACGCCACTTTTCCTCCTCCTAACCCCCCATCTCCACACGACTACTATTTCCCCCGAGTCAAGAGAACTCCCCCCTCTCCCCCGAGTCAAGAGAACTCCCCCCTCTCCCCCAGATATCTGTCAGCTATCCTGGTCATGCTGAGAGGATACGAGATCATGTCACAGATCATTGCGCAGTCCAAAGCTGTAGACCTGACTGAATCGTGCTACATAGGGGCAGTTCGCGGCGGATGTAAGTACACACTTCCCCCAATGATTGGGGTGACACATCATGCACATACACATGGGTAATTATCCCCTAATTACACATGGGTATTTATCGCCTAACTAGCCGGAAGCACTTGTGGTTTCTGTGTACGGATCTACAAGTTCTCGTGATTCGGCAATCGGCATATTATCCGCCAATATATTGTTACTGCTGTTTCCCACCACGGGGCATATTTCGTACTTATGTATTTCATTGTCAATCACCACTCCGCTATCTGAATAACAACTAATTTTATGCAGTCAACGAAAATTACTTAAAGGAAATAAACGGTAAATCTAGATCCGAGGTATGCCTCTCTTTCATTGAAAAACGTAACTTTGATATTCTCTCACAACTGTCGGGATATCTGTGCTTAAAGCGGAAAATCACGTGGCTATGAATCATAAAGCACAAGCATAACGATTATTGTACCCATGTGTATGATATATTGTGTACACACAGATTCTAGACTGTGTCTATACACAAGTCCATGTTTCTATCGATGTTCATGTAAGACTGTGTCCTGGTGTCCCAATATTGACACCTCTCATGTGATTTCGGTGAATCTGTCACAAATTTTCATGAGAAAAATAATTAACGAGTTTTAGAAGACATTTACGAAATCATGCTTTGAGAAAATGATAGTCAAAAGCAAATTGGTGAACCTTGAATTGATGGTCTCGATTATACTATGACTACTTATGGTCCATCGATTTGATTAGATGGTGACACACGTGTATTCGGAAAAACAAATCTCGCACACTCCCACAATGTTATAGTCCATATCGAAAGGTGGTAATCATAAACTGGACAGTGGCCACATGTTATCGCCGCGTCCCAGCTAACCCTCTTTATAATTGTACTATAGTCATAACTTGTGTGGCCACATGTTATCGCCGCGTCCCAGCTAACCCTCTTTATAATTGTACTATAGTCATAACTTGTGTGTCACTCTCAGTACGTGAGGCGAAACATCCCTCTGAAAAACGTGAGTGAAATCAAGCTGTGAGTTACACGTGAACTATTAAACACCACATGTGTGTGTAACGCGTGATATGTAGCGCGTGACATTTAACGCGTGACATGTAGCACGTGACATGTAACACGTAACATTTAACGCGTGACATGTAGCACGTGACATGTAACGCGTGACATGTAACGCGTGATGTTATACACTTACACAAGTGAAGATGCTGAACTGTACTCTTTGCTTACTCTGAGTTCAGCTTGAATATGATAATTCTGTCCCTTTGTTTTGTCTTACAGAGGAACAGCATGGCTTGATTTCAGTGGATTTCCGTCCTTTTTCACCCTGTGTATTCTAAAATACCGCCCCAAGTTTGTCCTCAGTTGTGTGTGTGTGTGTCTGTGAGGCAATAACGTCCCTTGCGTTCACTTGTAATTGACGTTGTATTGTGGACAGTGAAGCAGCAATATACCACATGTGGGCCGCATAACCTTCATCCAAATTAGCATTCCTGCGAAGCACACCTTCAAATCTTTCAATCTTGTCTTTGAGTCCCAGCTACTATGATAATATAAGCGTGTAGCAGCTATACATGTGTGTTGCAAAGTGTGCAAGACTACTTCTCATGCTACTTTATACCTTTCTTTGGGTTCATGCTATCACATGCTTTTCCCCATGCAACAACACCACTATAAATATAGTTACCCCAGCAACAACAACAACTCGTAACACATTGTTCCGCAGTGAAGTTCGGGGGGTGTAACAAGTGTTACGACTCGACGGAGTTCTCTGATCCGTGTGTAAAGCTGTGTCGGAACATTGTGTCCGGCTGTCTGAAGGGGCACATACTCGCCCGGGAATATCTCCAGCACATGGCCAGCTATCAGGTATAGCCTCCAATATGGGTACATAGCTGCATGAGGAAGCAAAACACAACTAATATATTACAACGTGTAAAGTATGACCATATTTTACCGAGAATTTATATTAAAGAATGATGTAATTCGATCTCGAGTTTAGTTTGTTCCGCAATCTCAATTATTCTTTATTTAAAACTAGAAAACCCGTCCAAGGGGCGTGATACACTAAGCATTGAATAAGAAGTGAATTTTGCGGATCTGTACATAGATGAAGTGATTATCGAAATCTAAATGCTCCAAAACAATGAGACAACGAAATGGCAATTATAGAGACGCGCGCGCATTATCTAATCAATTTGCACGTGCAATTCCAATGTTGCTTAGCAACGGCGCACTTATGCAGTCAACGTTGAAAATGAACTCCGTTATGTTTTTGAGGGCAATTTTTCCAACTTCAGACGCCGATCACAAAAAATCTAAGGCCTAATTCAAAAATCCGAAATGATGTTCGACAGCGGAATCGGTTTTTCTACCACCTTGCAAAAAATCCCGGAGTTTCAACTCCCCTTGGTTGAGATAAACGCAGACAGGCTTGAACTGCCTCTTTCCTTTATATTATAGATTAAATGAGTCTAGCGACGCGCTAACTAGGAATAGTGCTTTGTCCACTCCCAAATTGAAGCAGGAAGTTTTGTCATGTCCATTGCTAATCCGTGACCGCCACAGCTCCAGATGAATGAGTTGGTGAGGAAATTCTCGTCTGAACGGGATGCCGCCATCTCGAGTCTGAAATCCGACATCAAGTCCAAGCTAAGGGTTGATGAGGAGTTCTATAGTAGCTGCAGTGGACTCCAGAAGGGCTCTAACGAGCAGTCTCCCAGTGCTGTCTACCAGTTCTCCAGTGTATGATATTTCCTTGAGATATTTGACACCAGTGCTCTTTGACACCAGAAACCAATCATTCCAATGGTTTTCTTGACGCTACTTTCGCTTGACACCACTCTAACTCAACACTACTTCCGCTTGACACCACTCTAACTCAACACTACTTCCGCTTGACACCACTGATCTCACTTGACATCACTCTTCCAGTTATCCTACTCGGTGGATAAAGCACGGAACACTCTCGATGCCAGTTGGCTCTGCACCTATGTGCTCAGCGGGGTGTCGGAGGTGAACTGTTGGAATAGATCCTCGGTTGGAAAATACAGACTCAACGTGTACGAGTGAGTAGCGAGGAATTTATAGATATCCGTGAATCAAACAAGGGTAATTACTAATTATATACTCTGGACGATTTTACCTCTGTGTCCATGTTTCTAGCATTCCTCTTCTGTGTCCCTATTTGAACCCCACCCCTCTCCCTCCCTATTTGAACCCCACCCCTCTCCCTCCCTATTTGAACCCCATCTCTTTGTGACTCTATTTGAACCCCATCTCTCTGTGTCCCTATTTGAACCCCACCACTTTCATTCGCAGGTTCACTTCCACGGGGCAACGACAAAATCCAGAGGTGCCGGGACCTGGACCTGTTGTCGATATCGACGATCAGATCAAACAGTGAGTTTGGCACACGATACACATTATTAAACTGTGCTACATGCACGGCCTGAACAGCATGCAATGATAATTTCAAGTACCAGCTGTAGTTCGGAGTACGAGTATCTGTAGTTTAGAGTACGATATAAATGAATATTGTGAAGTAGCATGGGGAAATTGAAATCGCTGTGTCAAGTAGGTATGGTTGAAGGGAGTGTGGCGCTGGATAGGGTTTCGCAATATCAGAATTGATTCATCTTGTGCATATTTCGATAAATCATGGAAAGCAAATGACTTAGTGGAGAAAAGTGCAGCTTTGCGTTGAAGCAGTCTTTGTTAATAAGCGTCCAGCCTTGAGTTGACATTTTCACCAGTTTTAACCAATCGCGCGTTCATCGCACAGAGGGCAATTTGTTTCAATTTGTTAATACGCACGTCGATTTTACCACTCCCTCGGTATAACGTCATACACTGATGACGTTATACCGTGGGAGTGGTGATATCGACGTGCGTATGAAGTTGATCATTTTACAAAATGCGATGAATCTTGAGACTTTATTACTCGAAGTGGGATGTATTGGTATCTCTTCCCTCTCTGTAACTCTACCTCCGCAGTTTCACAGACTACAAATCCAACGTGGAGGAACTGTCACAAGGTCGCGATGTCCTGAAACCTAGCTCAGCACAGCATCTTTCCTTCTCATTATTGACTCTTTCCATAGTGCTGTACTTAGCCCTGACTTGAAGATAGATCTTGCATTCACCACCCTTTCACATGTTTTACCAGCGTTGATGATATTGATATGTGTATGTGTCGGTGTTATGAATTGTAAGCGGACAAGATTATTTGAGAACTAAACTTAATTAAATATGGAGGGCTTTACTGATAGTAGGATTTCACTGATAGTGGTAGAAATTTCTGCTGTGAGAACCGGTGTTTATACAGAAGATCTTTAGTTGACAGGAAAATTTTTGCCTGCAACTTGAGAGAAAAATTCCTCTTTTCTTGCGGTTTCCGGCATTGCAGTCATAAAAATCGCAGTTTATTTGATTCGAAGTTAAACCCAAATACAGACATTGCGTTATTTATTGTGATAATATTATTATTAAAAGAAAATTGTTAAACTTTGACGATATATCAATACTTTCAGTTTCTGTTGATCATTTTAACCGTCTTTATGCATCCCCAAGGGATAGGATACGCTTGTAGGATTACTCCCTACCCTCCTTGCCGGGGTTTTATCTGGCGGTATTACTAATTAACTAATTTTTAGTGATACTATTGCGCGGCGCTGATTGTCTGGCGATGCTATATAGACTTGTCAGATTTTATCTGACCTCAGTTTGATCCCGCGCGCGGCGCGCGCGCCTTCATCGGCCTTCGATGAAGGCGCGCTCGCGCGAGAAACAGGTCAGGTAACATCTGACAACTATAGTAATAGACCGCTGATGCCAAAGAACCTTGTCACGTAGCGACGCGTCAGGGCACTACGTCAGTGCACTGATGTACCTAGTGCCCTGTGCACTGCAATGTAGTGCCATGGTTGTCAGATTTTATCTGACCTCTGTTTCTCGCGCGCGGCGCGCGCGCCTTCATCGAAGGCCGAAACAGAAATCGGCCTTCGATGAAGGCGCGCGCGCCGCGCGCGAGAAACAGAGGTCAGATAAAATCTGACAAGTGCCATGGCCTGAGTGCCCTGTGTTCCCGCGCTGCGTGACCCAAATACTCCGCGCGCGCTGCGCGTCTCCGTCCTTTCTACGACTTTTCAGTTCACTGAGTAGAATAGGGGCGCGCAACGTGTGCACAAGTGCCCTGACGTACCTTGTCGATCGATGATAGACCCTGTCGAGAATTTCGTCGCGCGCGCGCGCAACTTATTCTCAGACAGGTTAGGCTTGCGTCAGCGGCTTGCTGACGCAAGCCGCTTCGCGGCTTGCATCAGCGGTCTAGATCTAGCATCGACAGACAATGACGTACCCTGAGTGTCTATACGTTAACGTAGTGCCCTGTACCGTGACATAGTGCCCTGAGTGCCCTAAAGTAGTGCCCTGTACCCTGACGTAGTGCCCTGAGTGCCTTTACGTAGCTTGCCCGGAGTGCCCTAAAACGTCACAAGGTTGTTTCGCTGATGCAAGCCGAGAAGCGTCTGAGAATAAGTTTGAGCCGCGCGCACGCAAAACGAAATTCTCGACAGGGTCTATCATCGATCGACAAGGCGCTGACGGTAGTGAAAAACCCTACAAGTGTACACGATATAGCAATTTGCCAGTGTGAACGTCTGGCAAGGCATCGATGTCAGTGTCAAATGTTATCGCTGTCCTGTGCGCGGAGGCTATTACTAAATCATCGCCCTAATTTTATCACGTCTAGGTTTTTTCGGTTTCCTGACCCATCTCTAAGTCTAACCCACAGGATTCTACTAAACGGAAACCCTAGCAGAGGGTTTAAAACGCGATTAAGTCACTTAATAAGTGGAAAAATGTCTGGTCACGTGACCAAATTATCAGTTTTTCGCCCATTACTCGCCAGGGAAGCATTTTTATCCCACATCACATGGGGTGGTTCAGAATAACAAATAAGCGCCTTAAATTACGTCGATTAGTTCATGATCATGCATGTTTTACCGTAAAAGAGGGTCTTCCCTACCGTCGGCGCCGCGCATATAAAGTCCCGCCAGCAAGGGTAGGGTGAAATCCTACAAGCAGCGTGGGAACACCGCAATTGGCAATCGTTGGTTCAGATGATCGATGATGTGAGCGTACGATACGAACGTTCGCGAATGCTTGACGCGCGCGCGCACTTAATCGACAGAAACGCGCTTTAGTGAGAATGAAAACGATTCCGCGTGTTACTGAGATGTGAGATAATAAAGTTCTTCCTTTGCCATTGTCGATTATTAGGTGGGAGGTTTGCCACCTCCGTTAGGTCAGAGCCAGGATTGCATGGGTGATAGTGAAAATCTTGAAAGTCCCTCCGAATCACTAATGATATGCCAAATTCAACTTGATTGATTTGTGTTTGATCGAAATTCATTTTCAGTCTTGTTTGCTTTACTCAAGAGAGTGCTAGTGTCAGTGAGGGGATACCGGGGCAAATTTTCACGTGCCCCATAGCTCCCAATTTCCGCGAAATCATTCTATTTGATACCAGACGGGATATCGGGAGATAGTTCACCCTTTAAATTCTGAATTGTTAGAAGGGTCAGAGGTTGAATTTCCATTGCTTAATATGTTTATCTCATTGCTGTATATTCCTTCATTTTCTTCTTGGTGAATTTTCAGTCTTGGTGCTACGAAATGCCGTTTATTGTCGGATCTTGACATTCAACGCCATGTGACATCAAGAAATTACTCCATCTAAAGCTTCTTTGAGAGGCTTTAGATAGAAAAGGATCACGTGCGAACTCAAATATTTTGATGTCAGTTGGCTTTAAACGTTAAAATCAAATTTGAATATTAGGCTTATTAAGACAACGTTGTTCACCTTAAGCCTTTTATGAGACAACAAAATTCCGGAAAGGTGTTTAACTCTATTCTATATTTGGGAGGTACATAATCAGGATAATATGGGTTGAACAAAGGGATTATTCAACACATATTATATTTTCACCAAGTTTATAACTCTTTCACAAAAAGGCTAATTTTAAAGTGTGTTGGCCCCTTTCTCCTAATTCCAATTGATATTAGCCAATTCCACTTAGATCAATTGTTGGGTGGGGTGTGTCAATGCTTCTGTTTACCAAACAAAACGGGTGAATGGCCATATCATTGGTGAACTCTCTCATTCCAATCATACTTGGTGCGTGAGTATGATCATCAAAAGAACCATCACGAGCACTGGCAAATAATTAGGTGAGCTATATAAATTGGGGCATAAACAACAATTTAAATCAAATATCTATCCTCTCTGGAGTCTCTTTGAACGAATTTCTCCTCGTTCCCACAATTTTATTGTGATTACTATATTCATCGATATAAAATTATCAATACTTCACACAGAAGTTGTTGCTATTACCAAGCAGTCACAAAACATGGTGTCCCTGACGGTTCTTGGGGCTCTGTTGCTGGTTTCCATAGGCCAAACTATCCACGACACCTCATGTGGTCCTGACTCTGAGGACACATTCGATATCTCGTGTAACAAAGACATTGACCCCTGGAAGGAAACACGGAACACAATGGAGCTTCTGATCGCCGGCTCAAAGAAGGCCTGTGGCCAGAAACTCCCTGACGATACACTTACAGGGAACACCGATATTGGCGGATGTAAGGATGTGGCAGAAGATGAAGTGCCGGTGTTGTGGAGCTATGCAGTGGACGGGAGTGTAACAATAGGGAACGTTATTGAGGGGGAAGATGTTGAGGAGAGAGATTTGTTTGGAGACGGGGGTGAAAATCTAGAAACTGCATCCGATATAACAGGAACTGCCAACGATTTCGCTGAAGCAACAATGGAGATATTAGAGTCCGCCGAGATTATGAAACAAGGTCTAAAAGTTTTAGGGGCTCTAGCGAGCACCCTACAATTTGTGGGACCTATCCTTGACATAATGATGATGTTTATGCCCGAACAGAAATCAGAAGAACTCAAGGCAATCGAGTCAGGGTTTGCGAAGATGGGAGCTAGGATGGATGCAATGTCAGCCAAGTTAGACACCGTCTCTGGTGCTGTGGAATGGAACGCTCTACTCACAGACTTTCTCAAGTTTGAGAGCAAGGTGGACGAGTTGACACAGGATTACCAAACCCTACGTGCGTCATTGAAAAGCCGCAATCCCCGGAGTGACATGACCCCACAAATGAAGAGTCAGATTGAAAATCTCGTCGATAGTATTGGCGGAGCAGGAGACATTGCCAGTAATTTGAACCATGTGGTCAAGGTCTTCAAAGGAGAATCCGAGTTAAATGAAGGGAAATCGCTCCTAGAAATATACATGACAGCCACAAACAATGACTGTAGCAAAGTACTGCCATTCTCCAATGCTCTTATCAAAGTTGTAATGAACGCACAGAAGCTGGTGTTTATCCACGGTATCAGCAAGGAGCTTATCTCCCCTGATGATGACATGGGTCACCCAAGGGTCCTCTACGACATGTACAAGCTATCCACGGACTTTTACATAACGTGCCTGAAAACTGCTCCAGCTTACGCAAACGAGGTAAACAATAACAATATTTGCATGATATTGATCGGCCAGTTTTGGTTTTGGGGTTAATCGTCGAGATATTACCTAAATATGCTTACATAGCACCAATCTCACTGATGTTGAACATGTAAATGTAAAATGTTGTGTCGTTAGGTACCTACTAAGATATAACTACTAGAAAAACTGCTTTTTCCAGTAGGAATAGCTAATGAGTATTACATGATAGACTTAATTCATGAAAATGCTTTCCAGGAAGTCAAGTTGAGATTTAACGACGGTGAAGAGCTGAGTGATATAATTCCTGATCTTGAACGTAAAAATGCCATATACAACTGGGCAATGGTCAAAGAATCTGACGTTACAAAAAATCCGCTACAACTGCTAGACAACGCTGCTTCCACCAAAGAAGTGGAATTAACTGGGATTTCAGAGGATGACCAAGAGAAGGAACGTCTAACGTTGCTTTCAGTAACCAAAACTTCTGTGAAGCACGTCAAAGATGCTTCTGATAGGATATACAGAATTCTGAAGAACAAAGTTAGCAAACATGTGTGGTACGGGAAAACAATTGAGTATATTGAATTGGACAAAGGATTATCTGAGGCCGGGGCTTATGGTAATCGTAACTACGATATAGACAGGGATGGACCTAGAGCAAGGAGAGCCTCCAAAGAAGAGACACTCATCAGGATTAAGAACCTGCTGAAAAGCAGAGACAAATATCTCGAGCACATTTTCGAAACAGGTGGTGTGACTATCGCAATGATTGAGAAAGGACAAGGTGACTTCGCCGGGTGGCATTACACCATTGACGTTCCAGTGCAGTTCTTCAATTTTGATAAACACATGGTGCAGATGAGGAACTTTACCATGGGTTTCTTATTCTCCTTCGGGAGCACAACTAGCACCGAATTCAGGTGTGAAAATGCGAATGGAGTCAAGTACTTCATGTCGAGCGACACCAGTCTGCCATACTGCCTGTGCAACATGGGCTTTGGAGGGGACCATTGCGACATTGCACTGCAGAAAGTTCAAACAGACGGAAGTGATGTAGTGAGTGTGGTACAAAGTTACAGAGTTCCTGGCATGTTTGATATGGAAGCTCAAATTGACGAAAACACTGAAAAAGTTCTCGATGCCATGAATAAGAACAAGGAAGCGATATTCAAGGAAACTCAGAACACAAGGTTAAGTATAACCGAAAGTAAGAACACCATCCTCACAGCACAGTCTGTAATGCTGAACAAGATGCAAGCTGACAACGACAAACTGCTGGCAGAGTTTTCAGGACTGAGGAAAGGTATCGAGACAATGTTGAAGAAGGAGAGGAACGAGCGAGCTTATCAAACTGAAAAGGGACAAAATGTTGTTCTTGGTACCATAAAGAGTGGCCTAAAGAAAGTTCACAATCACTTGAAGAACCTCAAGGGGACAATTGTCAAAAATAGATACTTCCATCCATTGAGATTCACTGTACCCGTTTACCAAGACGAATTTAGTATCGCTTCAGAGTATGACAACGACTTTGCAATGGCACATTTCTCAACATTTCTACACGAAAACAACAAAGATTTTAACGAAGCTAAACAAGCAGTTGAAATGGCGATAACTGCTGAAAAGGACTCTTTCATCTCAGCAGTAATGGACGAAGGCATGGTATCCGGATGCAATGATGATTACTCACAACATATAACAGCAACGTGGCAGGAACTATTCCAAATGCATCTCTCTCTAACGACCATGGAGACTAAAGTTTACAACTTCCTCATTGCCCGTACAGAAGCAAGTAGTGAAGAAAACACCGCAGTCACTTGCTCCTCAATCTTTACAAGCGACCGTGGGTATCTCCAGTTTAGAATGAAGAAATTCAAGGAAGATGTTGCAAAAATGACCAGTGAATTCAGGAATGTTTACAAAACTAGGAGTTGCCCCGAATTCATACGATTGGATATTGAGGGAGGTGGATGCAAAGCTGCAACAACACATCCTGGGCAAGTGATCCCAATCAGGTGCGCTGACCAAGGCAAATCACTGATCCTATCGCCAGATGGAGATCTTGTGACTGACATTACTTGTGGATATGAAAGTGAGTGGACAGTGGAAATACCGAGTTTACTGTGTGTGTCCAATTGTGAATTTGAGGGTGAAATATCAAAGATAGGAGAAAGCAGACTTCTGCCTGAACCAGAGAGAGGGTATCAATGGAAGAATGGTGCAACAGAGACGAAATGCATAGCTTCACTCAACGATGCAGATGATATTAGAGGTAATGCGCAGCTATGAAATAACAACCTCTGCCCTTCAGTTCTTCTCTCATGTCATAACATTATGCACGGAATTAAAGTTACCAGAATTGTAATGTAAATTTCCCCAGGTGTTTGGGACGTCACTGAACAAGAAGACATTGATGAATGTGCAGAGAAAGAATTCTGCGATAATGGGTCAACCGGGTGCACAAACTCACTGGGAGGATTTTCTTGCTCCTGTGAAGAGGGGTCAGTTGATCATATTCTAACAGATGAGATAATGATGAGGAATTCAAGAATCACATCTCTGTAATGGATTGATGATTCTGATCAGTGAACATAGATCTTAATCACGATTTCCCAGGTATCATATCAATGAGGTCAATGGAAAGTGCAGTGACAAGGATGAATGTCATCATGGAGAAATTGGCTACGCCATGTGAGCTTTCTCAGCAACCTTTGTATAATGCATTTGCCATGTGCCATCGGGTTTAACATTATTCAATGTTCATTAATGTTTGAAATCATCGATAGGTGTTTGGTTCAACAAAATCTTGGCACATGTAGTAACAGTAATGGCGAATACAGTTGTGCTTGCCTTGTCGGTTCTTATGCCAGCAATGATAATCCTGGAAAAGAGTGTGTTGCATGTGATTGTGTTGTGGCGGGCACTGAAAATGAGGTAATCAACCAATCAATACAGCAATACTAATGAAGTGTGATTCACCATTCTGGTCGATTTCGATTGATGCCTAATTAAATTCAGGTCTGTGATTCGATTGGTGAATGTCAGTGCAAGGACAGGGTTGCTGGAACTAGATGTGAGGTCTGTGCAGAGGGCTATGGAAACTATCCATTCTGCAACCAATGTGCTAAAGGATATTACAACTACCCTACATGTACGAAATGCAGCTGCAGTAAAGAAGGGGTGTCAAGTGATGTGTGTGACGCTGTTACTGGGGAATGTCTGTGTAAATCTGAGGGTGTGACTGGAGTTCAATGTAACTCTTGCCTCCCTGGTTATGAGGATAACTATCCTGACTGTGACAAGATCGTCAGTGATGGGACTCTCTCTGAATGGGGTGACTGGCATGCCTGGGCAGACATAGCAAATTGTGGACCACCAAACACTGTCACGTTAGTATAATGAACTTGGTCAGTGACCAGTGGTCACTGACCACATGTCAATTTTTGCTGTTTCGTCTCATTGAAATCAATATTTGCCTTGTTTTTGAGAATGCAAGGTGATCGAAACTACAGGATAGCACAGCGAAGAACAAGGGAAAGAACTTGTGACGACAGTTCTCTGAACAGTTTTGGAAAGAGCTGCTCAACTGCAATAACGCAAGATGTACAGACAAGGGATGTCAAAGCATGCTCGTAAGTTCCAACCTGTCATAGGATTTCATTTAACACGAAAAACCCGTCAATGCACTCATTCAATCTGAATACACAAATCAGAAGCAAAAACTTGAGAGAAATGTGACCGCTGGTACAGTAATTTTATATAGGCATGGCGTTATCAAATTTGCTACAGTAATAACTGGAAAAACTACCAGGAAGATAAGTGAGTTGATTCTGACTACAAATGGTGGTTGGCTCTCTGGTACAGATGGCAACGTGTGGATGAAAGTCAGGCAGGTTTGCTCTCAATAACAAGAAAGTGCAACCCTTTGTATTTCTGATAATAGTAGACAAGCACTGAACTTGATCTTCTTTCAGCCAGGGACCGAAATATTATGTGAGAGCAACAAGGGAACCTTTATAAAACCAGATGGAGGCAAGATTTATAGCAGAGTAGCTGCTAACTATGGATGCAATATGAGCATAGATGTGAGGAAACCGATTGAGATGATGCTTCTCAATGATAAGGGCAATGACCTCCATGTCAAACAGATAGGCTTGACCCTCAACAATGATGTGGAATACTCATACAAGAAAGATTGGAAGCTAAGCAAAGACAAAACTATTGGCTGGAGCTCCTTGAAGAAAAAGGAAGATTGATTGAGTGGAGATTAACCGATTTTAAATTGAGGATTTATGAACTTATTAGTGAGGCAATTAGCTATGTGGGGTCGAGAATTCAGTTCATTAGTACTTAGTAGATGGATTGAATAAACTGTAGTCTGCTCTTATTCTGACAAACCATGAGTTTTCATTGCATGTAATCAGTCTTGAAAACAATTTGGAATAGGGGTTTAAAATGGCTTATAATTGTCGAAATGGAATTGTGGACATAACCTCAATGGCAAGACTAAAGATACAGCTCATTATAATCCTTATTTAAGGGCCCGTCTGGGCAATCAGCAATCCCAGCTGATCCGGGCTCCCAGCAGAATTGAATCTTGAAATCCCAGCTCCGCCCTGGTCCAGCCAAAATTTGGCCTATTTTCCCCGGCCCGGGCCCAAATTCTAAGTGTTTTCGGGGCCAGGGTTTTAAACAAGCTGTCTTAATATAACTAAAGACAGTATTAAATACAGTATTAAGTTTAAAATATTCATCACACCCAATTAGATAGGACTCAAGAATATGACACAATGCAGTCTTTTGACTTCTCATAGGTCTTTCAAACACAATGATCCTGGCCCTGGCAAACCCCCGGCCCCAGCCAAATTTAGCTTTCCCAGCCCCTAGACCCGCCCAGCAAAATTTTGCTTCCCCTGCACTGGCTAAATTTTGCTTCCCTGGACCTGGCCTGAAATTGCTTCCCCAGTCAGGCCCTGCTTATCTCTGAATGTGACTGTATATTGTACAAGGCATGTTACCTAACTAATATTGTTACTTTCCACACTTTGGAAAGGGACCATTCACATATTATGTAATCAGCTGAGAGGGGAGGGGGTTCCAAATGATTATGCTTGATTACAGAGGAAGGATTTTCTAGAATTTTTGGCCCTCAACGCCTGCCAGACTGCAAGTCTAAAGTTGGACATGCATCATTTTCTCTGGTTTAGTTTACAGTATGGGTGTATGCCTCCATTAAGTCACGTGTTAAATCATGGGTGTGGCATAATCTAAGACATAAGTAACTGTAACAGCTAGACAATCCCTTTTACCGAACTCATACTCATTGTACATGGGTTTCACTCACAGTCACTGTGCCCCATTTGATCACGGGTATACTCACTGTTAATCTGTGACATTTTCGAAATATTCATATATCATGATCGCTTAGTAACATTTTTTGAAGGCACCCAGGCCATACAAAAACTTTATAATTTTGTCTGTTTACGATATAGGCGGGCTGTGCTCAATGTGCACACGTAGCGCGCACCTCATTTACTCAGTGAACTGAAAAGGATCGTAAAAAACACGGAGACGCGCGCGGCGCAGTGCGTGCGGAGCATTTAGGTCACGCTTGCCGGATCAAAGAGCATGTAAGCGCGCGCACGCGAAAAACAGTTCTAAGAATTTAAAATTTGATTTGACAAAGAAGTAAAGGCACTCAACGTGTGCACACACTTGCGTGTATTTTTGATTATCTAGTTCACATAGTAGAAGTGGGGCGTAACGTGTGCACAAGACATTAGCAAACTTTGCTGCGCGGCGTAAATTGAGCTGATAATCATTATCGTATTTTCGGCACTGGATATCTCCCCAGGAAATTCTTGCGTTGAGGTGGCAACGGACACTAATCTGCTATAGTAACGCTTTGTTTCGTAGTTGGGAGTGCAAATCTCATGTGATTATGTCCTTTCAGTGCTGGCATAGGATTGTTCAAAGAAAAACCACAAATTGTGAGCCAATATGTGCTTCTTAAAACGTCAATTGCAGGAAGTACCTCACATGTATTCTTCATTTCTAGGCCATAACAGTTGTCGGTACCCACATATCAAATTCATCAAAATTTTAGCTGGTATAGTGATAATTTGCGGCCAGTAATCAATAAAAACTTGTTAGTAACATTCTCCTATTTCCGACATAGTAGATCTTTAGAACGGATATAATTTCCCCCTCTCCATGTAGTTGCTCTGAGCTAGTAGCTTAGGAGAAATTAGTTTCAGTAGGATGAAAGAGGTTTTCTCGATCTCCTCGAAGCTGAATGGCAACTCACCTGTTCATCTGTCTTGGCAATCAAAGCAGGTGATGTCAGATTTTATCTTCAAGAGAGTAGCCAGTGATACATTTTTCACAATCCTTGTATAAATATAATGTATGGAATTGTTCACATTATCGACCGGTGCAACGATTATTTGTTCCCAAAGATTTTAGGAAGGGAATCCATCATCATGTTTAGGAAATAGTTATTTCAATAAAAGTGTCTGAGTTGTGGGGATTTAGGTTTATGATTTTCAGGGTTCGTATCTCGCTGTTGGAGGAATACAGCGAACAGTCAACATATACGATAGACATGGTGAATTGGTGGACGATATTTCACTGCCAGGCTCGTGTACTGGGTTGAAATGGGATGCAGAGGGCAACACTCTCGCTATTATACAGGACAAGTCAGGTGTCATATACATGTGGGACGCAAACTCTCGATCACAACGTCCACTAGATAGCGGCCTGAGGGACAGTCTCTCCTTCGTGTGCTGGAGTCCTTACGGGCCACTTCTCGCCATAGGGACAATGAAAGGGAATCTGCTCATCTATAATCATTCTACAGGAAGAAAGGTACTGATGTAGATCTGAGTTTCATCACTTTGTCAAATCCTGATCATCTGTTTTTCTTTATAATTTTCCTATTTGAAGGTTCCTGTGTTGGGCAAGCACAGTAAGAGGATCATATGTGGAGCTTGGAATTCTCAGAATGTCCTCGCTCTTGGATCTGAGGACAGAGTATTAACTTGTAGTTCTGTGGAGGGGGACACCATGAAATCAGCAAACTTGAGGTTTGAGACACAACACCCAATTCATTGTTGTTTTTTTTCCACCTGTTTATACCTGTTTTGAGATCCATCTCCAATCATAATATCTCAACCCAGATATGACCCTGAGTTAGCCATATTCTCGGAAATGAAGTCCAATGTCACCACATCTCGGGGTCCTGGTACTTCCAACGACAACACCGTCAGTTTCGTTGTGGGCAGGAAAACGCTCTTCCTTTTCAACCTTGACGACCCAGAGAACCCCATTGAGCTGGCGTTTCAGACTCGCTATGGAAATATCGTGGGATACCATTGGTTTGGAGACGGCTACATCCTCATCGGTTTCACAAACGGATTCCTCATTGTCATCAGTACTCACCCCAAGGAGATTGGACAAGAGCTGTTCCAATCCAAAACACACAGGGATGTCCTGAATGATATCGCCATCTCCTTTACTCTGAGCAAGGCGGCGAGTATTGGAGACAACTGTGTCAAATTGTACGATTTGAAGGATCTCCAGGACACGTATGCTATAATCAACCTGGAAGTGGAGTCTGGGAGTCTC
This sequence comes from Beroe ovata, assembly GCA_946803715.1. Classification (NCBI taxonomy): domain Eukaryota; kingdom Metazoa; phylum Ctenophora; class Nuda; order Beroida; family Beroidae; genus Beroe; species Beroe ovata. The sequence goes on along the minus strand of CAMPET010000015.1, from coordinate 341,846 downwards.
CACAAGCTGGAGTGGTCTGGCGATGGACAACTCTTGTCAGTGGCAACCAGCAAGGGAGACGTCTTTACATACCTGACAAGACTCCCTGTGCTGGGGGACACGTGTAGGACGTCCTGTGCTTATCTCACGTCCCTTCTCGAGGTAAACACCAGCTCCACACTCCATTATACTCACAGTCACGTGCACAATTTATTACACTCATACAACTTATGCAGGTCACAGTCGTGGATCTAACTAGCCCGGAGAAAGCCCAAACATTTGCCGTAGTCACGGAGCCAGTGTTCATTGCACTAGGTTTACATCACTTTGCTGTCGGTATGAATAACAGGGCGTGGATTTACAGCTTGGCTGAGGGCGCGAAAAGCACGGAGCCGCTCATGGAGCGAGAATACCTTGGGACAGTGAATATGATGTTCATGAACGCTGATTACGCAGCTGTTATGTTCGAGAGGAAAGTTCAGCTCCATCTTATAGAGGGAGATAGTGACAGTGACAGAGATAGCCGGCTTTTCCCCGATAAGGAAACCGATATTGATGATGATATCACGTGCGCGGCGCTTACACATGACTTCCTAATATTCGGTACGCAGAGAGGGAACATCCACTATTTCTTCATCGAGGACTGGAAGTTCGTGAACGAGTATCGACACACGTGCACAATAACCGACATGTATCCCGATCATTCGGGGACGAAACTCGTGTTTGTGGACGAAAAACTGGACGGATATCTGTACAACCCCGTGAACGATGAACTGTTCAAACTCCCTGACCTGCCCCCCAAAGTGTCCGGTGTGATTTGGGACAGCAGCTCCAGTGACAGCCACGTGTTCGTTGCATTTAACGAGGAAACTGTCGTGACGTACGCCTCTCACCGTGATATCGTGACGGGGGAACAGGTGCAGTGCGTCGCCGAGACCAAAGTTCCGTACGGATATAAACCAGTGGCGATGCATGCCGGGGAACTGAAGTGTCAGACGCAATCTGGGAAACTGGTAAACCTGGCACTTGCATCACACGCTCACTTCAACAGTTTGAATGACCTGACTCCAGAGGAGATATATGTGTATCTGGCTCAACTAGTGGACGCATTCCACAACGCGTGCACTCTGAAACGGTACATGGAAGCGTGGAAACTCGCGGAGTTACTCAACAACACCGAGCACTGGTTACACCTCGGTAAAACTCTGCTCAACCATCTGGAGGTGCAGCTTGCCATGCGGGTGTACCGGCGGATAGGGGACGCCGCGATTGTGCTCTCCCTACAGGGGCTACAGCATATCGAGGACAGGAAACTGTTGGCCGGGCATATGGCGCTCCTCTGTGACCAGTTCGATTTCAGTCAGCAACTCTTCCTGGAGTCGAGTAAACCGCTCAAAGCGTTGGAAATGAGACGAGATTTGCTACAGGTGAGAGAAATGTACAATGTATATTGTATATTGGACATTTACAATGTACATGTACATGTATCTTCATAAGCGTTGTACATTCTACTAAGAGCATACTACAAATTTATACATTTCACAAAATGTGTATTCCACCATTGCGCGACATCTTTGTTACAAAATACAAACCACGTCATCACATGTCGCAGTGGAACCAAGCTCTCCAGCTGGCTAGATCTCTGGCTCCGGAACAGATCCCGTTTGTGTCCAAGGAGTATGCCCAGCAGCTGGAGTTTACTGGGGACTGGTCTAATGCTCTCATGCACTACGAAAAAGGTTCGTGTTGATTGGGTAATCACGGGGACAGGGTACTTCTAAAGAAGAATATTGAAAAGTTGCTGAATATGGTAATTATGCTAAACAGCAATGAAAACTCTGATGAGTTGAGCCTCGTCTGTTTCAAATATCCCACCAACAGTCCCACTCTCTACTCCCACTCCCCCTGAACTCCCCCGCCCCCATTCCCCACTCCCTTCTCCGCAGTCCCACTCTCCACTCCCCC
>CAMPET010000015.1:293313-319137 GCA_946803715.1 Beroe ovata | reverse complement strand
TGTGTGTGAGTGTGTGTGTATGAGTGTGTGCGTGTGTGTGCCAACTCTCACTCCCTCCTACCCCCAGATCACGTGGTTAATGGCGAATTATGAAGTGGCAGACGGAGTGTCTCTGCCCCGGTGTCTCATGTACTCACACTACAAGCAGCACTGTAGGGAACACAAGTTGGAGCCAGTCAACGCAGCTTCATTCGGCAAGATAATCCGGTCAATCTTCATCAACCTGAAAACTAGACGTCTCGGTACCCGGTGGGTAGAGGAGATATGTGTTATGGGAGCCCTATGTCGGAATTGGGGAGGAGGGAGAAAACTACCGAATTGTTTTCATTCTTTTCAATGTTTAACTAGTAAAATTAGAAGAGATGAACGTTCTAGATCCCGAAATTCTTCGAGGTGCAATTTGGTGCAACTTCAAAACCCGCTCCATTTTAACAATGGTTGTTAGCATTTTCCTGCATTGTTTGACCAATAATATCAAGGATAATGTCAGAGTAAACAAAAAAAGGAATTTCCTTTGTTAGATAACAGGAGTAGGTACTGCGTTTCAATTTCAGATGTCAATATAAACCCTTTTGACGAGTTTTTAGACGGCAAATGAATATTGTGTCAGTTAGTCATGAGTATTGGGATTATAGCTACCAAACAATGGGGTGAGTGACAAACACATTTTCATCATCAGGGGCAACTCAAAGTATCATTACTACGGTATACGGATAAAGAATGATTCTATACTCAACACCTATGGCGAGGATTTCCCCAACCCTAACAGACCAAAACAGTAAGCTTTTCCTTGATTTTAATTCCATTTAACATTGCAATCCATCATAGACAAACTATAATGGAATTCGAAAGTTCAAAGTGTGAGAGCCACCCACACTGTGGGTCCAACTGTGTAATCTAAAACAATATAACCTGTGCGAACTTTGCCTATGACGATTAATCCGTCACTTCCCAGGATCAGTATCCAACAGTCACAGCCGGAAACAAGTGCATCGGCAGAAAACTATGAGAATCATATCAAGTATATCGGAGTTCCACCCACAGCATTCCCCAAGTTCACACCTCTCCAAATTCCAGAGGGCGTGGTTCTTCCGGGTAAGTTGATAGCTACAGTTGGTTGAACGAGTGCTCGACTTGTATGTCTTGGAATAATGTTGATGTAATCTGAATTTTGAGGAATCTGCCGATTAAAAACTTTACCATGCAATAAAAACTTGGCCTCATGCCAAGATTCTTAACCATCTCCTCCTTCATTCAGAGGCACTGGCCGAGTCAGAAGTACAGCACTTTTCCTCGTCATACCTCAATCACTGCGTGGTAAGTATATAGTGTTAAACATCACGCTCATCAATGATGCGTAATGTTAAACATATGATGATGAATCATCAAATGCAAAATACCGCCCTTAACTGTACGTGTTTGAGCGTATGGTAATGATTTAACAGTCCTTAACCGCTATGTTATTGCTAAATGCTCATTATCCGTCCAATTGGTACTCTGCAATGAATACATCCCATCTATATACATTTCCGTTACCATGAAGCTCATGTATATAGCAACGCGCGCGCATGAGGTCTTCTCAAAGAAAGCGCAAATTTCGCGCAAAATCGTGAGAAGAGTACCGTATAGTGTGCAGTTCCTTTGAAAATTTCTATGGAAACGCGCGCGATTTCTCGTCGAGAAGTGTACATTTCGGAAGAGCTTTCTACTTTTCAGCTGTTCATCTGTTAATACATTTCACTAAATTAAAACTCTTTGTATCCATTGAAGCGCACGTAGATCATCATCAAATAAATTATTTTGATATTGATCTGCTCTTCTCTCGCAGGGAATTGTTTACGCCGTCGGACTCCTCAATTTCCCGGAAGTGGAAGGACTTTGGCAATCATTCTGGCAGGGCGTGGGCTTGACCTCCTATTCTTACAAAACTAAACTCTGCAACGAGTTTAAGAAGAGAGATAACCCCATTTCACCTAACAGTGAATGTGATGACATGTAAGTTTAAGGGCTTGAATAATGATATCAACAATTTCTGTTCGCGTTTCTATATACCTGTTTCTGTTGTTGAATTTCGTGTAAAAACGTGTTTTTCCCTTAAGCTAATGTGATAAGGCTATCAACTTCTGTGACAGAGCGGTCTGTCTGGAACCCCACAGTTTCGATTAAGTCATAAATCCCTCAGATCCGTGTCAGAAGAGAGACATGTGTCTAAAGAGACGCTCAAGTTACTTTGTGAGATGGAGTGGGTCCACGAATGGGTGAAGATCATCGATTACTCGGTGTACCAGATGCTCATTGATATTGTTATGCCTGATGTTTTGCATCCAATACCGGGTGAGTGAATGATTTAGCTATCAGCAAGCCGGGGTATACATAATTATTGTATCGTGTATTTTGATATATGTCACATCTTATTCTTATCTCACTTCACGTGTGTATCATGGAAATTGTCACTATCCCTTGCCGGTGATTATTGTTCATCTATTCCAGGCTCTCTGACTCAAATGATCAGGAACTTTGCCAAAAACATGGAGACGGTGATGCTTCATGCGTTATCCGGTCTGCCAGTTAAATTCCTTCAAGCCAAGGTTAGTTTAGGCCGTTACACTGATTCAATCTTCATCGATATTTGAGATTCGTCGTTGGACCAAGTCGGTCCGATATTGATTTTTATGACTCTGGGTCACGCAATCCACGCGTTACAGTGCGTGACAGCTAACGCATTTGCTCAAACACTACGCCGGTACACATCTCTGAACCATCTAGCACAAGCAGCCCGTGCAGTCCTACAAAATTCCCATCAGATCAGCCAGATGTTGGCTGACCTGAACCGTGTAGACTTCACTAATGTACAGGTTAGGAACATTGACAAGATGCTCTGACTTTGCCTTCCTTCATACTTTCTATCCCTGTTTCCACACTACCATGTTAAGTGTAACAATCACCACTACTCTCAGGAACAAGCGAGTTGGGTGTGTGGTTGTTCTGACGCAACAGTTGCTGAGTTGGAGAAGAGTTTCAAGGGGGCACTTGAACAGCAGCAGGGACTCGAGGGATGGGCCACATGGCTGAAAAATGTGGTCGAGCAGAGACTTGCACCGTTCAATGAGAAACCAGACTTCCCCCAGCACGCTAAGAACTTCCTCCTCAACTGGTCGTTCTACTGGTTAGTGGCAGCTATAGTCCGTTCCATATCTTGCAAACCAACAACCATCCGGGACGTCATGACTCAGTCAGGAATTAATGAACCCCCTTATAATCACTGACATCTATTCTCAGCTCTATGGTGATCCGAGACCTGACTCTGCGAAGTGCAGGGAGTTTTGGTAGTTTTCACCTCATCAGACTACTGTACGACGAGTACATGTACTTCCTGGTGGAGCAGAGGGTAGCCAAGTTCCGTAACACAGACCCGGTAGTCGTCATGGGAGAGGTGAGTCGCGAGGGGGGGGGAGGTGTGTGGATTTGTAGATGCGAAGGACCGGACGCTGGGCCCTGGGAATTGTGTCGGAGTTTGGGGTGTCAGTTTTCTCAGTAATTACATGTTTCAGTGCATAACCCTACATCAAACAATGATCAAGAAGTGTGAAGAGGCATCAAAGCAAGTTTTCTCCGAGCAAAGTCAGCCAATGGAGTCCAGGTATTACTAATAGGGAACATGGGGATGTTCAGGGCGCTAAACTGAGCTAATTTGAAGATTTCAGACGACGATGGAAATCTATCCCGTCCTCATTTCAGTGTGCTGGGTGGAGGGGGTGGTGGAGGAAGTCAGCAGAACCAGACATCATTGTACGGTGACACTGAGGCAGATGATGATGACAGTTTCGAGAGTGATGAGGAAGAGACGAACAGTCACCAACTCACATCACTTGACACTGGTTAGTTACCCATGATGACTGAGCCCCTATCAATGAGTTTCCATGTTCCACGACTTCGTGTCTATCTTAACACAGACAACCCAGGCAAGACTATCCAGTATTTGAACAAGGAACCTGTCAAAACGTACGGCAAGTCAGCAGGAGCACGTGACTCTGCTCATGAACACGTGCAAGTGAAGATTGAACCACGTGATCCCGGTGCCAGCGCCTTCTCATTCGATGATGTGGCAGACGAGCACGTGGCAAAGAGACCGTGCGTCTCCACCAGTATGGGTTGAGCACGTGGAACTTGATACATGCGTTGTCACGGTAACGCGTTGTGTCTAACGCGTGACTGCAGCAGGTCGTGATTAAACTTTGCGAGAGTCGGTGATTTCAGATAGAATAAACGTCGGTGCTTCTCGATCTCTGAAATGACTGAGATAGTGAAACTGAATTCGTATGAAGAGATGGTGAGACTTTTTAACTTTTGTAATGTTATTTCACGATCGTAATATATTGCATTGTTTAGAATATTATACCATCACCAGCGATCCCCAGCAGACATCATAATTATCCATATCATCGAGCACTGACAGTGACAAGGTTATACGTCTGTTCGTGATAGCTTTAGTACTTAACGAAGACGAAATTATACTTATGGTCATTAGTCATTCTCCACTGACTATGAGAATTAATTAGCTTTTATCTACACGCTCATTCGTTGAGTTAGTTTTTGAATGATTATGCGCAGTCACGGACTTATTCAAGCTCTATTGGAAACTTTAATGGTACGATTATAATAGATGATGGTTAAAAACACGATGCGGCTAAAATGTAGATTTTCTTGTGTCCATTAGTATCCATATCTTGGAATTTGTGATAGATAATGGAGTTTTGCAAGATTTTAATTACTCGGTTAGTCATGGTCAGTTTTATCATATAACCCACCCGGTATGTTATCAATACTTTTTAATTGATGATTTAATTGATCACACCTAATGCTGATGATGTAACATATGTTTTGATATTGTTGTGACGAAAGCAGTCGATACCTAGTTAAGCCTATGGAATCATAACCAGTTACAAATAGGATTCGTTGTATCATGTGACACGTAAGCTACGCATTATATCTACTGTACCAATTCAGCTGTAGTGCCATTGCAGCATTTGAAGATCAATTGTGAATTTATCGCCCCTCATTGAAAACCAGTACGGTCTAGTATGATTATTTTGAGTAACAAGAAATTTGCTTTGGAAAGTTTTGTAATTTCAATTGTATTGTATGGATTACAAATATATGACTTCTAATTTTTACCTCTAATCTGGTTGGTTTGAATTTAATCTGGTTTGCATTGTTTAATCTGGTATTATATTTATAATTTATCCAAACTGGCCGGCCCCGAAGCGATATCAGATATAATACGTGTGCACATAATTCGAGCTCTGAGCGCGTCTTTTATTTATGTCCCGCGCTGCGTGATCACCCAAATAAGCCGCGCTGCGCGTCTCCGTGGTCAGTGGGTTCTTTTTTATATTATTCATTTCTACGACTTTAATTCAGTTAACTGAGTAGAATAGGCTAGGTATAGGGGCGCCGCGGCGCGCAACGTGTGCTTGTAGGATTTCACCTTGTAGGATTTCACCCTACCCTTGCTGGCGGGATTTTATCCCTGGCAAGGGGCGGATTGAAAATCGCGCGCACCGAGGGTAGGGTAAAATCCTACAAGATTTCACCTTACCCTTGCTGGCGGGATTGAAAATCGCGCGCACCGACGGTAGGGTAAAATCCTACAAAACGTGTGCACACTTATTAAAGTTGTAAAAACCACGAAGAGAGACGCGCAGCACGCGGAATATTTGGGTCACACAGCGCGGTCGGCGGTAACAGCATGACCTAACTGCTCCGCGCGGCCCTGCCTTGGTTGTACGACTTTTTTGCCTTGCGATGCTTTGTCAGATTTTATCTGATCCCTCAGTTTCTCGCGCGCGGCGCGCGCGCCTTCATCGGCCTTCGATGAAGGCGCGCTCGCGCAAGAAACAGGTCAGGTAACATCTGACAAGCGATGCTTAGCCTTCTGTCACGCAGTCACGAGCCGAGTGGTGTTTTTCAATGGCATTGAATACCCATTGTGAATTGTGATGTTCGAATTAGATACCATAACTCTTGTATTTATTTTAAAAACCAGCCTGACATCTTTGAATCATCTCAAAGATTACAGAAAAGTATTATTCATTCCCTTGTATTCAGGTATGGCCTATATTCTATTCTCTCTCTTGAGGTATGGACTTTATGGAGTGGTTTCCAGGATAATCCAGGCCTTTGTGAACTTATTCTATGGCCCCTATAGAGCCCATAAAAATGCAAATGGGATTATCTGTTATGACATTCTATATGACTGGAAATTCTTGCCCTTCCAGGGTGCAGGTTCTCACTTATTTACCCTCAAGTTTTCTCAAGTAAAAGATATTAGCTGGATTGATAGAGAAGATGTTAGTCTGTACTCAGTAACAAAGGAAGAGTACTTGTTTGTGAGAAGCCGGGTAGGTTCTGATATTTACAATGCAGAGGAGCACCCGTTTCTTTATGTGTCCAAGCATAACTCAGCTGTGGAATTTGGAAGAGTTGCTCATGATGTGGTGAGAGATTATCTTAGAACTTGTGGTAGACTGGCTAGANAGCACGTGGCAAAGAGACCGTGCGTCTCCACCAGTATGGGTTGAGCACGTGGAACTTGATACACGCGTTGTCACGGTAACGCGTTGTGTCTAACGCGTGACTGCAGCAGGTCGTGATTAAACTTTGCGAGAGTCGGTGATTTCAGATAGAATAAACGTCGGTGCTTCTCGATCTCTGAAATGACTGAGATAGTGAAACTGAATTCGTATGAAGAGATGGTGAGACTTTTTAACTTTTGTAATGTTATTTCACGATCGTAATATATTGCATTGTTTAGAATATTATACCATCACCAGCGATCCCCAGCAGACATCATAATTATCCATATCATCGAGCACTGACAGTGACAAGGTTATACGTCTGTTCGTGATAGCTTTAGTACTTAACGAAGACGAAATTATACTTATGGTCATTAGTCATTCTCCACTGACTATGAGAATTAATTAGCTTTTATCTACACGCTCATTCGTTGAGTTAGTTTTTGAATGATTATGCGCAGTCACGGACTTATTCAAGCTCTATTGGAAACTTTAATGGTACGATTATAATAGATGATGGTTAAAAACACGATGCGGCTAAAATGTAGATTTTCTTGTGTCCATTAGTATCCATATCTTGGAATTTGTGATAGATAATGGAGTTTTGCAAGATTTTAATTACTCGGTTAGTCATGGTCAGTTTTATCATATAACCCACCCGGTATGTTATCAATACTTTTTAATTGATGATTTAATTGATCACACCTAATGCTGATGATGTAACATATGTTTTGATATTGTTGTGACGAAAGCAGTCGATACCTAGTTAAGCCTATGGAATCATAACCAGTTACAAATAGGATTCGTTGTATCATGTGACACGTAAGCTACGCATTATATCTACTGTACCAATTCAGCTGTAGTGCCATTGCAGCATTTGAAGATCAATTGTGAATTTATCGCCCCTCATTGAAAACCAGTACGGTCTAGTATGATTATTTTGAGTAACAAGAAATTTGCTTTGGAAAGTTTTGTAATTTCAATTGTATTGTATGGATTACAAATATATGACTTCTAATTTTTACCTCTAATCTGGTTGGTTTGAATTTAATCTGGTTTGTTTAAATTTAATCTGGTATTTGTAATTTATCTTGTCGATCGATGATAGACCCTGTCGAGAATTTCGTTTTGCGCGCGCGCGGCTCAAACTCATCCTCAGACATGTTCCCGCGCTGCGTGACCCAAATACTCCGCGCGCGCTGCGCGTCTCCGTGGTTTCCTTTCTACGACTTTTCAGTTCACTGAGTAGAACAGGGGCGCGCAACGTGTGCACACTCAGACATGGCCGACAGGGCAGGGCCATGGCCAGGGGATGCAAGCCGCGCCGCTTCGCGGCTTGCATCAGCGGCCCGGCGCGGTCTAGCATCGCCAGACAATAATTTATCCAAAGTGGCCCAAGGGCGCGAAACGTGTGAACACCATGCACACAATTAAAATTCGAGCTGGGCGCGCACGGTTCGAGGGCCAGGGCGCACCTTTTATTTAAGTTTAACTCGGTGATGATGATCTGAAAAGTCGTTAAAAATTAAAATTTTATAAAACACGGAGAGCTAGAGACCAGAGACGCGCAGCGCGCGCGGAGTATTTGGGTTCCGCATCGCGGTAGCAGCATGATCCAATTACTTTGTAGGATTTCACCCTACTCTTGCTGACGGGATTTTATCCCTGGCAAGGGGCGGATTGAAAATCGCGCGCACCGACGGTAGGGTAAAATCCTACAACCAATTACTCGGCCGCACGGCGCGGCGGGCGCTGCGCTGCGCTGCGCGGCCCTGCCTCTGTTTTTCAGCATTTCTTGCCTTGCGATGCTTAGCCTTCTGACGCGAGCCGAGTGGTGTTTTTCAATGGCAGTGAATGCCCAGTTTTTAATATTATGAGTTCATATATTATGTATTGTGATGTTAGATACCATAACTCTTGTATTTATTTATTTTAAAAACCAGCCTCAACGTTCACTAGCACACATCATGATATCTTTGAATCATCTCAAAGATTACAGAGATGTGTTATTCATTCCCTTGTATTCAGGTATGGCCTATATTCTATTCTCTCTCTTGAGGTATGGACTTTATGGAGTGGTTTCCAGGATAATCCAGGCCTTTGTGAACTTATTCTATGGCCCCTATAGAGCCCATAAAAATGCAAATGGGATTATCTGTTATGACATTCTATATGACTGGAAATTCTTGCCCTTCCAGGGTGCAGGTTCTCACTTATTTACCCTCAAGTTTTCTCAAGTAAAAGATATTAGCTGGATTGATAGAGAAGATGTTAGTCTGTACTCAGTAACAAAGGAAGAGTACTTGTTTGTGAGAAGCCGGGTAGGTTCTGATATTTACAATGCAGAGGAGCACCCGTTTCTTTATGTGTCCAAGCATAACTCAGCTGTGGAATTTGGAAGAGTTGCTCATGATGTGGTGAGAGATTATCTTAGAACTTGTGGTAGACTGGCTAGAGATGGGGGAAATGTGTCAATACTTCATAATTTTGGAAGATGTGGTTCCACTCTTGTTACCAATATGATAAATAAAACAAAGCAATGTAAAGTCCTAGCAGAACCACAAGCCTTGTTTGATGTGATGAATATCACTACAAGAATGAGTACACCAATTACAAGAGATGCTAGAGAATACTATGACCTTGTGAGGGAAACACTTACCCTCCTTACACCTGACAAAGATACGAAATACTTTATCAAAACTCACTCCCAGATAATCTACCTCATACCTCTAATTCATGTGCTATTTCCTGGTATACGGGAAGCTTATATGTATAGATCCATAAGACCAACTGCAACATCATTCCTTAGGGCATTTTCGGATAATGTCCCATTCAAATTTGTAGAAAAAATGTTCATTCCCATTATGCCAAAGGAACTCCAGAATGTTTGGAGTCAAAACAGGGTTCCTAATCATGAATATGGTACTCTTTTCTTCATTCTCGCGAACCTGTATATGTTCTACAAGGAGGTTGAAGATAGAAGTGATATCAAGTCGTTTAGTTATGAATCATTGGTTGCTGACAACAAGGCGTTTTGTGGAGAACTTTTCTATGAACTAGGAATTGATCAGAGTTACATCGATTTAGCTGTAACTGCCTTGAAATCTGATTCACAGGCCAATAGCTACCTCTCAAGATCTAAGGTGGCGCACAACAATGTTGCTGTGAATGAAGAAGCTCTGATTTGGGCGAAGAAGATTGGGAAGGAGCTCGGAATACTGCTGGAAGGGGACAACTATACCATTTCTAATATTCCTCATGCATGGGACATTGAAGTTGTCAATCCAAGTGCATAGAGGATATAATTTGGTACCTTAACTGGATTAAGGAAGAGTACCTTAACAAGATTAAGAGGGTCAATATAAAACATGTGGTTTTTTATGCTTCTGGAATTTACAATATTTACTAATATGTAAATGGGTCAATACTCAATTCATAAGATTTGTACAAATACGTTTGTAGTTGGGAGATTAAATTAGGTATTTCTCATATGATTTTGATTCAATAGCTTAAATCGGATTTTTTTGATTTCGTATTGATTTTGTACCGTTATATAATTGAGGAAAGATCGCTGATCGGTTTTTATTTAATTTATTCATCGAATACTTACAGAATTTATTGAATTTTTATATCTATGGTTTTGATCTATTGGTTATTAAATTTCATAAGAAAAGTGTACAGTAAACACACTATCTCACTGATTGCTGTCTCGTTCCTACTGCCCATTCGTATTAACCATTTATGTTTGGCAACTCGAAACTGTGTGCACAATAATATGTTTCATAGTGAATACCACCTCGCTTTAATCTGTAGATCATGATGTAGGATTCGATGTCCTGACCTTTACTCGACATGCGGATTAATCCTCGGTCCATTGCCGGTCCTCTATCAGTACAGAACAACGGGGCGCTAGACTGGGGTCCACAGGGATTGCTAGCTTACGGGGCTCACATCTCAGTAGCTGTTGTACATGTGGAGAGTTTGCAGCTTCTCCAAGTGCTTACCGCACACACATATAACGTTAACAGCGTAAGTGGGGAATTCCCTTTTCAAGATCATCAGTATGTTGTAACAGCTTTTTCAGAGCACTTCTCGCATGGTGTTATTGTTTTAGGATAAAAGGTAACATGATGATACGAAAATTGAAATGTGTGTGCCCATCTCATTCTGTGCTGCCAAGATCCACTAGATACCTGTTTTTCACATGTTTCCTGGTACCTCACATGGTACTTGGTCACTTACAAGCCTCACATGGTACCTGGTACCTGGTAGCTGATGGTATTCTCCCCTCTGCAGGTGAAATGGTGTCCACACAATCCCTATCACAACCTCCTAGTCCCCGTATCCCTGCTCCTGGCATCATCAGACAAGTCTGGGCGGGTCATTGTATGGGAGGTAAATTATGAAACGTGCCATACTCATGATTGTATGGTAATTGTATGGGTAATTGTATGAGAGGTATGAAACATACACATTATATAATACTGAAACAATCCGTAATAAAATTGAGTGAGACCCAATGTCGGCAGATTGTTTAGCATAGCTGCTTGTTAATCAAAATGAATATTTGTGACTAAAATATATAATGACTATAGTAGTCACCGACTACCCAATGTTGTATATTTGGCTATGATATCGCTCTTGAGTAATGAGTAACGAGGTAATACTATGTTTTCACAGGCGCTATCGGGAAGGAAGGTGAATGAACTGGTGGAGTCAAGCAGAGTATCGGGTAATGTGACCATGGACTGGATTCCTAATACATTCCTCCTCATCGTGCTCCTACCACCTCATAACATTGTACTGGTGAGTATGACAGTCGTGTGATAGGCTGCTGTCATGTCCATGACTGAAGGGGGAGAAAATGACCGTGTTGTATATAATATGGACAGCAGTGATAGTGCTCGGATTGCATATGGAATTATCTGTATCTGATGATAATATCCATGACTGAAGGGGGAGAAAATGACCGTTTCATATATAATATGGACAGCAGTGATAGTGTTTGGATTGTATCTGGCATTATCTGTATCTAATGATAATATCTCCGGACAGTGGAATGCAGCATCTGGGACTCGGATCTGGAAACAGACATTTGTCGATATGATGTCCACGTTCTCACTAGGTAGGCATTCGTGGGTCGCTGAGATATTCCTTGATGACAATTATTTGATAGCACAATCCGAAGGAATGCTGTAGGAATACCGTAACTTAGCAAATCGATTGAAAAGGGTCAGAAAACCACATCATTAAGGAGGAATATCCTGTGTAACATTTGCACATCTTGTCCCTGATCCATCTGTAACGAATAATAACACTCTTGCTATTCAACTAGATCCGTTTGATGAGAGCAAGTTAGTTGCTGTGGGAGAGAATTGTCTCATATTCATTGAAGATCTAGATGTCAGCAAGGCACCCAGCTATCACCCCAAGAAGTATACGCTTGCACTTGGCACAAAGCAAGACGGAAATTCCAGTTCCACTAGTCTGTATATTACTGGAGACTACCACTCGCATTCTAATAGCATGCAGGTCTGTGTGACATGTGTGTGTGTGAGTGTGTGTGTAAAGGTGTGCGAATGTGTGTGTGTGTGTGTGTGTGTGTGTGTGTGTGTGTCTGTCTGTCTGTGTGTCTGTGTGTCTGTGTGTGTCTGTGTGTGTCTGTGTGTCTGTCTAAACACGTCCACTATTAGGGGCTGATAAAGATTGTACATCTCCCATATTCCCGTAACAAGATCATGCTGCTCTACCCTCGACAGATAACCATCATAGACACAGAGTTAATGCACGCTACTGGATACATTCTACAGGTATATATGCTTACATCGCTATAGAAATTAGAATTGGAAATGGGAGTTTGACATTAGAGGCGAATTTTCGGTTCATGGCTCCGATTTACAATTGACAATTTGAACGGGCCCACGCGCCACTATATTCGTCCATGGAGCAAAACTCGTATCAAGATCATTGAGTGAAAGAAGTAGATGAGTTTCCAATGACATATTCATATTGATGACTTATTTATACTGATGGATCCTAGTTATTCTAGTAATGACTCCACTAAATACCCAGGATCGAGGCTCATCCCATTTCATTGACATACACCCGTGTACCAGTGACAATGTCATATACTGCCTCCATGACAGCGGCGCTATCTCCATACGACGTTACCAGGACAATGTACCGTACCAACAGGTTCCTGACACTTTAATGAGAATTATTACCTGTCAAATGTTTATCACGTCATATATCACGTGATTCACGTTTTTCAAATTCACGTCATATATCACGTGATTCATGTTGGCAAATTCAGGAGAATTGTTACCAGTGTCTGGTGGTGTCAGAAGCGATGAGACTCTGTAAGAATGCCAAGTTGATCGGGCTTCAGGTAAATAACGAGTTTGAAACTTCAATCCCTTGATCCACTGCATTCCTCAGTCTCTCAACCTGGTGTTGAAAATCTCTGTTTATATACCGTATTAAAAAGTGGGAGAGAGACCGTCCCATAGTATGGAAACTATCTCTGGTCCCCCCAAAATAAGACCCCCTATTTAAGACCCCTTACTAAATAGGAACCCTCTCCCGTATCAGGTTAAACCATTCACAGAGGAGGAGATCTTGTTCATGTTGACTGATGGACGGATAGTGGGATGGAGACTCTTCGACTGTGACGGGCCCGCCGACTTTCTGAGCGAGGTAAATGCGCGCGTCACAGCAGCCATTTTTCCATGCTGTGGTGAATGCCGTGTCTTTAATGTCTGTCTCTAGAATTTGTCTCAGGATAGCCTCGTCTCACTCCCGTCTCAGATTTATCCCTCACTTGTCTCTTTTCTTCAGGTACAGTGGGATGACGATGTGAGACTAGTCATGATACACAACACCGGGACTAATAGTTCACCCCCGTTTTGTGGCAAGGTGTGCCCCGCGCTCTCCACCAAGAATAGCCACTTTTACAGACCACTGCTTGCACTAGGTATGACAATTATACGTCATCACTATGAGTATGATGACATAGGTATGAAAATACGTGATAACTGTTAGTATGATGTTATAGGTATAACAATATGTCATCATTTACTGCAGTACAGCATATAATTTTGCGATGAGTAGGTGAGTCCGGTAACAAATTACAGATAGAGTTTCATAAATAAAAGGAATACTTTATTCTAGGTGTATACAATACGATTATATACATGCATGTCGTTGCAGTCAATGCAGCTGATACTGAATCACCACAGGTTCACATTCTGGGTCTCTACTGATAGTGGATCTTACCACTACTAAAACAGTGAAGGAACTGGCTATACACACTGCGCCTGTGTGTGGCGTGGAGTGGGTTGCTAACAGGAGAATACTCTCATTTAGCAACAATCTCGGGGGGTCAGGTGGGTGTCGAGCAAGTTGGCTATGTATTGGTGCTATGCTCTGGTTGCTTAATCTCGGTTGCTATGTTTCGGTTGCTCTGTGCGAGTTGTTGTGTTGACCTTAACATAAGCACTGCCGTCACCCCCAGGTCCTATCAAGAACGAGTTGTACTACAGCGACATAACCACGGGCCGGTACCAGTTACTGAGATCAGCACACAAAGATAAGGATGATGTTCCAATCATCGGTATCAAGGCTTCTTATCTCCATCAGGTTTGAGAGTGAGGTGAATCGCCTGAGGTGATGCTGATCCTAGTTCTGAGATGAATGTGACACAGCAATATACTGTATGAATGAATGTGCCAATAGAAATGAATGTGCCTATCTTAGAGAGAGATTCCAAACATATTCGCCACAGTATTTCATTGTTCTGTTGAAAGACCGCCCATTCGAGCTATGGGACCTCAAGACACTCAGTGTTATCCGTGAGATGCCTAGAACATTCCCCCCTGTTACCACTCTAGAGTGGTCTCCCTCTCAAAACCACTCTCTCAAAAACGCAAAGGTACTTTTACCACTGGAATGAACCGAAGATTCATATGATCAGAAGGTTGATACTACTTTGTCCTTCATTCCATGACACCTCTCTGCACTGACACCGTTTTGTCTCCTGGACATCACTCTACATACTCCACTTGACACCACTTTACAAGCTCCACTTGACACTACTTTTCATGCTCCACTTGACACCACTTTCAATGCTCCACTTGACACCACTTCACATGCTCCACTTGCCACCACTTCACATGCTCCACTTGACACCACTTCCAATGCTCCACTTGACACCACTCCGCATGCCCTTCTTGACACCACTCCGCATGCCCTTCTTGACACCATTGTACATGCTCAACTTGACACCACTTTCCATGCTCCACTTGACACCACTCTACATGCTGCACTTGACACCTCTTCTACAGTTAACAAAGAAGATAACAGAAGAAAACAGCACTACTGATCCAGGAGACGGTCCCGTCAGGGAGCACTTTGTGTTCACTGACACAGACGGCGTCGTTTACCACCTCATGGTAGAAGGTATGGTGTAAGAGTATCTTTCAACTCTTTATTTCCTACAAATAAACTGACTTTGTAGGAAATAAAGAGTCAAAGTTCACCCCAGACTGCTATCTCGATGTCAGGTACTGTGATTAAGGAAGGGACTAGGATTCCACCCGATTCTCAGACTGGGATTATTAACACCATTGCTTGGAGAGGGGATCTCATGGTACTAGGGGACTCTACTGGGAACCTGAGCTTCTGGGATCTCAAAGCTAGGTCGCTGTCATAGATGTTTTCAGTTGTTTGCGTGATTGTTGAGTACACTGCACATGAAGTCTTTTCAAGGACCCAATCGTTTACATCGTTTGAACTGTTTAGCCATCTAGGCTAAGGCTCTTTCCGTTTTCAGACAATCTCGTTTGGTACCCACAAACCGGGGCTCAATCAAGAAACTGCTGATTGCTCCAGGCAGGAATACACAATTACTTCTTGTAATGTACAACGATGCAGTGGAGATATGGGATTCAGCGGAAGGAGAGGTTAATTGCATTTAGATCTTATTTCCTATCACGTGTCACGCTTCGATCTTTGATTAACAAATTTGTGGGACCGTCACAGAATAAATATGTGTTGATGGAGCGCGCTGCGGTATTGGCGTTGAGTTCTATAGAATTTCAGCACTCTGGCACGACAGATTTTATTGCGCGCGTTTGCTCTTTGCGGAAGCAATTTTTCCGCGTGTACAAACAAAATTTGCCACTGATATGATTCATGATCATAGACTTAATCATCCGAAGGTGTTATCTACGATGAAATGCTCGAAAATAGGCGAAGTGGTCGACGTTGATTGGGGAGCTAGTGATAGACCTGTTATTATCAACGATACTGGTGCTATTCACATTCTCGATGTTAACCTGGATTTGGCACCATCCCAGCTCACGCCACTCTCAGTGCATAGACCCATATGGTATGCTGTTTTTCTGCTACATCAATGTTTTGCTAACGTGTCCCGTCTATGAGGGAGGCAGAGTGATTGTTATCGATTACCATCACAGGTTACCGTTTGTTTACAACCAGAAAGATATGATGAACTTCAAGATATACATCCAACATATGGTGAGTATGAGTTTAGTAAAGAGGGGGTTATTCTTTAGGAATCTTCAATAAAGGTACACTATCAGGCAAACGGCAAACATTGTGAGAACTATCTATCGCAGGGTTGGAAAGAAGACTGGGACATGGCCTGCCCTGAGGCATGCAGTCCGATAATATGGGACTCAATGCTCCACACGCTGAAACTACGTGACAAATTCCGTACTCTCACCCTACTGGAGCGGTGTTTGGTGACGTCAGCACTCTTCGGGGACACAGTGGAGTGGAAGTTGTGGCAGGTCTTGGCGTACTATCTCGATCAGAGCTCACCCCTTACTTCTGCTTTCGATATCATCCAGGATAACAAGAGCTATCTTCAAGATCAGGTATGTCAGACTTCTCTAATAACCCACCACGAAATATCCCAATTGTCTTTTTCCTCAACGGATAACCTGTACTCAGACTAAGAAACTCTCGGTTCAAGAAACGTGCCGTAGTTCCGACGCGCATCGACAGCACTGTATACACCGTCACATTCTCTTCGGGCACACAGATAAACCGGTTCAGTTACTGCTGGAAGCAGCTCAGGACTCAGCCAACTTCTACCAAGACTGTCTCCGTGCATCACTTATCTCCAGTGTGTCTGATAGTGAGGTGAGACGGGTGGGGGTGTTGTGAAATTACCAAATAGTAGTGGATTGACATTCCTTGTATGTTCCTGTCGGTGTTTACACTCATGCTGTAACCGGCACAGTACACAGTGGACAGCAATGTGACGTACCTGTGCAGCAAACTGAGTGATAACTCGTCCGAGAGTAGCTGCGAGAGAGTGAGGAATGCGTGATTTGTGTGATTTACCATCAACCACTGTGTGAACTTCATCACACTTGCCTCATCACCCTTCCTGATTTCGAGGACTTCTGTTTCTTTGATTATGCGTGATTTTTCTGTCCATACAATTGCTGGTTTATTGAAATAGCACATTTTAACCTCCGCTGTACTTTCCAACACACTGAATTCAATATCGAATCTACACGCCACAGGTAGCTCAAAGCACAATAAAACTGGTGGCGACCAATCTTATAGCCAACGATCACTTGTTTGAAGGTTGTCAGTTGCTGTGTTTGATAAAGAAAGCAATGGACGCTTGCAGGTAGATGAGTAGCATTGTACCAGCGTTTAGTAACCAGCCCTGATTCGTCAGCATCCCAAACTGATCCTTCAACTTTATTCAGGTACATGCAAAACTTCCAGCGATATGATGAGTCCATTTGGCTGGCAAAGGTATCACTGAAGCCAGACGAATATTGCGAGGTAATGAAGTACTTCATTGATCAACTCGTGAATCAAGGATCGCGACACCTCGGTATTCTACTGGCGATCTCACTGTCTCTGTTCGATAAAGCTGCTGAGATACTACTTGCCACCAAGCTTGTTACGGTAAGAAACGGTGATATCTAGAAATCTCTTTAGGCTCTACAGTCTACAAAACATTGTTTTCATCTGCATCACGGACAGCCCGATATTCTCATCAACCTCCTTCCACCCAACAACCAATCTAAACATCCACTCAGATTGCAGCACCCTTGGTAGAAGCATGTATTGAAGCTGGCAAATGGCCAGACTCCGCTGTTGCCGTAAAAGAACGAGTATTTGTAGAATATGCCAAGTACCTGGTCTCACTGGACAACGTTCCTGCTGCACTAAAATACTGTGAAATGGGAGGAGAGAAGGGTATTCAGCTGAGGGAGGAGTTAGCGTTATGTGCTGGGGGATAGGTGGTATCGGGTGGTTCACCATGGTAAATCCCGATCACCATGGTAACGATCACAATGGTAACTTGGAATGGGACTGAGGACATGCTACTGCTGGACAGTAGCAGCAAAAATACCGGGTGTCAGAATCTCACTCTACGATGAGAACATCTTCACCACATCATCATCGCGAGAGGTAAGTGAAAATACTTTTCCAGTTAACTTAATTGAATCCAGACTTAGTCTTAAACCTCGTGGTCTGAGCACGTTTGAATTCATCGGTGTTGGAACATTTTAATTTAACCACCCGTTTTATGTGATATCATTGGATAAGTTAATCAGTGACGACTTTATGAGTAAAATAATTGCATGGTTTGATTTATTTTGAAGAATTTGGTTTTCAATATTAATGTACTTGTTATGATCGTTTTTGAATTTCCCCACTTTGGTAGTGTTCGATACTTGCTCCCTGATACTATATCCGTCCCACCACCACTTTATCACAAAACAAGTCTCAATATTATATCACTGCTATAATATGACATGCATTTCATATCAGCTGCTTTTTAACAAGTTTCAAACATTCACAGCTTCACGCAGCCCCATATCTTGTGAAGCACGATATATAGTTTTTACAAACGTTTTAAGTTTTACAAACACTGATATAATCGCAAATTTGTCATCAACAATATTTCCCTCCATCGAGACTCGATGGAATCTCTGAGCGGAAATTTTACAGTTTTACATCCACCACTGACTATAGTATGAGCATTGTTTAAACAATGAGAGTCACATGCTTGTTGTGCCACTGAAGTCAAGCATATGTCCGTATGAAGTTTTCATATGATCACGTTCATCAAGACGCAAAAACTATTCTGACAGTACGTTGTCAGAACGATTCCAATCCACGGAACCTCTCGAATACCAATCGCTCAATCAGGAATTGTGCTGTCTGTTCGCCCATCTCCTGATCTCTTCTTTTCACCCTTCTCAACTCATGTTATCTCATGATATCCTCTTACCACGTGGTCCACGGCAGATGCCACCCCTCTAATCCTCGTATTTCTTGTTCATATCTATGACGTAACTGTTATCCCGGAGGGCAGAGAATTGTCTTGGTTGTCGGAAGTGAGCGAATACGGTCCGTCTGTACGCTGACTTTGATGCAGCTTCCGCTGATTCCTCTGCCTTAAGCTGCTCTCTGGCTACACGAGTGTCGTATGGAGTAAGTGGTTTCCCTGTGTGAGTGTTGGGAGTGTAGGTAAAGATTGCTTCGGTATATAGTGCAGGGGGCTCATTTCACTTTCAGTGCAACTATAGTTGTTAATCAGTGAATGACAGAACAACTTTAGTTGCATTCGCAGTGAATAACTCATGGACTCTGATCAGGTGAGCAATGAGCCTGGCTATTGTGTGAGCAATGAGCCTGGCTATTTTGTGAGCAATGAGCTTGACTATTCTGTGAGCAATGAGCCTAGCTATTGTGTGAGCAATGAGCCTAGCTATTGTGTGAGCAATGAGCCTGGCTATTGTGTGAGCAATGAGCCTGGCTATTGCCGGGTATTGTTGATTTCCCACTAACCGGGTGCGTGAAAGTAGGGTTTCACCACCTGCATATGACGGCCACGCTCCATCACCAGTAGATTCTGGTTGAGATGGTTGCACATCCATGCGCTGGTACGGGTCAGATGCCGAGTGGTCGCTGTCAGCATCGCCTTTCGGGATATGTGTGCTGTGTGTGAATTAGAGCGATTTGTTTCCCAACTTCGAGATATAAGTGTGTGAACTGTGAATTAGGGGATTTGTTTGCAAATTCTTCTGGTGGATTTCCTTGTATTGATCACTCGTTAATTATGGCATCATGATTTCTTTACCTTGTCGTGTTCAGACAGCTGCTTCTTCCTCTCCTTATCTCGAACTAGTCTCCTCTCATTGGACTTCAGTTCCTCACTTAACAATACGTTGTTTCTCAGTGCTCGCTGATGAAGATATCATTGCTACAACTGTGATCATGGCAACCGAGCAACTCAAATATATATCACGAGTATTGTAACATTCTACCATACACAACTTGTAACGAGTATTGTATGTTGTCGGCTCAACAGGTCGAGGGAAAGGTATATTTGCGAGTGACAAGATTAGCAACTGCAGAGCCTCACATTGAAGGAGTACATCTGAGCTTTGTGTTTCCTCTTGGCAGATTTGGTCCGCTGTGACGAGGCTACACTCGATGTGTCAGTCCTATCAAACCGGCCCCCCATTTTACAGCGATAAATATCCAGTATCCAATTTGTGTACGAGGTGTGCGCGCGAGCAGCAAAAACAAATGAACTGATTGATTTATATACTTAACAATATATGTGCACAGATAGAAGTCAAAGCTCTTCGTCAGTGAAATTAAAAACTGAGGATGCACGATGCTAGAACAAGGACTAAACAACGCAAGCTGTTTGCACTTTGATCATAGATAATGGAGACTCTGAGGCCATTTTAAATGTTGTATGACATGCAACTCAAGGACTCACATATCATTGAAAGAATATGTATCCATGAGTCGCGAGTGCTCATCAAGGGAGTGTGTTGGCAGTACTCATCACTAATTTAAACAACTCAATATGACTAATTGACTTTGTGAATAATAGCTATACAGCTGGCTCTACAAAGGTTAATAAAATTTTCTGCATGCGTCAAAAATGTATTGCGAAAGAATATGACTGAAAATATAATCATTTCTATTCTGCCATTCTATAGTATACGGATAGTTTGACTTTCTGTCCGTGTAACAACGCTCTGATTAGTTTCTTCTCGGCGCGTGGGGCCGTGGTTATGGTCGACACAGCTTTCTGATTTTGTTCTCGACTAAATCGGTATCGATTCAGTTTCATTTCTTCTTACTCTTCTCCACCTTCCTCTGGTTCAGGCTCAGCTTCTTCCGGTTCGGCTTCAGGTTCGGGTTCCGGTGGCGCTGCCTCAACAGCCTCTTCTTCGGCTTCCGCTGGCGCTGCCTCAACTGCCTCTTCCGCTGGCGCTGCTTCAACTGCCTCTTCTTCAGCTGGCGCTGCTTCAACAGCCTCTTCTTCAGCTGGCGCTGCCTCAACAGCTGCTTCTTCAGCTGGCGCTGCTTCAACTGCCTCTTCTTCAGCTGGCGCTGCTTCAACAGCCTCTTCTTCAGCTGGCGCTGCTTCAACAGCCTCTTCTTCAGCTGGTGCTGCCTCAACTGCCTCTTCTTCGGCTGGCGCCTCTTCGGCTGCAGAGGCGGGCGTCTCTTCCACAGCTGCTTCTTCTATACCCGCAGGAGATTCCTCTGCGGCATCTGCCTCTACAGGTGCTGCGTCAATAGCCGGTTCTTCAGATGGAGCTTCAGCTGCTGCTCCTTCAGCGGGCACCTCTGCTACCTCTGGGACGGGATCTTCTGGAGGCGCCTCAGACGGCACTTCAGTTGGTTCTGCTGGCTCTTCAGCAGCAACCGGCGACACTTCTGGCACTTCTTCTGTCATCACTGGCCCCACTTCTGGGACAACATCCTCTGAAGGTATTTCTTC
This sequence comes from Beroe ovata, assembly GCA_946803715.1. Taxonomy (NCBI): domain Eukaryota; kingdom Metazoa; phylum Ctenophora; class Nuda; order Beroida; family Beroidae; genus Beroe; species Beroe ovata. Next base: position 297,753 of record CAMPET010000015.1, on the reverse strand, counting down.
TGGTTGAGGAGTGGGCGCTGACGGCGCAGCTTGCTGGACAATAATCGTATCACCCTGGTTAATGACAACATTGACAGTTTGATCAGCCACGTCAGGATCGTCGCTATAGCAATCTTCCCAACTGGATACACTGAACTCTATCGATATGGACAGCCCATCTGCATCGTGACTCTTTCGCCTTTTCTTTTTCTTCACCTTCTTTTTCTTTGTCTTCTCCTTGACGGGCGTAGCCACCACCACTGCTGGCGCAGGTTCAGCCACTACGGGCGCAGGTTCTGCCACTGCTGGCGCAGGTTCTGGCGCAGGTATGGCTGCAGTCTCCTCCACATTGTTTGCCACGTGCCCGTTATTGTCTCCCTTCTTCTCCCTCTTGCCGGGTTTATCTGTCAATGAGCTGTGCTCCACATGCACCACCTCCTTACTCCCACATGATCCCATAGTCACACACACTCAGTCTCTGGATAATTACATAGCCTGATAATAGTGGATAGTGGTTAGTGTCTGTTGTACAAGTTACAATAAGTATCATTGAAGTAAGCAAGCGTAATATTCCTAGGAAAATAATGTTTCGGCAGGAAGCAAATCCTCTAAATGTCACATCAAGACGACAAACGAGTAACGAGGTTTTATGTTCGGAAACACTTAACAGCTCAATGTCGTGAACATGATACCGAGTTTACTTCAACTGAGTGCAGGAATGCAGGGAGAGTAAAGGGCCGGGTTAATCTCATTATCTGTTCCAAATTCGTGAATCCGTAACATGTTACGTAGCATTTGTGTAGCGATGTTGGACAAAAAGGCGGGTAGAAATTAATGGATCTATAATAGCCGTCATATAGACACTCAATACAAAGTAGCATTCAGTCGGCAACATTGGTACAATGTCTCACTGATAGTGATATTGGAACTACTATTCTAAAACCATTAACGATACTGAGTAATGTTGTTTTCAACCCACTAACAAAGGGGAAACGTGTTTATTGAACCATGCATTTGTGAGATTTGTCATCTCGAAACGTGCTCGAATATATATTGAGTGCTGATAGACTGACAGAGTATTTTATCATAGCTGCCAACGCCCATGAACCTTACACGAAATACGCTCTAGACATGTTTTGGTAGATCGTAGCTTTACAATAAAATGGTTTCAATAGTTGGGGAGAGCTGACCCCTCCCCAATAATACTGTTTTCTATGAGGCGGATAAATTTATTTAGGAATCAAACAATCTCAGATAGAAAGAAAAATGTGGAAACACGACTGAAAAACTTCAATAGAAATGTACTAGAGACGAAGTAGCGCTATCTATATACGATGTTTTAGACGATATTTGAGTATATATAGAACATAATATGTTGGTAGCTATGGAGACCAGCATCAGCATAGTATACGCAATGTCGTCATGCAGCTTTACACCGCTTCCAGATACTTATTATAGCGAACTTCCCTCTTCACATATTTAATCCTCGCTATAATCGGTTAGACTCATATCTCTTACTGATTGGTGATTGGATGTGTGACGCTGCCTCTGATTGGCTAATGACTTATGACGTCAGCAGAAACTTATTGTGTTGTGACATCATTATAAGCTGGAGTTTGTATCTCATTTCTATGCAGATCAAAGTCATAAGCTTCATCTCCTAATCTGAATATTTAATGAGCTGAGATTGAAAGTATACTATCCTGCATGCTTATTGTCCTTGGCAAGGATTGAGGGGGCTCGGAATATTGAATTCATCACTCCGAGTCAAGCAATTCAAATGTTCTCACAGAATGATCTATTGGGATGATTGACGATGTGATTGCTCAGCACATCCTATGAGTCTCGTAGTCGAGAGAGTATGGCAAGCTTGTTGCTGATACATAGTGTGTAACTTAGTGCATGGTGCAGCGAAAGACTGGGGTTCAAACCTATACTAGGACAAAAACTATATGATGAGCTCTATATATAAGAACGCTGAAAAAGCTATTCTACTGTAAACAAGGCAGGGGAATACTATAGTGTCTATGCCGCACAACTGTATGATGAGAGTTTGTAACCATGGCGACTACGAGGAAATAGTAGATAATGGCATGTAAACTGGACAGTACTAAGTAGATATCTGCGTATTATTGGCATGGAGACCGTCAAATATAAACCAAAACTTGGAGTTGATATTGTTGCTATGTGTAAATGCGGGGAGTTAACATCCCCCTTGCGTAAATAGTCTCTGAATTGCACCCTTAAGCATTGAATTAGTGTAAAATTCCATAAACCATGAGACAAAAGAGGTAATTATTCATCATAAAATTGAATAAACGTTCTGCTAAATGCAGTTGATAGTAACAAACACTGGAAAAAATAGGCTTTTGCTCCTTCATCATTCTAAGCAATGCCTGATAGGGTTCTAAACGATCTTCCTGAGAGGAATAAGAACGTGCTGTCAGTGTCTGTACAGTGTACTTACTTAGGTATCACTCGCGTATGTGCAGTGCACATTGGGCACTATGATTACCACCATATTTTAAATCAAAGCAATATGTGATAATTACGTTCAATTAACGAGTTCAATTAAGCTACGTATAACAAAGGATGAAGATGCAATTTCCTCAGAAGGAGCTCAATGATGTGGCTTTTGTATGTGTCAGTGTGTTTGTGTGTGTGTGTGTGTGTNAGAGTGTTGTGTGTTTGTGTGTGTGTGTGTGTGTGTGTGTGTGTGTGTGTGTGTGTTTGTGTGTGTGGTGTGTGCGTGTGTAATACAAGCAGGTGTGCGGTAGGGGGTGCACGAGTATTGTTGATCCAATTCATAGCTATGACCAATTTTACTTTGGGGACAATGACCACCTATAATGCATACAATACCCTGATAACAAAGGATTACCATACGCAGCACACACACACACTCGCACACACGGTAATGAAAAGTATAGCATCCAGGTTCCTGCACAGGTATGTTATAATATTCGCTAGCTGATAATTACCCTCGTTACCATGGTGACGCGGGGTAAAACATATGACTACCTCCAGGTGCTCGAGCCTCTTGTGTAATGTGATTAACACGGAGAGGTTTTGCGGTGTTTTAAAACCACAACACTTCCCCGTACTGGGTTACATGAGTCATGTTACCGTGAGTTTGTGCAGGAGTGTTGCTAGGCAACCGCGTGAAGACATGGACGTGATTTCGGGTATGACAGGCATGATACCAGCTCAACACCGCCTGGTATCATTGATGAGAGAATGGTATCATAGATAACGCCTGGTGTCATAGATAAGAGCCTAGTATCAAAGATAGGGGATTCATAAGAAGATTTGGACGCTGAGTCGATTCCCAATCGAATTTTGGCCGTATCTCGTTATAGGATTTCAAACCTCACGTCTGAAAAGAATTGAATTCTCGCTGATTTTCCGATAAGATAGCCCGAATATTCCTGCAGATTCGGAATCTACGTCAAAAAGTAGGCTAGGAAGACGCATTTCCAGTATGTCTCCTGTGAACATGTTCTTGGCCGTTTTTGGTATCCATGTGTCTCATTGATTTTCGCGTTTTTGCAATGCTTGATTCCCCCAGGTTGGAAATTGTCATTTTGGCGAGGTTTTACGGTAAGTTGGAACTCTGTATGATCGTTAGGAGGGTTGAAACAAGTGCCATGAATCCGCATGTATTTTTGGACACTGAATCGATTCCCGATCGAATTTCGATCCCATCTCGTTTCCCTGAGGGACTATCTGTCATACGACTTCGAACCTTACATCCATTTGTAATATTACATCTACCATGCTCATAATTCCACTATCATCGGCATTTCCATCAATTTGCATGTCATTGATAGCACTGGTCACTGTGACTGAGTGGGTGTGGAATCAATAGTTCAAATTGTGGAATCAATCGATTATAATTTCAATTAAATGAAAGTAAAGCATCTCCTATTAACTGTAGTCTAACCAAGTCACGCCTGTAGTAGCATGTTCGAATCGGGAGATGGTGACGAGGATTTCTCATTCAAGATAAACGAGGAGTATGCCAAGAGGTTTGAGCATAACAAGAAACGGGAGGAGCTACACAGATGTGAGACATTATCGTGATTCCATGCTTATACTCATGTTGTAGTATCTTCCCCTCACGGTACACTCATTCTTTCGCTCACCCTGTAATAGTTGTCTCCCCTAACTTTGGCCCTCTTATTTACCCCCTTCATCCCTATCTCCCTTCCTTAACCCCTTTATCTTATCTTCCTTTGTATCCCCTCCTTTACCTCCTTTACATCCCGCAGTACAAGAAAAGTATGGGAAGGACGTGAAACAGCTGGGGGCCGAGGAGGAAGACTCCAGTAGTGGTTCTGATGAAGATGATGATGCTGTGGTAAGTCATGGGTGGTGGTAAGTCATGAGCTGGGGTGGTAAGTCATGAGCTGTGGTAAGTCATGAGCTGTGGTAAGTCATGAGCTGTGGTAAGTCATGAGC
>CAMPET010000015.1:259883-270937 GCA_946803715.1 Beroe ovata | reverse complement strand
ACACACACACACACACCCACACCCACACACACACGAGGCTGTATCAGCTATAGTAATCGTACGCGAGTCAATATTATATGAGATAGAGTTTCTTATTCATTATCTTATTGCATGAGTGTCTGCTTACCCGTGCGCACTGCGCGCCATATCTATTTGAACAGTGGTAATACATAATATGGACATTAATAAACAGTGGTAACATGTGGACACAGTCCACATACTGTCCATTGGACAGCACTATCTTAACAGCTGATATCTTAACAGCTGATAGTGGGGGTGGGGTGATCAGATGTCAATTGTCGATGGGTATGGCAAACTTGGATAGAATCAGTGATAGATGTTATGATTCGATTAACTTCCGATAGAGTCAAACATCTCGATTATAATTTAAATTCGCTCCGTTTAATGTTAGGTTCTTAATTTTCATTTCAGAGTCGCGTACCTACCGCGTATAAAGGAAGTATCATGATAGCCAAATATTACACATACTTGGTTATAAACATCAAAATGTGCCGCCACCACAGAGAATCTCGCATGACTCATGGCGTGCTGGGGAAAACGTGCAGGATTATGGCAATCTAATTTGCATACTGACTACTGAGCCGTCCATCCTGGTATGGTATACACTAGGTATAATAGTGTATGCAGGTGCCACGTACCTATACAATGTGCGTGCATACTATATCGTATACGTTGAGGCACCTGTACGTATAGGTACCTGCATGTACTCATGCAGGTACCTATATGGGATCGTGACATGTACAATGTATACATGTACATTGTACAATGTACAATGTACATGTACAATGTATACAATGTATACTACTGGACATTCAGGTACCTATAGTTGTTGCAGACAACTTTACAGATCTATTAGAGTTTTATGCAGCTTATGCCTTTAATGAGTTAATGAAAGGGACAGGATAAGATATCAGAATGTTTTGATTTGTGTTTGTGTGTGTGAGTGTTTGTGTACACTGTACAGTTTGCATTCTAACAGGACGCAATCCCATAATTCAATTGATATCGTCTGTAAGTTATTTCATGTGTACTAAATCGTATTCCCTGAGAAACAGCTCTTAATTAAGACTCTAACTGAGACTCTATACTAGCTAAGCCGCCTCAATGACGCGATACCATTCTTCTATTTCTAAATCATCTGAATAGTAAATCATCTAATGATTTCCTCAAGAAACGATCATTTTTGATTTTTCCAGATGAAAAATAACAAGACAGACTATTAAAATATCTACGCCCATTTTTGCTGTTCTATCTTTGCTAAATGATGTGATACGTAGACAGTTTATATATCACGACTGCAGTGTCACTCTGTCATCGGTATTTCTACGGAGACAGTTTATCGAACCACTTCCCGTGTTAAAGATCTATATTTTCCGGCGTGAAACACCGTGCCACTCATTTTCACTGTTTATCTATATAAATTGAGCTATACACATCACTGACACTTCCTAAGTGGTATTTCTCGTGATATGTTCATGACTGTAGAGTACTTATAGTTGTGTATACGCAGTGAAATGACGGTGAAGGAATGAAGGATAGGATGTCATGTGATAGAACATGATGATTGATGTACGATAGAACACACACACACATACACACACACACACACACATGTATGTGTGTGTGTGTGTGTGTATGACCATCAAACATGCCTGACTAGTGACTAAACTTTGGTTTTCTAAAGTCTATCCTAAGCCCAGTTTCATATATGACGATTGAAGAGCGGAACTGTATCTATAGTCTGTAGGCAGGTATGCAATCTATATCTAGTCTGTATACCTAGTCTGTATACCTAGTCTGTATAGGCTGTCGGAAGTCAGAACATCTGTGTCAGAAATGGTGATAACGACACATAGCATTCAACAGATGCTGGTCACGGAGCTACCTTTGCTACTGCTGCTGTGTTGTTATGACAATGACTATAGGTACATGACAGTTTGTTAAATGAACTATTTGAGTGAGGAAGGGTGCACTTCGTTAAAGCACTTGATTTCGAAATGGCACATGCCCCATATTATAGAATGTAGCTGTCTTCTGGATCCGCACGCATTAATCGGATTCAATACCCCACGAAATTAAATTGTTAAGTTAAATATTGTGGTTAGAACTTTAGAAGTAGTAGCGTAAGCTACAAAACCAGCATTAGGTGCTACCAGTTATCCGTACATGTATGAACGCGCGAAGCAGATTTTGCGGTGAAAGTCTCCCAAAACATATTCACCTTGACCCGCGCGCGCGTATGCGCGTGAGGATGAATTTTGAGCGCATCCATATTTTGCTCCTTCATCAATCACGTCCATCAACCTTTTCCATTCCCAGATCGCCCGACTACTACTTCATCCTTTTCTTCTGTATTGCGGCGTTTCTCCCTCCCATAGCTGTTGGAACTGTCTGCTACATCGGAATACTTCGGATACTGCTAAAACAACGTTCACCAGTCATATTTTCCCGCAACTCAGCCCGTACCAAAATGAAACGAACCCATCTTGAGAAACGGGAAAACTTCGTGGCTAGTCTCTCCGTTTTTATCTGCCTCGTTCTCATGATAATATTCAATCTGCCGGCAGTCATTGTTGGACTGTGTTTCTGGGCCGGACTCCATCTCAAAATATCCATGGCCGTGTCACTGCTATTCCACATAGCGTGGTACGCCAAATCAGCCGCCAATCCCGTTATATTCGGTCTACTGAACAGGAAGTTCAGAGTGGAGTTGTTCAGGTACCGCATGTTCAAGGTGTGTTGTGAGGGAGTGATCAAGAGAGAGTCCACATTGCTGGAGTTTACTGTGGAACATCCCTCCAGACAGAGTACTCGGAGTAAAATATTCATTACGAATGCTAACAAGTGAACCGGTGGTGGTTGTGGTGGGGAAAACTGATTGGCAGTTGTTCAATGGATCTGACTCTCATCTATAGCGTTCTTGCCGGATTTTCAGCAGCATTGACATCATACATGTTGGACATGTTGGACAGAGTCTGTCCGACAGACAAATTATGGTAGTCTACCATTGGTACCAAGAATTATGTCCTTGGACCTTGACCCTTACAGTTACTCAACCCATTACCATGTTATTGGATGTTTTATCAGGAAAAGTAAAAACTCGTTAGGATTATGATTTAGATAGAAATATATTCTTGTTTTCATTTTACCCTTCAATATTTGAACTGTTCAATGACCATTCCTTTAATCTTTTGACATATTGAATATTGCCGAAATCAAGGTTTGATTTGATGAATTATTTTCTCGACCTAGAATTTTCCTTCCAGTATCATAATTAGCGCTGATCATTCGACATACCAAATTAACAAGGATTTTCTCTGTTAGCTAGGGATGTTGAATCACGAGTCGTCGAACAGTAGCACCAGTTGTTGGGAATCAAGGGCCGTGATGCAGGTACTGACAAGGTGAGTTGATATCAATAGGTATTTGTTATTTTCCCCAGTCAATATCGTCTATCTATTAGTAATTGATTCAATTACCGATATTTGTATATTTCGATTTGCGTTTCCCGGAACACTCCTACGGCATGAAACAGATAAGTTCAAAAGGAACTCCAAAAAATAAAGGCATATCCTTAGGATTTTGCAGGTGAAGAAGTCACCATGGCGACGCGCTATGTGTGACTGTGTGTGACCGGTGACCCGATCGCTCTGGTGCCATGTATGAGATCCAAGAAGGAGAGATTCTACATACAGATCAGGTGAGGTAATCAACATAAGTTTAGTCAATGATTCGAATATGAATATTGAATCCAGCACACTGTGATCAACACAAAAATCTAGGATGAATTCTACGCATAAGGTGTATAATTGACCCGAGGATCTAACATGCTGTTCATATACTAGGTTTTTCCCTACCTTGTATATCAAAACTCAAACTACAGCTCAAGTAGTGGGCGCGCACATGTAAAGTGCGTTTTACAGTGCTCTCCGTGTGATGACAATATATGATCTGTTAAAAAAAGCAGGAGCATCGCATTGAATTGTGTTTGCTGTGCCAACACACAAAGCGTTAATTAGGGATAAATTATACGATAATTATGTTGTCTTTTTTCTAATAGTTAAAACTATGATAATCTGTATTTTGCAGGAGCGTGAATTCAATTTCACGTAGGGCGTGAAATCTGGCCTTGTCTACTGTCTTTACGGCTCACATGATTGAGTTTAGAATATTGTTTTCCCTATAATTTGGTGAATACTATAGTAATTTCCGCCATATTGCACGGCTCAATATACCTGGTCGTTTTGGAGCCGTTACGGTTGCTGCTCCTGCACAGTGAACTAAAGGTAGAAGGATAAGGATTTGTAAGGCGACTCTTTTTTTCCGCTACACCACTTCATTCGCGTGCTTGGAATTTTGTTGGCTGCGAGATTCGCCAGTGGTAAAGCTACGAATGCCAACCTTTTTGTACTTTGATATCATTATTCTCAAGTGAAAAGGTTTTGTAACGTGAACGTCATGCCCTAGCTCTAATTCTGCAGCTTGCAATTAAAGTGGTCAACTTGAATGTCGTAATTATATTAGATAACTATCACATCACAGCGAATTATACTACCATCTCCATTCGCAGTACGATTGTTGATTTTGCCCCCCTCAAAATAGGCTACGCACTCAATTTATCTTGTGACGTCTTGACTCAATATAGAAATGGGCGTACAATTAATCAACACTCCACTGTTTTGGCCGCTGACACTCATTTACGCAAAGTAATGCGCTACTGCTCGACACTCGACTCTCATTATGTTTAACTGTAAGTGACGAAATATATGGTTCGCTGTTGTAGACTAAATTCTATAATTCTCTTCGTTAATCCTCGAAATTTCGCTAAATCTCGTCTAGATCGGTAGAGATATATTATAGCGATCGTTATGAATAGTTCAAATTCTAGTGTCATGACTTTTATACGCGGAGTAAAGTATGTTGCGCGCTTCATCAATACTTCAACAGATATACAGTTGCTGCGTAGCACGAGTAAGTTGACTCAATTTATAACATGATGAGATTCTTCCTCGCATTTTTATAGAATGATCTTCTTCAGAACACTGATTCTATAAATATGTGGGAACAGCTTAGCAGGGAGATTTTTTCTGTTTTTCGTTCTCTCCGTGGAAGGGCTCTGATCAGCTCCTGGCGCCAGGTGTCATATGATGATGATGATGACGTTACACCATATGTTCATTGTTCTTGCTGTGTCACTACCAAAACACTTTTATACGGCCGAACCTAAGCTGTGTCCATAAAGCGCAATACCAGCAGATTCACGTGATGTCTACGGGTATGATGCCTGCGATTAGTTTACGATTCACGTCAGAAGTCTTATCAAATGAACATGGACACGTGCTAGTGCTACATGTGTGCGCGCGCGCGTCTGTCCATTGACTGCTGTCCACCATCCAGGCGCTTGCATAGGCCTATATCAGGCCGTGTTCTGGAGTGAGAAGTGAGACTAATGAACAGATTTCACGTCAATTCTCCTGCCACTTGTAGTCCATATCTCATATAGTTCAGTCACACGAAAATAGGAGATATGTTTTCCTAATTCCTCGATCCTGTCTCTATTCGGATGTTGTCTCTTGACTCTTCACACAGTACCCATGAGCTGTGAGAAACAGGAATTTACTTTTCAATTCCAAGTTTTGGCGTGGGCCGGGGGCGAAATATCAAATATGATCGACGGTTAAATTAAAATAGATCCACGCTACTAAATTGGATGCATGTGCAGAGCTCGGATCATCCCATATCACCGTGGTGACTCTAAGTCGGCTCATATCATGTGGGCGCATGATTGAAATTGCAGGCCTCAATTTTCTGCAATGTGCTCCTTAATATATTCAAAAATTCAGAATAATTTACCCTGATTATATAAAGGAATTACAGTCTGACAATCACTAAACTGATCGATGCTTTCTCTATTACATAAATAAGCCCGGGTTTTTGTTTGTTGTTGCCCCTTTGATTATTTTTCTGGGATCGCCCTGCTGGAAAAGGGTTTCCCAAATGTACCAATTGTTCAATCCATGTGTGTGAGTGTATGTGAGTGTGTGTATGTGAGTGTGTGTACTGTGTGTGTATGTGTGTGTACTGTATGTGTGTGTGTACTGTATGTGACATGTGTGTATGTGTGGATGTGTGTGTGTACTATGTGTATGTGTGTGCGTGCATCTGATGTGCTGGTGTGTGCGTTGTGTTGGTGCCTCAGAGGTCTATTTAACTACCAAAAAACTGGACCGCATTTCTGCCTGTTCGTGTTCTATATCGTGACGTTTCAACAGAAAAATGGAAAATATCTATCGATCATTTTCTCATTTTTGTTAATTACAGCGCTAACTCCTTATATTTTTTCTTGTTCTTCTCGAAAACATGGCATCTAGATCGTTTCTGATGAGTTGTGGTAACTATGGCAACAAACATTACATACCCCTTGCGCGACGTCTTTAATACTGCATCTCTCTCTCTCTGTTCAGCAACTCTTCATGTCATATCTTGCTGTACTGCACTACCGCCCGGTGGCTATAGGGAATGTGTTGATGGAACCCCATTACTGGCCTGTCTCCTTTCTTCGCGGGATCGAGCTATATAGTTTGTCTTTGTTCAAATTTGTATATAATATTTGACATATTTGAGATATCGAGTTCGGTGTTCAGTAGTATATCGGAGTTTTATATAGAAATAGAGCTTCAGCTCAGTTTCGCACTAGCGTGTCTGTCATACTTTTAGTTTGGCAGGAATTGTAATTGGGTAGAGCTCGCAATAATTAATTAATGAGTTAAATAAATTGAGTTCCCCCAGTCCCCGTCATGAAACTTACGGATCCCAGAGTAGGTTTCCATTTAGTTTTTCACATCGCTCCATGTTTTTGAGTGAAGACTCCATGATTAGCTTACTGGGAGTCGAGGTAAAACAGCTGTGTGAATAAGTGGCTAGCCGGCGTTGTTCCAAGATGGAGTTTGAACTTCCGTTTTAGCGCAGGGATCTGATCATGCACAGCTGTAATAGTTGGGAGAGTTTCTCACTGATTTCGTGACATGACGTCAAGGGAAAAGTAATTTTTGGTTTGTTATTCAGCACAATTAGAGTTCCGCCCATGTTTCATTTTCATCTGCCTTTATTAATAACTATCCAATCATTAAACAGCTCTCAGTGTTGTTCTTACAATGCATCCGACCTCTATTATATAAATACAATGCGCATATAAAGTCTCGATTACTAATCACTTGACTATAATAATCAAGCTGTAATCTTGACAAATTAGATTGGTCTAGATCACAATTTGCTTCTCCAATCTCCCCTCGTACTCCAAAGAAGGACAATTTTGATCATCGCGTTTCCTCTTTGCGTGTGCGACTTAGGAGGGGAGAGTATAAGCTACGCGTTCAGCCGCTTTGTCAAATTTGATCTCTCTAGACGTTGGACATTCAGTGCAGTAAACAATTATAATTTCTTTGGACTATAATAAGTTTAATCATATCCATATTGCACCGCGTATCTTTCCACAGTTTTTATTGTACCATCTCACAAACTTCCTCTCTCGGAACAATATGAATGCTAATTAGCTTCCTATTATTTGCAACGATGCCATGTTTTGCTTGGAAGATTTTCCTTTCCTCAATTGTTCGTCCCCTCCTCGGCTGATGACGTAGTATGTGAACGATCATAGTAGTACAGGTTGCGTAGAGTATAACACGCCCCTCATGTTGATGTTTTAGGTGTACATTTGTGTGCGTATTTGTATGTGTGTGTGTGTCTGTGTGTGTCTGTGTTTGTCTATCTGTGTGTGTCTGTGTGTGTCTGTGTCTGTGTCTGTCTGTCTGTGTGTGTGAGAGAGAGAGTGATCATGGTGCATGTTTATGTCAAAACTCATGTCGTGGTTACCTAGGCGCACCTTGTTTTCATGGCACCATATGTTCGTTTGATAACGTGGTTTGATAACGTGGTGGTTCTGCGGAGTGTCAGGACACATGGCCGTTTAATTTCAGTCATTATACAGTCATTATAGAGTCGCAGTCATTAGATAGAGTCACACGTATGACATATGACTAAAGCAGTCTATCAGGGGGCTGGCAAGCCCCCCGCGGCATCTGTAGNTGTCTGTGTTTGTCTATCTGTGTTTGTCTATCTGTGTGTGTGTCTGTCTGTGTGTGTGTCTGTGTTTGTCTATCTGTGTGTGTGTGAGAGAGAGAGTGATCATGGTGCATGATCAGATGGTATGTTTATGTCAAAACTCATGTCGTGGTTACCTAGGCGCACCTTGTTTTCATTGCACCATGTTCGTTTGATAGTGGTTGTTCTGCGGAGTGTCAGGACACGTCATGACCGTTTAATTTCAGTCATTATACAGTCATAATAGAGTCACAGCCATTAGATAGAGTCACACGTATGACATATGACTAAAGCAGTCTACAATTTTGACACAGATATAATTCATAGCTCGTTTTTTGAGTTTAGGTAACTTTCAATTCTGTTCATGCAATTCATAGCTACTAGCTATTCTAATTCGAGTTGGCGATCAATTGCATCGTTCGTATATGATTGTGTGATGTGTATTGATGACATATGATGATTTTGTTTCTTGACAGCAAATCCCCTCTCCCCTAGCTGTAAACAGAGATACACGGATCAGAACAAACGGAAATCCAGAAGGTGAGCATTATAACAGTTTTTAAGTAGAATTTACCGCGTTCTACTATATTAAGTGCTACGGTTTTTATAGTTTCTGAATTATGAGTCATCAGAACTGGAACTGGAAGTGATAATCTGACACCGATTTTGTTTTAAAAATCGTTTACCGCGGCAATATGTGATTGGTGGAAACTTTTAACAGTTCTGTAAGACAGGAAAAAGTTTATAGACTCTAAAAGTTGTATGAATGTGCCAGCCCTTAGTATACCTAAATCATGTTTTTTTGCTTTGCAATTGCCTGGCCAGTGGCCTGAGTCTTTAAGAGCTGAGGGAAAAATATTTGCTGCTTATTCTTTTGACCCCACTTTGTACTGTTTCCTGGTCATTCTCAATCGTACAGAGATTATACAGAGTTGACGTTGACTTGTCCTCGGCTCAATAAACTAGTTAACTCTTTATAATAACACTCGTTAAATTTTCTTCCTATATCTACCCTTTCGTCGTTTTTCCAAGTCCGTCGCGACTTATGTGACAGTGGACTGCCACACGAAAATCAATCAGAACCATAAATATAGGCCCTTAGGTTAAATTATTTCGCTACTTAAAAATCTATGGTTCCTCCTAATCCAGTTATTGGACTTGGTAGAGTCTATCACATGGACTTTGGAGTCTATCACATGGCTGTTACAATTTTACCCCCCATTAGAGACAAAAATTCACTGTTAAAAACAAAATTAGGAACATTTTTTGTTTCACAAAATCTTCTCGTCATTAGTTTGAGATCGATTAACATGTAATATGCCTATAGTGGCTCGAGATTAGATTGTATCAAATAGTCTCCGATGCCAAGGACAAAAACAATTTTCTCAATCCACGGTTATTAGCCCCTACATGAATGCCGGTCACAGTGATTCAATGCACCTGATAATATTATTTTTTTATTTAATGTTATTTTCCTGCTAAATCACGCTTTGCATTTATTATTCCTTTCACGTGAATTTATCATTGTTGTACTACGCCGGATTCCCAAATTCTGCCAGGATTTAATCCTTTGGTTCATCACTAAATAACCTTGTTCATACTTCCATCACATGACGGTTTACCATTTCCCTCCAAATTCATGCAAGTGGTAGTTTTAACTCTAATAAGGAATATTATGCAAAGAAGTTGTTTGCATAAGCTGCCCGGCTCATTATAATTTGGGGCAAAGTTTGTTTCATGAGATTACGACCCACGATCGACCATATTTTTATTATTTCCTTATGATTCGCTCCACAAGATTGCCCACTTCTGACCTTATCAACGTGGATTGCATACTCCTGCTGATAATGGTTTTCAAGCCAATCTCTTTTCGGTGGAATTATGAAGGTAGAATCATATCATGGCTACTGGCTAGTTAAATTGGTCAATCACAACTCACATTATTTATTCGTTTTAACTTGTCGTTGTTATGTAGGGATGAGTTCGATATGATATGTTCGCTGTTCACAATTGTCATTTAGATGCTCAGCGCCTCCCCCAATCTCCCCTAACGAGAGAACAATAGACAACTACTTATGACCTTTTTTGAATCAAATTATCATCTTATTGGATAAAAGTTGGTGTTAATAACTAAGGCATCTGTCTAGAGTCTACTTTTATCAGACGTTAGATCAGATTATGCAATAATAATTTAAACTCTCTTATATTATCTCCATCATAATCATGTCTGTCGAAATAGTATAGTTTGCTCTTTGCGAAAACATCGACTACTCTCATTTCTCAATCCAGTCAGATTCTACTCTTCTGGTTTTCGTGATCTTCAGTGGCAAATCACCGATATATTTTCGATGAAGCTCCCCTCTCACATATTTCTTGCAAAAACCCCTCTGTGACGGTTCCCACACATTGAACTCATGGCATGGACAGAAATACCTAATCCCTATTACTTTTCCGAGTAAATGGCTGATTTGTTATAACTAATGAGTAATGCGACGTGTCAGAAGATATTTCGCCGCGGCAGATCGCTGGTTTTTGATGTGGTTCTTTACTTGGTCTATACCAAAACATGTGACGTGTATAAAGTTCTGTATCGCGATAGGGGTGATCATCGAACTATGAGTTTCTCTCACGCTTCAGCGAATTGCTTGAGATATCATGCAACCTAACATGGACCTAATTTGATGGTTATCTTAATGGGTTCCATTGGATCATTGCCATGCTGATCATCGTTCATAGATTCGCGGTTTTGATTAGTTTTAGTTGTGTTGATGGTAGATGATGTTTCACCTATTATAGAAGGGATTATCTACCTGTCCTCCAGCAATAATACTTTCTCCCTTGTCTCTCTCACTTCTGATTTGTTTGTCAAACGCACAGACACACACATACACGCACACGCACACACACACACACACACACACACACACACACAC
>CAMPET010000015.1:235716-249216 GCA_946803715.1 Beroe ovata | reverse complement strand
TGGGTCTGTGTGTGTGTCTGTGTGTGTGTGTGTGTGTGTGTGTGTGTGTGTGTGTGTGTGTCCTTCCGTTAGAGCAATTTTTTGAGATGTTGAGCTCACCATGATTCATGAGCGCGCATTATGTGTGTTATATCGTGTCACCTAGATGCTCTCTTTTTACACACATGTTAGGTGGCACAGCTGCCATCACACTGTGCCACCATCTAATGTGGTTTTTTGGAAGTTAGATCATTGACAATGGTTATTGGTTACCCCCGCTATAACATCGTGTGTACGAAATGTAGTGCGCGCCTGTCAGTGGGTACTGGGTTTGGCGATAGCAAGATTCACATGACTGTGGATGCTGGATTTAAATGTTGGATAACAGTCGTGAAACAACATCTATATCATTGTTTGATCGTGACCTGTATACCATGATAAGGTAACCCCCCCCCCTCATTAGGTGAGCAGCTCCATGATGTCAAGGCCATGGGCCGAGAACACGTTTGAGAAAGTGAAGGGTATAATTGGTACAGCTCCCTTCTCTCACCCTGAACTTGACATCGTCTACGACTCGGCTCAGGATGTTCTGTGAGTGAATATATTTCCTACATGAGTAGTTTCTGTACATGAGTAGTTTCTGTACTCTCGGATACATGTTTCCCCTGCCGTTGGCGCTCCGCAATTGCGCCAGAGATAAAATTCCGCTAGTCCTATACAACTTGGATACCATATGAACTGTGACGGTTGTCATGACAACAGTTTGAAGACTCCCCCTTCCTGTTCAGGGACAATGTGATGACACTGGAGGTGCTGTTTACCAGCATGCAGACTTCTGAAATCAGAGAAGTGGTGACTTACACTTCTGCTAACTTACTCGGTCTGTATGTCCTGTACTGGGCGATATCTGTAACCCTGTGATATGAGTTGTATTTGTTTCCCCACACTACAATGTTCCCTCTAATCACACCATGTCACACAATCACGCGCTATAATAATCAAAATATGTCACAATAACGTGCTATGATAATCACACCATGTCTGTGTCACAGGTGATATCGGTGGTGTGCTCGGCTTATTCCTGGGTGCCAGTATCTTTACCGTGTTGGAGTTCTGCCAATTCCTCTTCTTCTCCATTGCTAAACACTGCTGTAATCTTGGCGGTAAAAAGAAGAAGGGAGGGGCACAGCGACTTGATGATGAGAACGGAGATGAGAAGATGGCTATGTAAAGGATTGCTAGTTTAGCGCGCACGTGTGTTCCTTATCTAGACGTAGAAATCAACACACACACACGAATACGCACACATTGCGACACACACACACACACGCGCACACATGACCATGCCCATCCATGTTTGTTGGGGTTCAGCAGGGACTAAATGGAACAATTCCTGCTAAGAGCATAGACTTGAGAACATCGAATTCCATTGCTTCATCAAGTACCGTAGGCATATATAGAACAAGAATCGATAAAACGATTTTAATAATTCAGATTATACGGCATGGTTTGATGGTTTAGAAAACTATTCTCTGATCGCTACCACCGCTCGTGATAGAAACATTAACAAGAACGTGCGATGAGTGCACGTTTAAGTTCAACGTTGTTTCTAGTACTAGATCTCCATACTATAAAAGGTATTGGACAAGGCAATGCATTGGATAAGAATTTAACATCTTTGATAGTATCAAGTAACAGGTTTAATAGTTGGCAGTTTGGTACATGCTATAGATGATTAAACTTCATCTTTTTAACAATTGAACACATTAAACATAAAATACGTTTAGCATGGGTATTTACTTAGGTAATGCTAAATCATCGCTTAAGAGAAACTGAGAGTATCACCGGCAGCTATTCACGACTGGCTTTGAAGATATAATTATGATTATATTATGCAGTTATCAATATCATCAAACAATAGGTTTTCCAAATTCAATGATGCTTAATGCTATGACCTTTAAAAGTGCAAATTATCAGTGCCAATTACAAATACAATTTACTTTTAGTTTATTGATATCAGTTTAAATTCCGTTTCGTTGATTATTATCAGAAATAAATCAAATCCGAAATAAAACTTAAGTAAACGGAATGGTCGTGATTTATTACTTCGGTCTCGTCCATCACTATCAGTTAGATCGAGTCATGTCATGTTCATGCAGGATGAGGATGTTATGCTATACTAATTACTTAATGGGCGCGTTTAGGGTGCATTATTTATGGGGTGCCAAAGGCTAGGGTCACGCCCGGGTCATTTGCTTTAGCGGTGAGGCCTTTAGATTTAGCGGTCGACAAGCATGGCCGGTATAGCATGGCCCGACAAATCACATCCGGCGAGAGCCAGCCTGGGGCTATTGACTACTCCGCCGACGCCCTTTTTGGCCCCCTTTCCGCCCCCGAAAAACGGCCCTTGTGTGCACCCTTTCCGCCTCCTTTGTGCCCCCTTTTTGCCTCTTAATTTTTAGCCGCCTCATACATCAACATGTACACACACGTTCCCAAAATGCTCCCTTTGCCCCCATCGTGCCCCTTTGCGAATGTCAATGAGAAAACGTTCCCGAATTTGGAATTGACCCCAATGTGCGGAGGCGTCGGTGGAGTAGTCACTAGTCAATTAACCAGCCTGGCGTTGTCAGATTTTATCTGACCTCCAACCTCTGTTTCTCCATTCTCGCGCTCAAGTTCATCGAAGGCCGTTAATCTGTTAGTGTTAGTGTTACTGTTAGTGTTTCGGTCGAATGCAATGTGAATGTGATCAGTTCGTGTTTCTCGCAATCTCGCCGCACCGAAGCTAAGGCCCGTTTCGGCCTTCGATGAAAAGGCGCGCGCAAAATTAAAAAACAGTTTGCAGGATTTTACCGGCTACCCATGTGCACACGTTGCGCGCCCCTGTTCTACTCAGTAGAACTGTAAAGTCGTAGACCACGGAGACGCGCAGCGCGCGCGGAGTATTTGGGTCACGCAGCGCGGGAACAGCTACCCACTACCGTGGGCGCCGCGCAATTGTCATTCCGCCCGAATAAAATCCCGCCAGCAAGGGGACAGATAACATCCGGCAACAGTGCGCGGGTGACGCAGCGCCGCGCGGAAAAATTAGTGTTGCCAGATGTCATTTGTCTACTGTTTCTTGCGCGGCGCGCCTTCATCGAAGGCCGAAACTGAGAATAATTAGCGGCGCGCGTGCAATGAAATTCTCGACAAGGGCTATCAATGACAGCCAAGTGCCCAAGTAAGGCGGTGTTTTTCATAACGTCTGTATCATATGATAGTGATAGTTGAATACAGAATACCATAATTCATTAATTCATTCTACTCTATTATATTCTTCTCTATTTAATCTCTGAGAGAGTTAAACCTTACTGGAACGACTTACCTAAAGCGGTCAGAGAAGCTTCAAATGTTAATGACTTTAAAGCAAGTATTAGAAAGAACTAGGAAGAATCATGAAGTTTCAGTCCCAGTATTTACTGGTATATTTCATCAATAGTACTCGAGAAAATTATATTAAATTGAAGGAGACTAATATTTACCTGATAAAGCCAAATTTAATAATTTTCTTTGGCAGAACCCCTTTGTCGCCAAGAAAAAGGGAATTAATATTTATTGAATGATGCTTTTTTGAATTGATAGGCAGCTTAAGTGCCTATGGAGGGAAAGCTACTAGATGAGTTATTACTGACATGGAAATTTGTGATGGTTGAAGACCATAATATTTATGTCATTCTATTCTATTCTATTCTATTCTATTCTATTCTATTCTATTCTATTCTATTCTATTCTATTCTATTCTATTCTATTCTATTCTATTCTTTCTATTCTATTCTATTCTTTCTATTCTATTCTATTCTATTGTAATAAGATGCTAAACTTAAATCAATACAAGTAATCAATACAAGTAATATTGCTTCTGAACAATGTGAATGTATATTTTGTTCAAAATATATATGAAGAAAATGATGATTTCTTGCTATTACAGTGTAGAGGCTTCATGAACCTAGAAATCAAGATCTGTTCAGTTTGGTGAGCTTTCATTCTCATTAACCGTGGAGAATAATTCTTCTCAAGAAGATTCATTAAGCTGTGCCCTTTGTGACTTCACTGCTAAATCAAAACTAGGTCTTACATTGCACACTTCTAAGAAACACAAGAGGCCAGCTTTTATATGCTCAAAATGTGATTTCAAAGCAACTTCCAACTATTTCCTCAAAAAACACATAGCTGCAGAACATTCATCAGATAAACATCTTCCATTGGCCACATTCAAGAGGCTAACAAGGCACATCTTCCCATGTTCCAAATGTGATTTTGAAGCAATTTCTAAAAATGGCCTCAAAGAACATTTGGAATCAGACCATCCTCCTTTGAACAATGACCTTTGTGCGAAAGATGATGGGGTTATCAAGAAACCAAGGAATAGCATGACTAAGGCAAATGAAAGACTGAAGACTCTTAGTAATGACTCCTCATTTGGAACTGGTGGTGCATATGATGACCCTCAAGATGACGATTACTGTAAGTTGAAAAATCTTCAGAAAAAATTTCATCACCATAAGTTTTGTATCAGAAAACCTAATACAAACTAAAATCAACACATGAATAGAATATATTCTGTAATAAGCACTTATGCACTTGCTTCAGATGATTGGGCATTTTTATAGGCAGCTAGACAAAGTCTATTGAATCAAATCCATACATTTCACATTGCAAATCTACTGAAAGTTTCAAGACATGAGTCCCTTCTTCAGAATCCTTCTTCAGTCCCTTCTTCAGGATCTCCACTAAGTGTAGCCTTTGCTCTTTCCCTTGTGTTGTATATCTTTCCTTCCCCTAGACTTTTCTGTATGCCATACAATCATACATCTAAACCACATTATGTTTAAAAGATCATTGAACATTTATAATCTCTTTCAAATAAGTGCAGTATAATGGATACAAAGTTTTGAAACTTTTCCAATCAATAATGCCTAATTTCAATCTTATTTTCCTTTTTCAGTCCCTGGAGAAGGAAGTGATGCGGAGGCATCTGAGAATGCTGCTCAAGCTAAAAGGAGAATGAAGTCCAAGAGAATTCGAATCAGACCTCCACAAAATTGCACTCATAATGGTTGTGAATTCACAACAATTAAAAAGGTACAAATGAACAGGCACAGGAAAGATGTACATGGAGACATAATCCCAAGGAAGAAGCCGATTTCTAAACAAGAGCATATCCAGGGAAAGAAATCAAATCGACCCAGAGTAAGAGAAAAGAAGTTTTCTTGTGACGTATGTGGTGTAAAGGCTGCATCAATGTGGTACATTAATAGACATATGCGTCTCCACACAGGTGAAAAACCATTTGTGTGTGAGTACCCTGGGTGTTCCTACCAATCATACAGGAAATATCACCTGACTAGACATAATCAGAATGTACATTCAACACTTCGTCCTCATGTATGTGAATACTGCAACTATTCAACCAAAGTAAAGGAAAGTTTGAGACAGCATGTCTTGGCAAAACACACTTCACCTAATAATTTGGAGGCTTGCCAATTTTGTGATTACAAAACAAAGCTCAAGAGCAGTCTCAGATCCCATGAGCGGAAGAATCATAAATTTTCATGTAAGAATTGTGTTTGGGAGTTTGAGAGAGAAGTTGAGCTGGCAGATCACTTGGAAAAGCACAAGGATGATGGTATAATTTGTGACCGTTGTTCCTCAGTGCTAAACGATATTGAAGAATTGAAGTCGCACTCTTGGTCAGAACACAATTTTATCATAGAAACCAAGTTGAAACATAATCCCAGGATGGATTTTGAGTTAAGTTGTCAATCGTGCAAATATCAGTTTATTAGCCTCCAATCACTTAATGAGCATCAACAGTGTCATACAGTAGATGGGTTGGTGAAGTGTCAGTATTGTGGACACCTGTTTCATGAAACCAGAGTGCTGCTGAGTCACGTTGCTGTTCAACATGGAATCACTATTGACGCTAAATTACGAAAACCCGGTTCTTCCAGACAGAAATATTCCTGTTTAATGTGTTTGTATGAGTTCAAGTCTGGTGCTGAGCTTCAAAGTCACATTGGCCAACACAGATTGGATGGAACTTTGAAATGCTCACATTGTTCTAATTTGTCACAGAATATGGAAGACTTCTTGAATCATTGTCTTATGGTACATAATAAGAGTTTCGATGCAACGCCATACGATTCTAAGAATATGATATGCTGTAAAACCTGTGGTTACTTGTTTCCTTCATTGGCAAAACTTAATGCACATAAACGAAAGCATATGCCTGATGGAACCATACTTTGCATTGAGTGTCCTGTAAATTTGAGTGATATGGAAGAAATGAAACTCCATTTGACATTAATGCATGGTATCAAGATAGAAGCAACTAAAAAATTGGATGCAAAAAAGCACAAGGCAATTGACCTTAATAAAATATTTTCTCAATCATGCAAAGAGAAGCTGCCTGAGCTCCAAACCAATGATTCGCATTGGTGTAGTTTGTGTTTTTACAGAACTCCAAGTTTAGAATCGTTTTCTGCTCATATGAGCGAAGTTCATGCTATGGGGTCGACACAAAACCAGTGCAAGCAATATGAAACTGATCAAAATATGCAGCAAATTCCAGCAATTTCTGGAGGGCCCATGCTACATGGCAATTACAATCCCTACATAAGACTACCACTGAATGTATCAAGTACAAGCAGAGATAAAGGCATGCCCTTGACTCATGAATTAACTACCAACAATCACCACATGCCACATGACACCTCAAACATCGACGAATTGCTGAGGCTTGATTTTCTTGCTAAGGATGGCACATCTCAGCAGAAACATAGTTCTGGGCTTGTACTAACTGAACCTCCAGACCAGACAAGCGGATTTTCTAGGTTCTCTGTGCCAAGTGATTTGAATTCCACAAGTAGAGAAAGCACTGAAACAGACTGTACTAGGAAAGTTTCCAAGGCATTTCCAGGATTATTCGTTTGATGATGAGTGTTATATTTTATATCAAGGGGCTTGCAAGCCCATCGCAGCATCTGTCAAACCTGCAAGCTTAAACATTATCTTCTACCTCTCTTTTGAACGAAAGCTCCACCTCTTATGGTAAGCTTCATTGTTTTTGGGTTCTGGTTATACACCACACCCGCATTGAACAGTGTTAGTAGAACAATGTCCAATAAACAATGTTCAGTGAACATATGGTATGACTCAAAGAACTTTTTGTGCTATTGTGAATTTCCTTTGGACTCAAAACAATTATTCGTAGAAAACAGTTGAAGTATCATATATCATAAATTTCTATTTTTCTGTTTAAAAACTGTTTTGTGTTCAAGTGTGTTTTCACTATTATGCTTTCAATTATAAAGCCTGACGACGTCTCATTATTCTATCATTGATAACCTCTCAACTATTTCCAATAGCATCAATACTGCGATCAAACGTGTGTAACTTTTGTATCAAACTTGAGGTTGACTCTGGAGATTTATTCTCTCTTACTTCTAAGAGGATTTGCATTTATCTCATTCAATTTCTATTGTTATACGTACAATGTTATTTTAGTAATTTACAATCATCCAATCTAATCATTCAATTACTGAGACTATCATTCAATTACTGAGTCAGATATTCTGAAACCTAGATTTTGTTCAGGTAGAGCAAAACATGGTCGCAGTGCAGTCGCTAAAATGGATTGGAGCTTGTCTTTTCTATGCCATCACTTCCTTTGTCATAGTAGCAGTCAACAAAAGCGTTCTTACAATCTACAAGTTCCCCAGTGTCCAGTTTGTATCATTTTCACAGCTTCTGATGACAGTTGTTGTCACAGACATCCTGAAGTGTTTCGGCTTGGTATCATATCCGGAAGTGTCAATGAGTTCCATCAGGAAAGTCATGCCCCTCCCTATAATTCATCTGTTCAACCTGGTGCTCGGTTTAGGGAGCACCCAGTCACTCAGCATACCAATGTTCACGGTTCTCAGGAGGTTCTGCGTTCTCTTTGTGATGATTGGGGAGGTGTGGCTCCTTGCAAAACGGTTCAATAAGATGACCTGCGCCACTGTATTTGCCATGCTCTTTGGTGCTATTGTTGCTTCTCTGGGGGATTTGGCGTTTGATTCCTATGCCTACATCATGGTGTTTGCAAACAACTTTGTAACTGCTGCATATTCATTGTATGTAAAGAAAATAAATGATGACAACACCTTGGGAAAGTTTGGTATCATGTACTACAATTCCCTCATAAGCATGCCCTTCTCTGCCTTGATTTTGTACTTCTCTAACGAGATGGACTCGGTGTTTGACTATAGCGGCTGGGGTGATCTCATGTTCTGTTTCCAGTTCATACTTTGCCTCACCATGGGCTACATCCTTGTGTTCAGTAACATCCTTTGCACTTCCATCTGTGGACCTCTAACATTCAATGTGGTTGGTGTGCTGAAAAGTGCTGTGATGACGTATGTCGGTATGATATTCGGTGGTGATTACATCTTCAGCTGGTTGAACTTTACAGGGATCACTATCAGTGCTGTTGGTGCAGTGGTCTACAGTGCTGCCACCTTCATTGCAGCAAATAAGACCTCTAAGGAGATGGTTGCAAAAGTTCATCGGGGTGACGCAGCAAGCATAAAAGCTTGATTAATATCACCTTACAATATCAACGCCCAACAGGGTGTCGTACAATTACTAGCCTTTAGATAAGTCAATATTAGATTCCAATTTTTCTGAACAAGTGAATATTTCTATTATTACAACATTTAGCCATAACAAACAGATTTTACATGGATCCGTGTTCTTGTTTTGAGATTTTACAATTTGTTCCAGATTTTTAGCAGAAGTTTCAAGTATTATATTGTTGACGAGTTGAATTATTATTAAGTTATAACTTATTAAAGATTTAATATCTTCAGGTTAAGTGACTTTAGTTTTGTAGTTTATTTTCTTGCTTTTTGATTGATACAAACGAATTTTCTTATCCCCTTCATTGTATAATGTATAAAGGTATGTAAATAACATAGCTTCAAGAAAGTTCTGAGTGAAAATACGACATAATTAGGTATAAGTTACACTACAAAAGACAGGTCGCTACATAATATGCTATCGTATATGATGTACAAAACCAATCATGTTGATTCGATCATAAATTCACTTGATGTACATCATTTCAAGCAAGAAAGACAAAGGTGACTAGGTCCTGGGACACGAGTCACTTAAGTGTAAGGGGGNCTTTTTGATTGATACAAACGAATTTTCTTATCCCCTACATTGTATAATGTATAAAGGTATGTAAATAACATAGTTTCAAGAAAGTTCTGAGTGAAAATACGAAATAATTAGGTATAAGTTACAATACAAAAGACAGGTCGCTACATAATATGCTATCGTATATGATGTATCGTAAACCAAGAGACGTACAAAACCAATCATGTTAATTCGATCATAAATTCACTTGATGTGCATCATTTCAAGCAAGAAAGACAAAGATGACTGGGTCCTGGGACACGAGTCACTTAAGTGTAAGGGGGGGGGGTTGAATCTCTTGAAATTATATGTGAGTCACTGCTCTCCCCTCTCTTCCCCCAATTAGAGGACAACATGTCTAAGGCAGTTGATAGCAGGCAGTTCCGAACCATCGATATAGATGCATATGACGAAGAGGCATACCAAGACATAAAGAGTGCTGATGTCACGGGCGCTCAAGAGGTGAGATCATTATGTGATATTCGGAGAGAAGTAGATAGATAAGGAGAGGGAAATAGTGAATACAAGAGGTGGAGTTGAAAGAGGATTGCTTAGAATTCATGCGACAGGTGAGTGAGAGAGCTGCTCAAGTGAAGCAGCTACTACAATCGTCAAAGTGTGCCGATGCTCTCAGCTTGGCTCTAACTGATCCGCCCATAGGTCATCCAGACTCATCTGTCAAGGTAGTAGCACTTTAATGTGACAAGCACTCCGTCGAGTAAGCCAAATACGTTTGCCAAGGGATATTCTTGTGTGTCTCATGTCTGTATAATATATACGGGTTTAATCAAACTATTATATCCAGGATCAGAACTACCAAACAGTCATGTCTGTTCTCAAGGCATACCGAACTACAGATATAGATAATGCAATCTCAACCCTCACTGCCCCCGAAATTGATGTTCTCATGAAGTACCTGTATAAGGGATTCTCCTGCAGTCCTGATAAAGCTGCTTCTCTGCTTCTTTGGCATGAAAAGGTCAGTCACTTGACCATGTTATCATATAACAGTGTGAGTCATGTGACCAAATAGGAAAAACAATAGTTTTTCCTTATAGGTCACTTGACCACGCTATTAAATCATGGTCACGTGAACACATGTGACTCCCCTCACTCTAGCTGACCATGGTAACCGCCCCCCACAGGCAGTGAAGAAGGGTGGATTGGGAAGTATTGTACGAGTTATGGTGGACAGAAGAGGCGTATAGCTTGTTAAAATGATGTGGGGCTGATTATAGCACGGTTTTTTATACCTGACATTGAGTTACTACCACATCTTATTACAATCACTTGGATTTGTTTCAATAGGTAGTGAATACTGAATGTGGATGTTTTTTCGCTGATTGATATATTTTTACTGTGGAAATAAGATTATTGATGGGATCAAATTGAGATCATCAATGATTGTGTGGTGTTATGAATTGATATAAATGAAAGCTCCAAAGATTTCAATTGATTTTATCGTTGTAAACAACGAAATAACACCTTTATGTTACATTTCTATGTTTACATTTATTTGTACTGTACCAGTTACAATAATCATTGTAGAATGCTTGTATTGACACTGATATGCGAATGTCAGTGTAGTTTATTTTGCTCGCAACAACAGTAAGTTATACATGAATATATGAAGTTTCTCATTCAGTATAAAATGCTCATATCATATGCTCGGAGTAATCTCATTCCCGCAATAGCAGGCAATGGCACTTAGATGATCACAAAGTATAGTCATGGCGGACAGAGAGGAATTCACCACTGCAACTCCGGCTGGTAAATCTGCACGTGCTGCACTACGGGAAGCGCAGCGCGCGTCTCGCAAACAGAGGATACTCAGTCACAAGGATGAACGTATGACGAGAGTAAAGGGGGAGTATAACCAGCACCGAGTTACATCACATCACGATAGTGACGATGACTGTGAGTTGAGGAGGAAGGGGAGAGTGAGGGAGAAGGGGGAAATGGGGGATAAGGGGATGGGACGTGGGGAGTACAGATGTAGGGACCCGATATTCCACTTTGTATGATGTTTTTATCACGTTACCAAATAACGTTACCTAACAACTTTTCAGCCTTATCTAAGTTGCTTGGCGATGGGAATGTGTCCGTCGATTGCGTTGTTTTGGAAACAGTCAGCCTCCATTGGCGTGTGGTCCTTCTACTTATTGCAGCATTTGCCACCATCCTCTTTCAGAATGCACACCCAGACACACAGGTCAGATATACCTATTTCCTTATATGCGTTTATTTTATTTTAGTGATCAGAGACTCTCATATGTTCCCTTATGCAGATCACCCTGTTAACTCCCTACTCTTGCGCCCAACTTGGACTTCTGACCCTGCTCTACTTTAGAGGATCTCTCTTCAAAAAGGTTAGTACTTCTCTCAATTACTTTCTCAAAACACGGGCATTAACAATTTGGTCTATGATAACACTACATTGCAGGCAAGTGGCACGCCCCTTATCAGCAGATTTCTCATTCTACTTGGGTACTCGTCCTCATCAGCGCTCAAAACAGCAAAGTTCATACTCCTCATAAACAGTCTTATAACAGACTTTGCCCTCTTTTACTTGATATATCATATACTCAAGTACTATGATATCGTTAACTTAGTAGAATTGAGATGATGACCATGATTCATATGAAGATGACTATGATTCATATGAAGTTCTTGCTTCAGGGCTTCAAAAATAACTTGTGAAATTACAATTCTTTTAGCAGTCGATATGCATTAAAGATGCTTTTTAACGCGTCGCCTCTTAAACCGCGCCCGAGGCTAGTATGAAAACATCTTTCAACAACTAGTCGACATATGCATTTTACGTGAAGTCNGCTCGAATGGTATCTTCCTACCAAAGCCTGGTAAGGACGACTATAAGAACCCTAAAGCTTTCCGCACCATAACGCTGGCACCTGTTTTCCTTAAATGGATGGAACGAGTGATATTGTGGCATATGGAAGCAGACCTGAAGGTATGTGATAAACTGAGCAAGAAACAATTTGGTTTCAAGCGAGGTTGCTCTACCACAGCAGCAATTCACAAGCTTGTCAGGAAACTCGAGATGGCCATCCTCAACAAAGGAATGGCTCTCGGCACTTTCCTTGACATCGAAGGTGCGTTTGACAATGTATCCTTCGAGGCGATTGAAAGAGCCCTATCTAAGAACTGCAAGTCATATGGTGTCAATCGATGGATCATGTCAATGATTCGTCGAAGACAGACCACGGTTGGCTTACAGGGAAAAGAAAGGGTAATTTCCATTATTCGCGGGTGCCCACAAGGGGGAATTCTCTCCCCCCTGCTATGGAACTTAGTGATTAATGAGTTACTGGAATATACTAGGGACAAGGTGCCATGCGACCTTTTAGGTTTTGCTGATGACCTGTCTCTAGTATCAGTGGTGCTATCGCCAAAGAAACGCTCCTCAGACAACAAGCAAGGCTTCGATGCANGAGAAAGTAGAATTCTACGGAGTCTCTGACACAGTTACTGTTAAAATTGTGTGCTTTGTACATCATTTTGTCATTCGGAGGACGCGCCTAGAGCGATTTTGTGACATTTTGCCCCAAACTGAAATTGTTGAAATTGAAAACGGCTGTCTGAATGGTGTTGAAAAGAACTCTTCATTGTAGTTATCTCCAATTACTGTAGATCATGGTTTGCTATTATTTGTGACCAATGATCGATTGATGTTTGAATGAGACAATAACAGGCGTCTTATTTGGCCGATAAAACAAAATGGAATAGACTACATATTAATCAATCATCATCCATCAATAAAAATCCCTGAATAGTAAATCAATAATATAATAAAACATTTCAACAGCAATTCATTCTGATATCCTTCAAAACCCATCAAAAGTTGATGACGTTTGAATCACGAAAAGATGGCACCCTGAATACCTACCTCGTACCTCTCTCGAATAATAAAGGAAAAAAACTCAAGTTCTTCAAACATAAAACAGGAACCAAGTGTGTAGCACAAGTAAGTCATTAACCATACAGAAACTTATGAAATATCTCGAACCTCGACAAATGCATATCAAAACAGTCAGTATTGAGAAAATGAGTGTTCATTGTAGCAGGATGCTTTTCATTACAATGTTCCAAGCTAACCCACTTCCATGATCATTTTCAGTCAGCCATGAGCCCGTGGGTACAACCTGTGGAATAATGATTTGACCAGCAAACATTGATATGGAACATTCAAGTTGATTAAAGTTGATTGTATAGGGAGAAGGACAGGGGATTTGAGACAGGGGAAAGATGGGGTGTGATGGAAGCGGTTGGAAG
>CAMPET010000015.1:214634-227038 GCA_946803715.1 Beroe ovata | reverse complement strand
GTGTGAGTGTGTGTGTGTGTGTGTGTGCGTGTTCGTGTGTGCGTGTTTTCTCTTCTGAAGCTCACTCCATGGTTCTATAGTAGTATGCACTAACTCTCTAAGGATTCACTGTAATGATCCGTTATATTGAACCCCAAGAGACGAAGGGTATACGGTATGTAAAATGTAGATCTGCCGTATTTCATGGTGTTACAAATCGAAAAAAAAAAGATGCCGAATTACGAAGAAAAATAAGATAAAATGACGTTTCATTTCAAGGCCCCAATTATTAAACCATTCTGTCAATGGAAATATTCACTTTCCAATATTTTGCCATAGCATGATAGAATGGAATTATGGAATCGTGAAGCAGTGACGATGTGTAACCACGAAGAAAAGCCATGACTCACGATGAGAAAAGGGTGAGTAAAGAAATCAACAATTCTCATCTGTATTTTGCATGTTAGCGGCTAAGGCGAAAAGGTGAATTCATAGCTTTTGGCACGGTTTCATCGCAGAAATTCACCAATTAGCGATAATCACTCATCATATCAACTCATGGATAGTAAGTGATACTTGAGTTGTGAATTACTACAGATTTGCTTCATTATGGTCAGGATCGGCAATCCCAGCAGAGAGTCTTTGTGACGTGCTTGCCACATAGCATACTGAGCGTTCGATAATTGTTAGTAATAAAAACTGGTGTTCCAGCGTGTTAACTCAACTATTACGCTTGTCGCATGTTTTTCCTGATATCATCTGCGGATGAACTGTTTATCAGCAAGTGTTTCTTTTGCGCTCTCAAATATTTGTACTCGGATTATAGTAGCTTTCAAATTAATGTTAATTAACTCAAACTTGCCAATTCTATTCTTCGACCAAATAGGCCTCCCTTGTACCTTGGCCTCCCTTGTACCTTGGCCTCCCTAGTACCTTGTATATGTTGCATACACATTGCACATTACACAGTGGTAAACGCGTGCTGTATGTATTGTTAGCTAGGGACAAAATGCATGAGTAATGAGCATGTGCCGTGCGCTCCATAACAACAGTGTTTGTACATTGTGTATTCTTCATCTGCTGGANTGCATCTGTGCGTTATCAGAAATTCCAAAGTCTTGTGCGATAATTGTTAGTAATAAAAACTGATTTCCAGCGTGTTAACGCAACTACTACGCATGTTTTTTCTCTGGTATAATCTGCGGATGAACTGTTTATCAGCAAGTGTTTCTTTTGCGCTCTCAAATATTAAAGTAGCTTTCAAATTAATGTTAATAAACTCAATCTTGCCAATTCTATTCTTCGACCAAATCAGCCTCCCTTGTACCTTGGCCTCCCTTTTACCTTGCATATATTGCAATTGCATATCGCACATTACACAGTAGGTTTACGCGTGCTGTATGTATTGTAAGCTAGGGACACAATGCATGAGTAATGAGCATGTGCCGTGCGCTCCATAACAACACTGTTTGTACATTGTGTATTCTTCATCTGCTGGATACTGGAGCTGATCAATAGATATTGTGTCAACTGGGATATCTTGCATCAAAGCGGTGTCAACACTCTCGCAAATGAAAAAAAGCACACGAATCTCGGGAATGAATCATATTACCTACCAACACACACGAGGCTGTAACCAAATACCTACTGAGACACTGGGTCATCTAGTTCCTTGTATCTTTGTATACCTACGCTATAGCGTGATACATTTTAGTTTGTTGTTCCTGAGCTTGCCCTGGTTTAATTTCAGCATTGATACTATCATGTCAGTCAATATAGGAAAGTCTTCCCGATCTAATATTTAGACCGGTTCCAATTCAGTCACGTAGCCTGCTGCTCCAACTATGATAATTGCCACCGCGGGGATGACATTCTAAATAACCGTTATTCCCCAGAGATTCACAGAATCACATGACAGGAATATAACATAACGCGGTGCAATGATGATCGTCATAACTCAATTCATTCGAGATTCTGCATCTTTTCATGGCGTGCGTTGTCTATTATCTCCGTCTTGTGCTAATCACACAATAAAAGAATATTCTTTGATTCGCTGATTGGTTCTGTTGTGCGCATCATGATGGACAGATAGGTTATGCAGTTGCACCTCACGGTAGCCTGGTTTCACACCCTTCTTTTTCCTTCGTATTGAGCATTACAGCCACGTGTTCAACATGAATAGTTCATGTGGAATTCAGTCTACCTGTGTGCCTTCGCTCATACTCATGGGTCCATTCCTGAGATTTCTCTGTTTACCCTCGTTTTTTAATCGATATATTTTGTGAGGATTTATTTGAAAGTTCGAATTCACTCATCTGAGAATTCGACGGACGGTACTTTACGTACAATTTTCCTCAGAATGGGATGTAGCATCAATGGGAAAGCGATAGCAGCGTTTGCCACGTTCTGTACCGTACTGGTCTACCTGGCTGTTGGGGCTGCGATATTCCAGGCTATTGAGGAAACACAAGAGCGGGACCAGCGATCAGAATATGAGAAACAGGTTTGACTAGAGAAAGAGGGGAGATTAGCGGGTTGGATCACATACAACCCGTGTAGATTTGGCGGGTTTTCGGCGGAAAATTAAAGTTTTCACGGGAATTGAGGAACAATGTGGGGACTGGGGGGGTTGATGTTGTATTCATAGAAAGGGATAGTTTGCGCATCCTGATCTTATCCCCCCCCCATTCATCAGTTGGTCGAGTTGCTGGGCAACGTAGATGAGGAGTTCCAGAAGGAACTCCAAGCACCATGTCACATGGTGGAAGTGCTCCAAGCTTCACCCAACATGACCAACTCCTGGACATTCGCACCCACCGTCATATTCTGTCTGACAGTCGTCACAACCATAGGTAGGAAAAACCTTCAAGTATTAAACTTGGGTCTAATAGGGTCTGATAGGGTCTAATAGGGTCCCTAACTAGGGTAGTAGGGTATTATAGTCATCTGCGATTCAATCAAGCGTTTCAAGTCTCAGAACTTAATGAGTTATGTTTCTGTATGTAAAGCCCCTCTCTCTTCCCCTCTTCCCCAGGCTATGGGTACATGTACCCAGTTACTGATGAGGGACGGGGATTCTGCATATTCTTCGCCCTGGTTGGAATCCCCCTCTTCATGGCTTGTCTGGCGGTGTACGCTCAGCACACTGCTAACTTCATCAGATGGGTCTGCAAGAAGCTGAGGAAGGTGTTTGGAGGAAAGGATGAGGTGAACGAGAAGGTGAGAGGAAGATTTGAGTATTGGGAGCTGCTCATGAATTTCATCAGTTTCGTCAATGGAGCCGATCAATCCCACTGATATGTAAATATCTCAGCAACCTCTTTCTCAGGTCCAGCAAGTTGTGACGCTGCTCTTTTGTCTCATTGTCATCCTCACATTCTCTGCATACCTCTCCTACATTGAGGGATGGAACTACTTCGACTCCGTCTACTTCACCTTCATCTCCTTCACAACCATCGGATTCGGAGGTATTTATTCCATATTTGGAATAATTGCC
Source organism: Beroe ovata (assembly GCA_946803715.1). Lineage (NCBI taxonomy): Eukaryota > Metazoa > Ctenophora > Nuda > Beroida > Beroidae > Beroe > Beroe ovata. Next base: position 223,563 of record CAMPET010000015.1, on the reverse strand, counting down.
GTGCTACAAGTATGAGTTTACCGTGTGCTGATACCAAATAACCATGAGTTCACCATAACCGATCACGATGATTGATTAGAATGACGTCAAAGGTGAGTGCTCATTTCAGATCTCTACCCTCAATCAACAGACACTCTCTTCTACTTCCTCTTTGTCTTCTTCATTGTTCTCGGTCTCATTTCCCTTGGAACAGTGATTGAAGCCCAGACCAGCAACTTCAGCACTGTGAGTTCATCATGTAATTAACTAATTAAGACTTAATTACCACACCCATAATCATTAATTTCACGCTCCACGCGCGTTCAAATTAATAATGAATAATATTCATTATTATGCTCTGTAGTGTGACGCTCAATTCATATACAACTCTAGGTTTCAGACCACACAATATTTAGTTCAATGAACTCATATCGTTGTTAATCAATAATTATACCCTAAAGTAGGATAATTTCTACATCTATAATCACTAACAATAACTCCTCCCTTCCCCCTTCCCTCCCCATCATCAATAGTATCGGTTGCGTACAACGTAACATGGGTTGCTCTCACTAGAGGAACAACAACATCCCCCTCCCACACTCCCATATCATGATAACACTACAATTCCTAGCAACTAGAAACCGCACTGTAAACGCACACTAACGACACAAACTAACAGTACACTAACAACCCACTAATAACTAACACATTTCCCCCTCAGTTCCTCAACTTTATCAGTAACACATGCGAGTGTATGTGTGGCAAGTGTGTAACTGTGGAGAAAGACTCTATGATAGTGAGTACACAGCTACAGATATGAATAATGATTGTCAGCATGATATCATGAATTCCAGTGACAACTCTCACCGTCATATAAATCCACACCATCGCTCACTAACTTTTGCCATCAAATTATGATGGTAAAATTCTATGAATTTTGGGATCCAGTACAATGATCAATTTTGGAGATCTTGATTTGCGATAGCACATCGCGAATACTCAATACAACATTACAGCAGGGTCAGTTCTTGGGTGTGAATTCACGTATCTCTCAGCTGTACACACACACAGGCGCAGTCTGAGAACAGAACATAGAGCTGTAAATGTGTCCGTGTAATCTCATTGGCTGATTTGCCCGTGTGACGTCAGCGAGGGAGTGACAGCGTACTTCAGCGCCTAGTTCTCTAGTATTATAGTGTAGGAATATACTCCACTATGACAATTGTAAACAGAAAACACACAGGAATATCTGGTGTAGGGAATCAGTTTGTGTCTGATCTGTAGCTTGTGCTCCATCATATTCCGACAGTCTGGAGTCATGGGACCTTGAGATATTTCCCAGTGTGTGTGTGTGTCTGTGTGTGTTTGTGTGTGTGTTTGTGTGTGTGTGTGTGTGTGTGTTTGTGTTTGTTTGTTATGTTTGTGTGTGTATGATACAAGGAAACGAGTGTTTATACGGCTTCTTTTTACCAGGTCAAGCTTACTGGTGTGCCTTCCGGAGAACTATAGGAATTGAGGCAGTGTCCTTAGTCTAGAGTGGAATGTATGCGGAGTTGATCAGCTAAAATCGGGGACACGATGCGTTATTTGATCGATGACGCTTTGAAATAGTAGACGCCTATGGGAGAACCCAATATCACATACTATAAAACATAGCCAGAACATGTGGATCTCAAGCTGATTAGTGTGTAGTGCAGTATTATAGCTGAAGTAGTAATTCATGTAGTGAAGCCCTGTGTGCGTTTGTTGCGGTATATTACGGCCCAACACTTGCGTTTTACAGCGTATCTCGCCGCTGGGAAGGGGAGAGTCATTCTTCGACAGAAATTCATATTCTATTCCTGCTGTAATATAACCTGACTTCCAGCAGTCCGGACATCCGGCCCGTAGGGGGGGATGCAACGTGCATTAATGTCAGTATTTGGNCACATTAATGCACATTAATGCACGTTGCATCCCCCCCGGCCCGTATTACGGCATTAGAGCAAGGGGGGTTCTACCGTATGTGTTGAGTGTTGACAAGAATAAACTAGCCCTATTGTGTCACTTACAATGATGTAAAAGTTATATAATTCAAGAATATCCGCTTAGCAAACTAATTAATACATCCCATGACATATGGCAGCAGGATTCAGAAAATGATCATATCGAATGTAGTAGGTACATGATAATCGTATAATGACTGTTTTCAAGTGGCTGAGAGTGTATGTTCATTTCTGTCCAATAAACGCAAGCTAGAATATTACCAATACATATTGTGAATCGAAGTTTGAAATGAGACACAAATTATTAGAGACACAAATATATAGAATGTGTTAAAATAAAGTTTAAATTGAACCAATAAATGAGGCACTGAAAGCAATAATCCCAAGTCAGGAGGGTGTATTCCGATTAGCAAGTCTTGTTGAGTGTGGAAGACACGCGTGGTTTGGTGGCATCAAATCCAGAGAATGAAACGTTCCTCCTTTTGAACTGTCTAAGTGCCCCAGGTCGCCGATTTGGAAGTCCAACAGTCGACGTGGTCCGTGTCTTGGTCCCGGCCACAGCGGAGAGATTCAGATGTTGCTCCAGTAGGGTCCTATTCAATGTTGCCAAATCCCTCACTTTGGCCTGCAGAGCTCTGGAAGTGTCGTGCAACTTGGACATGTTATCCCTGTACTCCAGGGAATCCATCTCCTCAATTTCCTCCGGCTCACACCCGAGAGTCTCGAGTAGTTTGTCCTGCTCTTCGTATGCCTCTTCCAATTCAGCCTCAACCTCGTCTATTTCAGTCTGACGACGCTGACCCATGTTGATCGATCTCTCGTGAGCTCTGACCAATCTGTCGATACCACTTTCAGACACGCTGTTGAACTGTTGTATCCTTCCCTCGGCTAGCTTCAGGAAACTCTTCCTCTCGTTGGTATATTTGTTTATCCTCTGAGTTAGATCATTCATTTCCTTCTTCTGCAGCTTGGCGTAAGCGAGTTGGTTTTCGTATGCTTGTTTGAGTGAAGCCGTGATTTGAGCCGCCCCACCCTGGGCACAAATCTCAAATTTATGAGCTTCGTCCAGCATTTTCTTGCAATTTTCGTGATCTTCAAGAAGGTTGCTGTGTTTCAGTGTCATGGTACTGATGGTCTTTTTGTGCTCTTGCAGTTGTTGAGCGAGTGTGGTGAGGGTTTGTGCGAGTTTGGTGTTGTTAGCAGAGACTTCCTTGTTGCTATCTTCAACTTTTTCATATTTCAACTGCTGTTGGAAGATTTTTTCTTGGAGTTGCTGTAATTTCTTCTTATTCGCAGAGAGAACTCCCTTGTTGAGCACCACTGTTTGGGTGAGAATCTTGAGATTCCCAGCGAATCCGTCCCAACTTACGCAAGGTCCGTTGTCGGTTTCGGTACATTCACAAGCTGCAGGGTGGATAGGAATTCCACTTCCTGGGTCCCTCACGGTTATTGTGTCGTGAGAAAAGACCGGTACTGGGGCTGGCTGAGTGTCGTTGAGTCGTGTGACCAGCTCCTCTGGGTTGAGTTGGTAGGAGTAATTAAGTTGTTCAACGGGTGAAGGCTCAGGTACTGTCACAGTGGAAACGGGGTCGCTGATCATTGTGGAATTAAAAACGGGATCTCCCAGGATTTCGCCCTCTTCTAGTTCGTCAATCGCACTGAATTCATTAATCATTGCAACCGGTTTACAAGGGTCGCCTCGTATTTGAGAGTCGACCAGGCCTGACTCAAACATCCCGATCTCCATGATGTTCCTCTCAAAGCTGTCATCGTTCGAGTTATTCAAAATCTCGGCCATTGTTACAAAATAAAATCCTTTCAAGTTTCAAAACAGTAAAACACACGCAGATATGACATCTGTTGAGAAATGACAGCTCAAACAGATATTGCTCCTTCATAAATACAATCACTCCGCACACCTTTTTTATTTCGCCTGTTTTTAACTCCCACCTCACATGTTGGCACCACTCACATTCTCAGCATCGCTTTTCCCCATCATTTCTCTGCTTGTTCCAGGAGGATGGAGAAGTCTTGGGAAACGGAAATGGGAATTTAGAAGAAGCTAACGTGTAAAAATCACGCACGGATGACGCTATGAATATTTTGTGTGGATGTTTTCACTGATGATCCAAACACCGGAGGTTGTTCCTTCGGTCAAGCAGAGAAAGGAGACATGATGGATTGATGCATAATTTGAACAATAGCTAGGGAATATGCTGTTTCTTATCTAGATTTTGATAATGTTGAGGTGACTGAATTGAAAGACATTGTTTACATTTTTAGAGGGAGTCTATAGTTTGAAGGGATGCATTTGCGGCCAAATTAGGACCGAGTTGCCATAGATTTATGGTCATCGTGCAATCTACACATTCCGAATATTGTCGGTACTCGATGTTGTGGTGAGAATTTCAACTTCAGCGCTTATTCTTTTACGTTTTACCTTTGAACAGAGATGTTAGCTGTGGAATGATTTAGATGCATACTAATATCTGTTGACTGCATTGCAATGAAGAAGTAAAGAAAGGGAATGAAAATAGACATGATATCGGAGTTTCAGATGCTACATTGCAAAATGCATATGTGAATGTTTATGATCATGTTTATGATGATGGCAATTAAGAATTCCATAAAACCTGTGTTTTGGCATGAGCTCTCTTGCGATATAAATGACATATTCTGCTTCAAAAAGTCGTTTGCATTGTCACAATGAGAGTGATTTCTTACTACAGTGCCGTTCAAGTCTAAAATATGGCATGTCAAGCCTGGATAATGACTATTCATAATCTACGTATGCGGAAGGCGCATGAACTTTTGTGTGGCGTGGGATGTCATTCACCCTGTTCACAGTAGTAAATTAGCGCCGCGCGCGCAAAGCAGAAATGCGCGCTACGAATGTGTGATCGCGCGCGACGTTCCCATTCAATATGAATGCAATGAATTTGGATGGAATTGAACAATTTGAAACAGTGCTGGGTGTTCAAATTAATAATGGAGCAATTATAAAGATTCAATGCTAATCACTAAGTCGGCTGTCAGATAACACTGTCACGTCAGTTTTGTTCTGAAATCAATCTAAAATACCAGATAAAATGAAATGAAAAAAGTCTACAGTCCAGACATTACAACCATCGAATGTCTTCATCACTTTTCTTTTGTTTCTCTGTCACATTCTTCATCATATGAGATGGTTTCGGTGGTTTAGCTGGCGGAGTGAGCGGGTTAACACCCGCAGAGGGAGCCGCCGGCAGTGCGGGTCCAGAATTCTCGTCCCTCACCGCATTCCGGTAACTTGTCCTGCCCCTTCTCGGTGCAATTCCGTCAACATCCTCACTGCAGCAGTCGGGAGAGTTGGTGTCAGTGAAAGTGGTGTCAGTCAGTGAGGGTGTCAAAGTGATGTCAACAGTCAGAGAGCAATGACCAGCTTACCTGATAATAGAATCGTTGGATATGGAGGGGGATAGGGGACTGGACGGTCGCGGTTTGTTGGGAGCTAGGGAATGTGTGTAGGATGTAGAAGTGGGTGGAGTGTTTGACCGCTGTAACTCCAGATTCGCCTGGGATTATAGTCAAGAATAGCCATCAGTCTATGAGTGGACCACTCCCTGACATTCGAGTACAATGATTCCAAATATCGGACTATCACTATGATATGAAATATTGGACTCATTGAGCTTACCTGCTCCACCTTGGCTCTCCTAGTCTCATATCGTATCTGTCTAGCGACCTGGTGTCTGTTCATAGGACGGCCATTGAACGAGTTACTGTTCCCTACTGGTGGACTGGTCGGGCTGAGCTCAGGGGACAGTACAGATCCGTTGTTGGATGGATACGAGGAGGGAGGGGAGAGTGGGTTGTTGTACGAGGACGTGGAGATGGGTTCAGATCGGTGAGGGGAGAGCGGCTTGTGGGCGGGCGGGGAGTTGGATGAGACTGGCGGTTCAACCTAGGGCAGCGGATCATGTCAGAACTGGGCATAGCTTCGTGGCACAATCTCATTATCCATGACTCGCCCAAAACTGAAGTTTCGATATAATCGAGGGAGACATACCTGTCCACCGTACTGCGAAGGGAACGCCGCTGATCCCTCATTGAACTGGGGAGGCGGAGGAGGGATGTTGAGAGCTAGTTTAGGTTTATCCCTCCTCGATCCCCTGCCTTGTGGATTATTCTCAAACAGGGGTGGAATATCAGGTGGAGATACCATGTTGTGGTCATCGGAATCATTGAAAACAGTCGGCGGTGATCTATGCGGGCTCGTGCCCTGCTGTGAGTTAGATCTCTCGTGGTAATTGTTGTCATGGTAACCGGTGTCATGGTAACTGGTATCGCCAGCAGGACACGACCCCCTCTTCTCCAGATAGGGATGATGGTGAGGGGGGATGTGGTTGTGGAAGGAGGGGGAGGATTGCTGTCTCGGCAAATCTCCAGGACGTGTAGCCGGACTTCTCGAGCTGGGTGACAGCAGCGGATGATCTAAGGAGAGAGAGATATGGTGAGGAAAGAGGTATATTCCGGTCGGGAGCACTGAATTAAGCGTGAACAGTGAACACATACACACACACGTAAACCCACGCACACACTTGTAAGTTGGTTTCCAACACTTAGACTTTCTACCTTGCAATGATCTAGGGTCTTGTTGGGGCCTCTTCGATCTCAGGCTACCCGGTGAGAGAGGGTCCCGATACTGTGGGTCCCGTGGGTCCCCGTTCCTCGGTCCCCCTTGGTCACTGTCTCGTCCACGAGCAGAACTAAGGAGAAGGGGGCTGGTAGCAAAAGAACAACTTTAGGGAACATTAACAAAACAAAATCAGGTAATTCAAATTTCAACTCCATGTTCTCCCTCCCAAACATGGTTCATTTCCGAATTTACCGCTGTTCAGTGGGAGGTGAAAGTTGTTCCGACTGTTTCCTGGCATCCCCACTCGAGCGTCTAGATTGCCCCGCTGGCTGATCGCTCCTACTGCCAGGCCCATGATGATGGGCTGCTTTGATCGCAGAATCGGGGGCAGAGCTGAAATCACTGCGGGGAAAGGGGGAGGTTTCAGATCACATGTAGTGGAGGAACTTGGAGAAAGGTCTGTGATGAAGGGTGTGTACTGTGTCTGATGTGATATCCCACGGTTTTTGAGACAAGGTCTAACCTGTAGCAGCCCTAACCAAAGGTTGCTCTAACCTGTACGCGGTATCGCAACTGAGGTGTTTGGATTTGTTGCTGTTCGTCGTCTTCGTGTCCACTTGATACAAGCCCACTTTCTCACCTGTACCATACAATTTATCATCACAACTTGGCAGAAACTTTGGAATTAGCATGAACTAAGATCTGCCTTGGGAATCAAGAATGAGCAATGAAAACACAGGTTCCAACATTCAAGGAGCAACAACGATCGAACATGGATCAATTCTATGGCTGTACAGCTGTACAATGTACATCGGATCATTTACAACAAATATCATTATATTACAAAATCTAGTGAGTTGCACACTTTGTAAAGGAGCATGTGCTCCCCAAGCTGATTTATGAAGGAGTATACTTTTTACACAGGAGTTACCTCTCGATCCAGAATCGAAGGGTATCAGATTAAAAGACGAGTTTTCTGATGTCCCTAAGTTTATGACAACTGGAGGCTGCACTATAATACGAACAATTTGTTGCGTTTGACGATGCTGGACTCTATCCAATTATTTAAAAATTGAGCATGTCGAATCCAAACATTCACAGGATAATATTTACCGTCATTACTGTTGGCGGAATAGTCAATCGTCTGCCTCGTTCGTCTTGACACCACAACACAGAGGATCGCGAGGAAAACGAGAGCTGAGAGCACTGCCATGAGGTTGAGTATCGAGTTTTCAAAACTGAGATCACGAGTGTTGACCGGACCTAGATCCAGAAAATCCTGAGAGAAAAACATGGGGTTTAGGGAGAGAGATTTCCCTATCATATTGAGTTCACTTCAAATTCATTTCTGGTCCATATTTTGCATATGACTCATAAAGGAATTGCAGTTTTACATGTGGCAATCACATATTTCCCACCTTAACATTGACGAATCCGCTAACAATCGTTACAACAGCCATGAGTATTGTAGCTGTTCCCATAGCAACATGAGAGGGAATGTAGTTCATTCGGGACTTCAACGAGGCTCCTAAATGTGCGGGTGTTAGAGTGTGTTCGTGTGAGAATGTTCGTGTGTTTGTGAGTGAGAGTGTCTTTGTGAGTGAGAGTGTTCGTGTGTTTGTGTGAGAGTGTCGAGGCATTTACTTTCCCAGATGAGCGACACCTCTAAAAATCGTCTCCCGTAAAGAATCCCGATTAAATAAATGGAAGTTTCCTAATTGAGGTGAAGCAGATTTCAACTATAAATTGACCTTATAAGGAGATGCAAAGGTTCACGGAACCGTGATTTTACGATGTTTATAACTTTCAACCGGTAAACTTCTTAAAGCAGCTAAATAAAACAACTACAAGATCTTGTACAGGTACTTCTTACCCTTACAACAGGATTGTAGGACTATACTGCCGCCCACAAACTGAATCATTAGGATGAACACAAGGAAAAGCCCACACCAACTGTGAATCGACTGGAAATGCGCCATCTGAAAAGAGGTCACCTAATAATTGCTATTTTAAGAGGAAGACTGTCGAAAAACTTCCCCCCAAAAGGAGCCATATTACTGCCGTCTGCCACTCTGCAACTGCTTACCCTGTATTTCCACTTGTAGCTCACAATGAGGATGATACCCGCTATGGCGAACACCATGGCCAGAGTGTTGAAGACGGAGTGAGTGATCTTGGCACATTGCCGAGATGACGGACACACTCTAATCAGAGCAGTTCCCTGTGCCAGCAGGTACGTGAACGTGAACATCATTACCACACCGTGTAGATAGATCCTGGAGGAGGACATTGGGGGTGAGAGGGGAAGAGAGAGGGGGGAGTGAGTGGAAGAGAGAGGGGGAGGGGA
>CAMPET010000015.1:180156-214595 GCA_946803715.1 Beroe ovata | reverse complement strand
AGTGAGAGGGGGAGGGGGTAGGGGGGTAGCTGTAGGGGGAGAGGGGGAGTGGGGAGAGAGAGGGGGGAGGGTTGCAGTGATCACTTTATAGTTGTGGATATAATTGGTGATCATTCGAGAAGTTTGCAGCATTCTAAACTCTAAAAATCAAAAAATTACACAGAAAACTCTTATGTTTGACTTACAGCATGTTATCACCAGTGAAATTATTTGTCCGCAGGGAGAGTAGCCAGTAGATCATCAGTGCAAGAGGAATGGATATGACCAGTTCAAAGAGAAGAAAACAGCACACTCGTTTGAATGACATGATGCAGACACAGCTAGATGATAGAGTGAGTGAGATACATTTTCATATCTTCTTACAAAGATGTGTGTATAAAGAGGATGTGTGTATTAATGTCAGTTGTATATAGATATGCGGGATTGATCAATCGAGAATGATTAAAATCTCCCCGCTCTCCTAAATGAGATACTTCAAGTTCAACCTGTTCTACCGTCGATCATCACCAAATAAGGTCGAATATACTAAAGTCTCGCAAAAACGCCGATCACAGAAACTGTCACAACGCACCCACAATTATAGCACACACCATTGCAAAATATATTGTACGTGCATTGGATCTGTAGCCGAGCTGATATTGCTTGTGACATGGAAATTTCCAATAACGATATCGAGAAGTCGGGGGTCGAGCCAGTTTAATATGTGTCACTATAATCATCAGAACAGGGAAGCTCCTGTTACCCACTCTGCAGAGTCTAAGTTATGGTTAGATCTATTCCTGACAGCTATCATAAATCTATAATTGTTATCGCTACTCCACATACCCATAACCCAAGCCGCATCATGATTTGGCAGTATCAACACTATATGAGCGACAATACTCGAGAGAGAGTAGTAGCTCAGATAAATTAGATCACAATGAATAGGGCTCTAGTTTGACCGTATATTGTACAATTGTCTCCTCTTGTATTTGAGTCATGAGTCATGTCATACGTCAGAGACGTGCAAAACGCACAGATCATACGGAATGCAAAACACACGGTGCCGCAAAACACACGGTGCCACAGACTATACAAAACACATACACATCGAGTATAAAGACCTGTTTTGAGTATATTTTGCTGTGTCTATAATGAGAAACTTGATATACGTGTGTTTCTGGGTGTCTGTGTCTGTATGTGTGACGTGTGTGTCTCTATGTGTATGTATGTGTGTGTGTGGGGGGGGGGGNATGAAGACTTTTATTTCGCGTTTTATGAAATTTGCTGAAATGGGGTTGAAATTTGTCAAATTACCAAAGAATGTGGATCAAGAACGCAGCAGGTCACTGATCGTAGCCGCCACTGTTCAGATGACGAGTACAGAAGAGAAAAGAATAAAAAGAAGGGGGATTCTTCCAACACGCGAATATTATACGAATCCCCGTGTACAGTTTTAATTAGGATTTAACACGACGCAACGAATTAAACCACCCCACCCCGAAGTTTTGGGAAATTAAATTGGCTTCATGGGGAGAGTGTGTGTGTGTTGGACGTCATGGTAACATGACATCATCCGAAAAAGGGGGAGCTACCGTGGTAATGTGATACAGTACCCGATGACTGAGCTGTGGCATTATTATATTAGTGTGGGAGAAGTTGCTTCAAAAACTGGTACATCCTTATTCCTTCTTCTTGGAAATGGAGCATGATGACGAACCTTATATTATGGCAGGATATTGGTAAGAATCAGCAAAGTACGCAACTATAAACCGAACATCTGGTACTACTAATACAACAGTGATGTACCACACAACCTGGACTATATACGTTATTCTCGCGAGCACACTATACGCCTCGGTTTGGTGAGGCTAAGTGTATTGTTTACAGCGGTTCAGAACCTGTAATAGGAAGATCAGGGAATGTACCTATACCGAGACCTGGATTGAGACGGAGTGGACACCTGCAAGAGCTACTGGTGAAATGTAGACAAGAATGTCGATATACATTTGTGTGCAATAATGAGGTCTTTGAATACAGTTCAAAATGAATACATTCTAAACTGAATGTACACAGTACATGAAATGTATTGTTTATGTTATAGCTGCTGCGGCTCAGTCTATACAAAATAGTTGTATTGATCATAACAAGCTCACGAATTATCACCGCTATATATGAAGGACAACATACTTATACCCTCTTCTCAGCTCAAAAGTCGACAAATATAAATGGTCACATCAATAAAGGTTCTCTGATGCTCTCCACTTGCTCTCCTCTGAATTACACAGCATGATCTAACTTATCATGAGAATTTACATTGGCGTGCACGATCATGGGCGTATTGCACTTCAGGAGAGAGTGTAATGGATCATGAAATGCCAAAATTGCATGTAAAACTGCATATCATTATCATACTTTAAGATGATCCAAAGAAAACGTCGAATTAGCTCTACTCTCAAAAAATGATGACGCACGAAAATCGAATGAATTTAATTTATGTAGAGCTGTCATTGTCAAACTAGCAGTATTGTGTGGTAATGGTAAACACAAATTTGACGGTAATTTGGCAATAAATAGCGAGCTCCAAATTTCTTGAATTTCAGCGAATAAACGGTTGCAATAGTCACACTAAATACATTATGGAACTCTAATAATATAGAGAAGCAGTGTGGCAAGATGAAGCATGCGTTGTCAGTTTGAATGAAGCTGTGTATACTGTGTTATTAGCACTAATATGGGGTGGGATTATGAAAGAAGTATATTCAGTAAGATCCAATTGATGTTGGGGACTTCACACAGTGATTGATAATGGATGGGCCCCGGGCAAAGCTCCATTTAGGGAGCTCAGCTATCGCAAATCATAGTCACTGGAAAAGCCAGGTGATGAAGAATACGCATTGTTCTCATGATAATTGAGTGGGAGGGGCGATTTGAATGTACACAAATCTACACTATAAAGAGGACCTCTCAAAAGTAGAGCATTGAGAGAAAACAATGAAAACTGGAGATGAATTATTTACGGGGCCAGCACTGATTACACTATAATAGGAAGCGAAATGACACTCTCGCCATGTCCAGTTGATTCAATTAATGAAGGAGCAGAAGTCACGAATCACGGACATAGTTCACACACGAATAGTGTACACAAAGAACTATACACGCAGCCAAACACACAACGCATAAATGTACGTACATTCAAAGAAACGAAATGGTATTTGTGAATAGAGCGCGCGCGTTTGAAATACTGTCCTCTGATTGGATAATGTCGGAAACAATACTCATCGCTGATTGGTTCAAATGTGATACATTACGCGTGACGTCGAAAGGATGATGTTTCATGTACAATGTACATTCAACAACGCAATACATTGCTGTTGTATTGCTGATTTGAAAGTATTACTTTCGTTTGAATTGTTGTACCAACAGCAATGTACCCATGTATTGTACTTGTAGACAATGTACATTGAACAAATACCCTGTATTTTGTACAGTGCACATCAGGTGAGGGCTAGAACAAAATGAAACAAGTATTTTTCCTGTCTGTGTAACATTAAACTTAAAATATAAAAAGCATACAATAGTTATCAAAGCACCATCTTCACTTCTTAGCATCAATTTGACGTCGGGGTTCAGACACAATGGTAAAGCCACGGACATGAGCGAATTGGGAAATTGGGAAAAGTAACCAGTCAATATCATACTGTAGGTTTACTATCTTGTCTGAGTTGTCAAATTCCTTCCACCAAAGAACACCTATCTTAGATTCTAGCTTTCCGACTCAAGTTTTCACTGTCCCATATTACACTCTATAAACAGAACCAGAATTTGTTTAAGAATCTCGGACAAACCTAAAATCTAATATTTGGACTGATACTATCAATGTGACACAGGTATTTATATGCTTGGAATACTCATAATATCTAGCTGCTACATAAAGACGTAATGAACCCAAATGAATCAGCTTAATTCTGATATGGGACGAAACTCTTGCAGTTTTTGATGCAGAAATTTTGTACCTCCTTCTTCATCGCTGCTGGTATTTCTTCCTTGACACAACGGTAGGAAGAACCAGTATGAATCTCAATATATCTCCAAATTACACTTCCTAAACTCCAGTGTACATCTTTACCATACCAGTGGTTAAAGACAATATTGCAGAAATGCGAGGTGATATTACATGCCACAAAATAATAATTTGGAATCGTTTATGCCACTTCATACAATCCCATAATCTTGGCGGAAAGTCTTGGCAAATAATGAACCAAGAAGTCTGTCATTTTGTCCCTAAGTATATTACTATTTACATTCTGTGTATTTAAAATAACAATTTACAGTGTGTATATAATCATGTTAATTAAACTTTTAACACTATTTATAGATCATAGACGAGAATAATTTAATATATTAGATCAATGTTGTAATAGAGCTGGACAAGAATCGCTTGATCAAAAGGACGGAAATGAAGAAAACATAGAACGGAAAAGGCCCAATTTTTGTCCTCTCTCATAAAATCCTTCGTCGATGTTAACAAGATACAGGTATAACATGGGAAAGTTCAAGCATTATAACAGATGTATATATAAAACAGTCCAGGGTATTGTGTGTATGTATAAAGTGGCGGTTAATGGTACTATATCTCCACGAGTCTCCTCCGGAATCATTCCTTATAAGGAATAATTAGGCAGTTAGTCTGCCAGGAAGGGAAATGGGGTATCAGTGCTCATGGTATATGCGGGATTGAGCTGTAAGGGGTTTCCGGTCCTTTGCGCTGAAACTATGCGACCTGCTCTGACCAGCAGAGTACCTGAGAGAAAACCATGAGAACAGGGTGTCGTTACCATAGTAATAGAGTGGTGCTGCCATGGTAACAGGGTGTTGTTACCATGGTAACAATGTGGTAACAGGGTGGTGTTACCATGGTAACAGGGCGGTGTTATTACCATGGTAAAGCAGGGAAAACTCGAGAGGAGGCACTCACCCAGTTCTAGAAGGGAGTGAACCAGTATCACTCCTGTGTCTCGAACTGTAGTTACTGTACTGCTTGAACATGCCGCGAACCTTAGCGCTGATGAGGGATGGGGAAGTGGTGTCAGGGGGAAGAGTGGTGTCAAGATGATTGTGCTATTGTGATAATGATTTTGAACCTCGCAGTTGTTGAGCGCTGTTGACCGTGAAGTTGAGAGTAGTTGTGAACTGGTGCTGAGCACGTGCGATGAGCACGCGCAGTTGTCATGGCAACGCGTGGCCCTGCACTGCGTGACGTCACCATGACATCACGTTTCGCGTGATTCCGTGATATGAGCAGACTGTTCGAAGTGGGTGGTTTGCGTTTGATAAAACATGGTGTCAGGGCGAGACCGTTAGCGGGTCGATTGGTTTTGAGCGATAAATCTGTTTGCCGTGCCACCACGCTTTTGATAGTATCTTTTGTCTTTTGACTGGTGGAAAGACATGAGGTGATCCGTGATATTGGTGATCCGTGACTTTTGAAATGTCTGGAGACGATGAAATATGATAGAATTGATATTCTCCCTTCCCCACTTACTCTGATAGGATCCCGGATGTCGCTGTATAATCCACTGCGCTCAACCTACGGAATAGGGAATATGTCAGTCACTGTGTGCTAGATTGTCATAGGTTACCTGTAAAAACACGTGGCATACGCACACTCATGTTCATCACAATAATTATACGTCACAGTCATATAGGCTTTCTGGACAAATGTTCCACAAGGCACAGGGAAATGCACAAGGTCACTATTTGAGCTTTGATCGAGACTTATCAATTATCAATAATTGAACCTTAATTGAGACCCATGTAACTTAGTTAGTGACAGCAATAAACAAGCACTGATCATAGCAATAGCTTTTCAGCATATGTATATTGTAAAGTTCTTTAGCAAAAGCTCGCGCATTTCAAATTTTGAATTTTTGTATCGGAGACCACAGATCAGGGATCACACAAGAAAAGAGAAGAGAGGAGGACATATGAGAATCAGCAGAAGTACCGCCATGCCACTGCTATACGCAATGCTACACAAAGTCTGGACAAGAATATATCTACTGGTACACAAGAGAACAAGTATGCAAGTGTTTTTCTATCCAAGTGTGTTTTTTCGTAACATCTACTCATTTATAGCAGCACAGCAACGTACCTAGAAAAAGGGGTCCGGAGGTCTAAGGGAGCCGAGCGGTCTTAATCTATATGGGTGGTTGCGGCGATGCGATCGGTCAGCTCCCCCCGAACTGCATGGAGAGAAATTTACATATACACGTGGAAAACTCGTGGAAAGGTACACGTGGGAAACACGTGACACGGTGACCGGTCACGCGTGTAGAGTATTGCCGTAGAGTATTACACTATCCCATCAGCAGGGGAGTTAATTATCTCTTTTTCAGAGGAAAGTTTTGGAGAGAAAACGTTATCATTATCCCATTTTAGAAGCAAAAGTGGCTCTGTTGGACGAGAGATACGTAGTATGGTAGCTGCTCTTAGCAGGGCCGTGAAGCATGCAGTCACACGAATCCCCATATCGGGTGATGTCAGCGTACACACGCTACACAAGTGTCATGGAGTGCTTTGCAGCAGGAAAAAATGTCCTTCACCCTACTATATCGGCGGAGTTACCACTGTTATTACCATAGCGTTTGTAGTGAAAGTATTTGTGCCACTCTTTGCATGCATAAACACATCCTTGACTCGTTATAGAATATAAACATGCATTGTTCATGCGCCGCATTGAAATGCAAATCGATACATAGTCGATGACAGTCCAGTTTTTAACAACTACACAATCTCTCTCATAATCATTATTACTTGTCAGCCCTTAATAAACTCTTCCTCTCGAAGTAGTATCTGGGGTATGTAGATATAGACAAGCTATGTAAAACCACCGATTGTTATAGGAGACATACTGTGACAGAGTGCTAATAGCGAACACGGCACATACGGAACCCACCTGTGATCAGCGACTAGCGGCCGACTGCGGTGAGTGGTGCCAGTCAGTGTATTCGGTTTCAGAGGTGACATTGTGCCCGAGGCGAGAGAATTCCTGTGTGTATGAAGATGGTTTACAAATCACGTTATGAATAGCTTGAAACTTGGTGAGTTCGAAATTCAATTTTAAGGGGAAATTCAATTTTAAGGGGAAAGTTGAATTAACAGTCACCTAATTCCGTCTGCTAGTGTAGAAGATCGCGTGTTCATAGCAGGTGAGTCATCTGACCTAAATTGAGATCTGAGTTATGTCAGAAACTGTTGAAATCATTCTAATTATCTTCACGAAAATTGCTGCAATGCCAAACATGACGATCCCTTACTCTTACCTTGTGTTTGCGTTGGTAGTTGAAGACGCTGATTTAGACTGCCTGAGCAATCGCTGAGCTTTACGCTGTCTCAACTCATCACCTTGTGTCAGAGCCAGGTTTTCATCAGGCTCAGGATTATCATCCAGATTCATGGAGCTCACTTTGTCCGACAGTCCATTCACGATGTTATCTGATAATTAGGAGAACGAATAAGTCGCGTTCCATGTACGCGCGCGAATTCTGCGCATACCTGCGCGCGCGCGTTGAAATGGATGTCTGTTATGAAAATTGTCGCCGCGGCTGACACAAACAAACAAAAAGTTGCCAAAATTGCGTGGCAACATGGAATACTGTAATTCTGTCGTTGCTGTTTCGGTATTCGGTCATCGTTAATCGGTAATTTTGGAAGGTCTTTGGGACTTTTACCCAGATGAGATCTTCCGCAATGCATAGCTTCACTCACGCAAAAGTTATTCTAATCTGAAGTCACAACAAATCATGAAACCCTAGAATAGTAAACAATTAACATGATGGGAAAGAGTTCCATAGTTTGTATCAACTCTAGCTGCAAACATATACAATATACATACTAGAGCTGATCATGCTTTCATGTTGAACTCCTACCTATGTATTGAGTTACTCTTATTGCTATGTGAAACGTTTGCTTGCTACTTCAATGCAATAAGCATGCATCAAATGAGACATTTAGCTTATCTCTAGTGTGCGTGTATTCACTATTACTATATCAAGTCATCAAAAGTTTGATGGTATTCTTGACAAGCTTTTTATGACTTGAAGACAAAATTCACGCTTCAATAAATTTGACCGAAGTCGTACTAAGGAGAAAACGGTAAAAGAAACAAAAAGGTAGTAACACCTTTCGTTTCTTTTTCAGTTTCTTTTTACAATATCGGACAATGCAATCTCTCTCTCTTACTGGAATTATTGTTGAGACAGGACTTGTAGATATCGCCCTGGGCCCACATCTGGGTCTGTTTCTCCTCAAGGTAGTACTGCTGGGGTCCTATCACGGAGCCAGGACGTGCTATCCTNGGTAATGGGGGGAGGGATAATAATGAGAATAATAATTGAAATTTAGAAAACACTGCTTTTAAGACTAGCAGTGTTGAACCACTGCTTTGAATCACTGCTTTTAAGACTCAGCAGTGTTGAACCATAAAGAATCCTGGGGGGATAACATGATGTGATTTCGGTACAAGAAATGAGATATATTTCATGATTGAGATTCTGAACGTCCAGTGTCGGTTTGAGTGAATTTATTCATTTCACTCTATGTTTGAAATGTCCTGTGTCGGTTTGGGTGAATTCATTTCGCTCTATGTTTGAAATTCATTACATTATATAACCGAAAAACTATTTTGGAAAAGCGGTATGACATCATATTGAGAAGTTGAAAACCCAATATTTCAATGAGTTATATTAGCGTGACCATAGCCTCAGGAAGGAATAATCACTGCAACACAAGCATGTCCCTCGAGAAACAGCCCTCTGAAAACGTCAAGCTTAACCTTGAACGTGTTATAACCCGTCTCATTTAACTATAAATAGCTCACTAAGTCACTATAAATAGCTCACATTATCTCATTCTATATTAATGGGATGNATTGAAATTTAGAAACACTGCTCTTTAAACTACCTTATACTCAGCAGTGTTGAACCATAAAGGACCCTAGGAAGGCAACAAAGCAATTCTAACGATCAAAAAGAGTGTAATTTCAGTATTAACAGACCGGTATAAGAAATGAACTATAGGTATTTCATGATTTAGATTCTGAACGTCCTGTGTCGGTTTGAGTGAATTCATTTCGCTCTAAGTTTGAAATTCATTACATTATATAACCGAAAAACTATTTTGGAAAAGCGGCATGACACCATACTGAGATTGGAAGTTGAAAACCCAATATTTTAATGAGCTATATTAGCGTGACCATAGCCTCAGGAAGGTATAATCACAGCAAAACATGTCCCTCGAGAAACAGCCCTCTGAAAACGTCAAGCTTAACCTTGAACGCGTTATAACCCATCTCATTTTACTATAAATAGCTCACTAAGTCACTATAAATAGCTCACATTATCTCATTCTATATTAATGGGATGGAGTAGGCTTCTAACGATGTTCCCACGCCAAAAACTGCAATATGAGGATAGCTTGTAGAATGTAGATCTATATGGTTTAATAGTTTTTTAGCTCTCGGCTGCCTCTAATCAGTCTCAAAAACGAGACTGATTCCTTTATTTCAGATACTTCAGTCATGCTCATTGCTCTTCTAGAAACACACACACACACACTCTCCCTATCCATCTTCATTTGATGAGATTGGTGTTCAATTAATTGCCACAACAGAAACTGCTGTTTTAGCGAATGAAACTGAACCACGCACGGTGTATGGGGTATGGATCACACGGATCCTTACTTTTGGTGCTTCTACATACTAGCTGGAAACAAAAATACATTCTAGAAAAAATAAAAGACACTTTCTACTTATTTTTGATGCACAAATTTTCCGCATCATTTTTGTACGCGCCAAAGAAAGAACACTCCACACAATTATACTTTACTGAGAATAAGAGAGGAGGTAAAAGCAACCTCTACAAATAAGGAGGAAGGAATTGCAACATAAGCAACGGCAAGACACACCCACTTTTCAGTTTTCTTACAGCTACAATATGTTGTAACTTAATGAAGACGTAGCGATATACGTCACAGGCGAGTGTCGACGCTCCGCGCCTGTATATTACTAATTATTCATTAATTAATGATTTAAGAACGATATTATGAGCTACTAGAAATCTTACAGATATCTTGATTTTAACTATAATTGTTTTTGTTCTGCAACATATAATTGAGCTGAATTCTGTAATTTCCCAATTTCCGAGGTGGGCTATTCCAATGAATCCAGGAATTGAAGTTCAGCGGTTCTCGCTGGAGGTTCATATAAAGAGTGGTGATGAGTGCTAAAGAGCTGGGTGATCTCAACACTATCATCTACTATCTTGTAGTTATGAAAATGATCTTTGGGTGTGTTTACTCTACAAAAGGCACAGCCAATTCATCTAAACCAATATTTGTGTGTGTACTATGTGTGTATGTGTGTGTGTGTGTGGGTGTGTGTGTGTGGGTGTGTGCCCCTGATCCCAGACAATTCATTGGGGGATCCAAACATTATACTGTGTTTACACAGGGTAATTAACGCATACTCTACATAACCCTGGAGTACTAACTCTTATCTTGTACAGGATTATGCTCAACCAATGTCAGATGGGGGAGAGATCGGCCGATCAGAGAGCAGTATTCCAATCACGTGACATGGAATTGTCCAATAGGATCATTTTTATGACCATTAGTAAGGGGCACATAAAATAATATCCATACCTGGTATATCAATTTGGTGATTACAGGGTGTATAGTGTGCTACATGTAGCTATGTAGGTTGTGTTGTGTATAGTAATGATGAGTGTAGGTTTTTAGTGACTGCAACTGTGTATGTATGTATGTAAGAAGCGCTTGCTGGTTACAAGTTACATGAGTGATTGAAAACGCATGAATATACCTCTGGATGATTAGGGAAGACTAAGTACATTGCATGTTCCGTAACAGATGATTGGTTTAGAGACAGGAAATGTATCCCCACTGTATCAATAATGGCAATTTTAACTTTAGTTAAGGTAAGTATCTGTATGTCTTAGCTCAATGATCAGTACGTCAAGTTACTGCTATGAGAGTTCTGTCACGGACATCAGACTTAAACTAATCTGGTCGCAGTTTTCATAAACCCAAACAGGCTATAAAGTGCGTGATTATTGTTTTTTCAGTGATCTGCACGCTTAACTCCATCAACCATTCCCGTTAATTCCCTAGAAAATGTACAGAGTGGTGTAACATCCGGCAATAGTTAGGAAGATAGTTATAAACTCTACACCAGTTGTCATGGTTACGAGTTGTTACGTCACCCCGAGAAACACTTAGAGTCGAGAAGTTTGAACCATTATAGAACTGCTTCCATGAAATGGGGGTAAAGTCAACACACCTTATAGCTTCACAATTATTATTCGATCAGTGTAGATTGAGGTACCTATCATAAGATCGGTATTGCGACACATTATGTGCATGCTAGGATACACACACACACACCAACAAACACACACAGACACACAGACACACAGACACACAACCATTATATTGGAATGCTGAGTGTTCAAGATACCCTCCTACGCATTATTACAACTACTGTTATAACTCTGAGCACAAATGAGGTTCCTTGATCTATTTATGTCCAAACCTGACGCATTATAGGAACATCAAGGTAAGCTATAAAGGTGAGCTATTGAGGCTTAAAATGGATGTTTTATTAGTAAGGTTCAGTGTAAAAATGGAATTATTTGTAGTATTTATAAGTAAGCGTAAGGTGGGTACTATAGTGTAACGACGTTACCCCATCACGCATATAATCTGTCAAGATCAAACGGGGATAAAACATGGGTACGTGGTTTATTGGTTCCATGATCCAATTCAATGATGCCCCTAAACACGTGTGTGTTCTGTAAACACACGTGCATATGTATTTAGTAGGGGGAATTCATACAGAGATCATGTAATGAAATCCCAGTTCACGTGACAAATCCACGATTCGACATTCCACGGTTATTGAGTNGAGGCTTAAAATGGATGTTTTATTAGTAAGGTTCAGCGCAAAAAGGTTAATAGTAAGTACTTATTAGTAAGCGTAAGGTGGGTACTATAGTGTAACGATGATACCCCATCACGGATATAATCATTCAAGATCAAACGGGGACAAAATATGGGTACGTGGTTTATTGGTTTCATGATCCAATTCAATGATGCCCCTAAACACGTGTGTTCTGTATACACACGTGCATATGTATTTAGGCGGGGGGAGTTCATACAGAGATCATGTAATGAAATCCCAGTTCACGTGACGAATCCACGATTCGACATTCCACGGTTATTGAGTTTATAATAATTGGTAGTGACAACTGGATATTACAGTTCAGCGTGACAGTTCAGTGTAGCGAGCTTTCGATTTGTCAAGATTAAAAGTGTGCAGCATTTCAGCGGAAATGTCTCTAAAATTAGAATCTCTTGAAAACGATGTTTGAACTGTGATAAAATGCATATCGCATGACATCAAACGAGAAGTGCAGGTATTCTTATCACGGCAGGTATACACACTACAATGTACATTATACACTACAATGTACATTATTATTGTACAATGTAGTCGACAGTATACAAGGACACAGGTTTCCACTATAACAGGGGGCCGGGCCGTTGGAAGTGTGGCGTGAATAGGATATTCAGAACCCCTAGACTACATCAGTATACATCCTACACGTCCAATACCAACACTCGTTAGACATAAGGAAATAGGTACCTACTAGGTTCTAGGTAGGTATAATAGGTTTTTACTAATGCCTTGTTTGCAATATAGGTACACACTGCACTACAAATGTAGAAGAACTTGAGAAACCATGGTTTTCTTTCCTGGGGAGGAGGGCTGCTTGGGGAAGCAATTTAGAGCTGGAATTTCAATTCCAATTGATTCGGCGTCCAAAATTACCTGGGAAACGGTTATTACTGTTTGGAGAATCGAGGAATATTTTCGTTCGTCATTCCAAGCATCCTGGATCAGTGGATTCTCGAAACACAATTCCAAACCTCTGGGGCCGCGAAGGTCGAAAAATTTCTATTAAAGAGAAAAATAAGGAGAGGAGTTCCCGGCCTAATTTTGGCCGTAGAGTACGAATTTGAAAGGAAGTTCAAGCTATCTCATCGGGAAAATGGTAAAAAAATGAAGTTACTTCAGGTATATCCGAGTCCTAATTCATGGTTTCTAATAATGCATCAGGGAAGCAATATAGAGCTCAAATTCCGATTGCATTCGATTAAGCGTCAAAATTTACCTAGAAATAGATAGTTATTACTTGAATATTGGATAAAAAGATTTTTGTCATTCCAAGCATTCTGGATCAGAGTGGAATCGCGAATCACAATCCCAAACATCTGGGAAGGACGGAAATTTTTTTATCGAGAAGAAACATAAGGGCAGGTGTTCCGGGCCTAATTTTGGCCGTAGATTACGAATTTTAAAGTATTTGGGAGCTATCTCTCAAAAAATCCTTGAAAATTGACGTTATTACAGCTTGTGTTGGAGACATCGGACAAACTTTGGATTTGAGCAGTTAATTTTGATTCTCCGATCTTGCTTGGGATTGAGAAATAGGATCAGAGAAAAAGGAGGAAATCTCAGGGGCGAATTAGAAGAATTGACCCTCCAATAAAAACTTCAGCAGCGAGGAGGTCTCCTGCTGTAAAACTTTCTCACTCTCTTCCAACAAAAATCAAGGATCACTAAATTTGGACTTGAGCAGTTTTATACAAAAGACCACACGTGATAGAAATTATGAATCGTAGAATAAGGAAAAGACTATACCGTAAATTATTTGGAAGAGTCGGAGAACTTTTTGCCATGATTATTACCTGAGCCATGCAATTGCCTCGGGAGCCGTGAACTTGTAATGTTTCATCATCCAGCAGGCAATAAGCGTTCCCGTCCTTCCCAACCCAGCTTTACAGTGGACAGCTATCGCTCCTTTAGTTGTTTCCGATATCGTCAGAAACTTCCTGGTGGGAGAGAGTGTGTTAGTAGAAACACACACACACACACACACACACACACACACACAAACACGCTAATGGGAGAGAGTAGGGGTGAACTATGAAGACGACTCCAGTCACTGATAAATGAAATTCTCTGTATTGATGCAAAGGCACTCCCGTTTATTATAGTATATATTATAGTACGTTGGCTTGGATCAACAGGGGTGCCCGTTACGCACAACATAAACGAATTTTTGGATGAATATAAACGGACGTGGGGTGCACCTAAACGGAAATTTGGGTGCACCTAACGAACATTAACGGAGACACTCCTACATATAGTAATACCTGAGAATGGTGTCGGTGGGCGTGCTCCCGTCCACGAAGAAAAGGTCGTAGTGAGCAATACCGGCGTCTGTGAATCGCTTCGCTTCGTACATCTTCTTGTTTAGTCGCATCACCGTGGTGACGTTGTGTTCCTAGGTGATAGTGTGACATAATGATTGGGTAGCGCTATCATGGCGCCCTGGTCTAGCTGCACTCTAGTGGCGCTGTGATGGCATTCTCGTGGCGTTCTAGTGGCGTCGCTGTTCGGAAGAATGCCCTAATGTTGCAACGGTGCGTTGCTGCTATTAACATATCATCCCTAACAGATTCTCATTCCATGCACGTCGCGCTTCCTCGCACTCTCGCTTTGATGATTCAAATTCCACAATGATGTGTGAAAACTGTCATTTCNAAATGTCTCTAAAATTAGAATCTCTTGAAAACGATGTTTGAAGTGTGATAAAATGCATATCGCATGACATCAAACGAAAAGTGCAGGTATTCTTATCACGGCAGGTATACACACTACAATGTACATTATACACTGCAATGTACATTATTATTGTACAGGTTCTAGGTAAGTACTAGGTATAATAGGTAGCGGTTTTTACTAATGCCTTGTTTGCAATATAGGTACACACTGCACTACAAATGTAGAAGAACTTGAGAACTGATGGTTTTCTTTCCAAGGGAGGAGGGCTGGTTGGGGAAGCAATTCAGAGCTTGAATTTCAATTCAAATTGATTCAGCGTCCAAAATTACCTAGGAAACGGTTATTACCATTTGGAAAATAGGGGGAAAAATTTCATCATTCCAAGAATCCTGGATCAGATTGTGTGAATGAGTGGAAACACAATTCCAAACCTCTGAGACTGGGATGGTCGAGAATTTTCAATCAAGGATAAACATAAAGAGAGGCGTTCCCGGCCTAATTTTGGCCGTAGAAAACGAATTTCAAGGAGTTTTTGAGCTACCCCATCGAGAAGATGTGAAAATTTTGTGTACCTTAGGGAATTCCCTAAGTCAATGTATCAAGGATACCAATTTGTAGTAACACCTCAGGGTAGCAATTGAGCGCTAAAATATCATTTGGAATCGATTCAGCGTCCAAAATAACCTAGAAATAGATAGTTACTACGTGAATATTGGATAAAAAGATTTTTGTCGTTCCAAGCATCCTGGATCAGAGTGGAATCGCGAATCACAATACCAAACATCTGGGGCTGGGGAGGACGAAATTTTTTTATCAAGGAGAAAGATAAGGAGAGGCGTTCCTGGCCTAACTTTGGCCGCAGATTACGAATTCGAAAGAATTTCGAAGCTATCTCTCAAAAAATTCTTGAAAATTGACGCTATTGCAGCTTGTGATGGAGACATCGGACAAAGTTTGGATTTGAGCAGTTGATTTTGATTCTCCAATCTTGGGATTGAGAAATAGGATCACAGAAATAGGAGGAATCTCAGGGACAAATTAGAGGAATTGTAACTCCAATAAGAACTGCAGTAGCGAGGAGGTCTCCTGCTGTAAAACTTTCTCACTCTCTTCCAACAAAAATCAAGGATCACTAAATTTGGACTTGAGCAGTTTTATACAAAAGACCACACGTGGTAGAAATTATGAATCGTGGAATAAGGAACAGACTATACCGTAAATTATTGGGAAGAGTCGGAGAACTTTTTGCCATGATTATTACCTGAGCCATGCAATTGACTCGGGAGCCGTGAACTTGTAATGTTTCATCATCCAGCAGGCAATAAGAGTTCCCGTCCTTCCCAGCCCAGCTTTACAGTGGACAGCTATCGCTCCTTTAGTTGTTTCCGATATCGTCAGAAACTTCCTGATGGGAGAGAGGTACAACATTAACGAATTTTAGGATGAACATCAATTGACGTGGGGTGCACCTAAACGAACTTCAGCGGAGACACTCCAACATATAATAATACCTGAGAATGGTGTCGGTGGGCGTGCTCCCGTCCACGAAGAAAAGGTCGTAGTGAGCAATACCGGCGTCTGTGAACCGCTTCGCTTCGTACATCTTCTTGTTGAGTCGCATCACCGTGGTGACGTTGTGTTCCTAGGTGATAGTGTGACATAATGATGCGTTGCTAGGGGAAACGGTGCGTTGCTAGGGGAAACGTTGTGTTCCTAGGTGAAAGTGTGACATAATGATGGGGTAGCGCTATCATGGCGCCCTGGTCTAGTGGCACTCCAGTGGCGCTGTTATGGCATTCTCGTGGCGTTCTAGTGGCGTCGCTGTTCTGAAGAATGCCCTAATGTTGCAACTGTGCGTTGCTGCTATTAAAATATCACCCCTAACAGATTCTCATTCACGTCGCGCTTCCTCGCTTCCTCGCTTTGATGATTTGAATTCCACAATGATGTGTGAAAACTGTCATTTCCACAATAACAACAACTATGTGTGAATGCTGGCACGGGTCCAAACCTTAAAGTAGGGAATGTAAGCTTCAGGAGCGTGGAGCATGTATCCGTTCTCTATCTTGGACTTATTGTGTGGTCCACTAAACGCAAGGAACTTGTCTGAAACAATAGGGTGCTAACAGATCGGTGGGATATCAGACTTTGAAATGTTTGATATTATCTAAAGTACATATCGTCAAGCGCATTTCATCTGAATTTGTCTGAAAGGAAACCTCCTAATATAAAGCTGAGCAGTGAGTACACAGTAAGATCCTATTTACGATATAAGAGGACATCATGTACAAATCCAACCAAGATTGCATCATCATCTTATCATTTCCAAACGTGCTGATATCAATCTCAGGGACTCCCCGATTTAGTCCTCCCACAATGTTTTATTGGAGACCGTAACCCAACACTAAATTATGTACCGGGATCTCATTAAAGTGGGGGCCACACTGCGTTTCCATGGTTACTCTCACCACGTAACCCTTTGTATTGGAACCAAATAATTCATATATAACTTTTAGAGAGGGGAAGAAACGTGAGACTTTATAACAAATTGTTGAAGGAACAAGGTAGCCTACACTGTGAGTGTATGAGATCGATTTCTCCTATTTCATTTAATTAAAATGGAGAATGATTGCTCGCTGGCATATGCTGATTGCTGATGGTTGATTTGAGTGGTTTTTCTCAGAATTACATATTATTGAGAGCAACCTGGGAGAAATTTGGGAAATTTGATCGTCAGAAAAGGGTGACAAGGAAGTTTTGGAGTAACTAGGGAAGAAGAAAATTCCCAATGTGAATATTGCCTCAGAGACAATGATCGTTTCCTTCCCTGAGAATTAATCCCTGAGTAGATTGCCACAAACCGTGATCACAACTGAAATTCCCTCTAATAAGGTCGCATTTTCAAGAGCTCAAAAAATAGCTCTTTTCCACACAAGTGCTCTTTGAACTAAAATGAGACTTGAGGGTGGGAAAAGTTCACATAAATCGTGAGAATACCGCCCCATATTTGAGCTTGGATTCTCATTTACTTTTTCAGTTGAGTTCGTGTAAAGTCCTCTATCATCTCGAGTATTGAGTCATTCTTCAATTCCTACCCCTATTTCTCCACAGACCACAGGCCCATGGCTAGCTGGATAGCATGCCTCCTCATATGGGCCTCACTGATCCCCAACATACAGACACTCTGGACGCCCGTAACGTTCAACCCCACTCCCCAAAAACTGCTAACTCACGTCTCATCTCTCATCTCAGAGCTGTCTGAACACCAACTTATTGTTGACACACTGACACCATCAGGAACTGTGATCCCGATACCTAATTTCTCCAACAAGACAGTGGTGTCGATACGAATCTCGCTGCAAAAACAACCACTCATCCTATCAAACAAAGTTGAACTTTACAACGAGAGGGGTCGTCTGTTAGCGTACACCGAGTTAGTCTGGGCTGTGACGTCATCAGAGCTATTCGGATCGGAACGGTTCGTCATCCGTAACGCCGGGAATGCCGCGGAGAGCGACGGAGGATGCGGATTCATGCCGCAACTTCTCCGTCTCGTTAATAACACGCGATCGTCACACATTGTTACGATAAACTTCAACTCCGACTTCCTGTTCACACTGTCAGAGTGGGGTGGACGGACGATGGGGCGTGTGAATATTGGGTCGTGTGGGGGAGTGGGGGAGTGGAGGAGAGCAGTTACCATGGCAACACGTGCTACCATGGTGTTTACCATGGGAGAGATCATGGGAAGAGGTGAATCAGAGATACAGTATAAAATTGATTTTGTGCGCTGATGGTATCTGTCATTCTTGTAATTGATTGTAGAATATTGATTGTCATATTTATTATGTTGTTCGCTACCAATGCCTTACGTTCAGTGTTCAACCCAGCCCAAAGGAGGTAACTGTAACCATCAAGTGATATTGCTGTAACTGGCGGGAGTGGTGACACCCCAGTTACAGAGCAATGTGCTCTGGCAAAGAGCCAGCTAAAACACTAAGTCCCGGGAATTTGGCTGATTGCCGAGAGCCACCGTGAGAACTCGCAGTGCTAGGGAACTACTGCCCAATTGAATCTGGTTCCTATATAATCATAACTAGTAGAAGTGAGCTTCAAATCATAGATCTATCACCTCCAACCACAATCTTGAGTTCTCGTGAAGTTTATCTAAAGGAGAATAACTCAAAACAAGGCAACTTACTAGGAACGATCCAGTTGAAATCACCGTTCTCAACGCTCTCGTAATGTTCGTACTCATCAACGTCGAATGTTGTAAAATCGAGAAACTTTGCTTTGTATGCCTGAGATGGAGTTTGAGGGAAGGGGTGTGGTTCTAACGTGAGATGATAACAAACAGCTTTATTTATGATCGGAGTGGAATTTGTCTATAGTTGTAGCAAAATTGAGTATTTCATTCGTCTTGGATTGATCACTGAACCACGATTCTCCTTCATACCTTGTAACAGCCGGCAATAACATTCTGCACAGTCAGTTTGTATGTGCAGGCTCCATATGACGCGTCCCTGTTGTAAAGAAGAGGCAGTTGAGAGATCACGTGATCGTAAAAATGCATCATATTGTGATAAATGTTAAAAAATTCCATCGAATCCATCTCAGAATCATTCTGAATCATCCGTTTTAAACTTATCAATTCTGAGATGGATTCTGCGATTGGGTGCGATCCATCGGGCAACAATCCAACATGAAAATGATCTGAGAGATCGAATCACGTATGGTTTAGTCTACATCGTTATTCATGATAAGGGTAAATCTGATTAACCCGGTTTCATTGCTACACGACTAATTATTGATCAACGACGTTTATGATGATGATGATTACAATCAATAAGAGAAAATGCATCCCATTCTTGTGTCACGTGTATTATTTTAAACTTCTCTTTGGATGACGTGCTATGAATTGAGACTTGAGACGTTCATCGAAAAAATAGTGTACTGAAACGTGAGTATAGTGTACGAACGACTTGTATTACGATCTGATGCGATACAGCAATATACTCAATATAGAGGATACTGTATTGAGTATACTCTATACACTATACAGTTTGTCAATTGTAAGTGTATACTATGCAATGTACATGCTTCTAGTATCTTAGTTTATCAACTTGACAGTGAATGGCATATGTCTTGTGACACTGAAAGTAGATAGAACTCGTTGAATCTATTTCAGAATGAAATATTGTTTACAAAATCCGTGATGCCCGGTGATGCTATGGCCAACATTCGTTACAACGAGAAGACTCATTCTTTCACAATGATCGCAACAGATTATTAAACACTGAATCCATTGCATATTATTATTCCTTCATTTTTAAACGTTTGCCATCACAAGAAGGATCGGTCTCAAGCAAGGTCATATTTTATTCGCATTGCGATATGTACATACCTATAACTACCTATGCAAAATAATCTTGAATGCGTGATTGCATCGAGTGATATAATACAAATCACGTGTAAACGTTATCATCCGCACCAAACCGAAAGCAAAACTGCTTTTACCTGAAAGCATAGAACTGGTGCCCCTTCCCGTTTCTAAACGGAGCGAACGCCTCCTCCGGGCTTTTGTCCAGGAAGATAACGGCGTAACAGCAGATCAGGCAGGCGGCGTTAGCCCGTTTCCGGGCGTCGTAACTTGTGTAGTGGATGATCTTCTTCCCGCGGAGAGAGGGCGACTGAAGTATCGAGTGTTTACACAGACACGTGGGGGTTACCATGGTTACACCAGTGACACCACTTGACAACATCTTGTCAAAGTGACATCTCACACCACCCCAGCTAATAGCTTGACCAATTACTTGACACCACCGAATGAATCGCAGTACTTACTTTCAGTTTCTTGTTCAACTTGACACAGTATCGATAGAGCATCGCGAGGTTTAGAGGACCAAAGTCAGCATAGAATCTGAAAAAATAGAAACATGTGACAACTCGCAACAAATTCATTCTTTCTCGGTTAAATAGAATCATCAAAACACCGATATATCATAGGTCGTTCATCAGTTGCTGATAACTCGGTGACGACTGACGATGATCATTATCTAGCAGTGATGAACAGTCGAGATGATCATCGTCCTCAAGATTCACTCACGGTTGGTATTCAAACTCCTCGTCTATCGAGAAGAAGTACATTGTCTGCTTTTGTCGGGGTTTGGAACGGAATGTGGCGAAGTACAGTCGGTCTGAGGGAGGGGGGAGAAACCACGTCAAAAACATTGACAAAATAATTGAAAACAATGATCAAAAGACGGAATGGAGAATTTTTCATGACGCCGATTAATGGAATTCTAATTGAAAGATTACATCGTTTACCTTTGATAAACTCCTGCGCATCAATAATCTCCCTTCCATCTCTATCGACGGTAGCAAATGTCATGTTCATGTCAGAACAGGAGCTGAAATGTGAACAATTATTCATTTCCGTGGAAAATCGATCAGTACGCGCGCCGCATGCGACTGGATCAGAATTATTCCTTACACCAAATTTTCACGAACTCTGCAGCTTACACACGGTTTTACACAACCACATAATTCTCCAAACAAGTCCCATGTGATTGGAAAGCGAGTGTTTTCTTTGTATATCAGGTGTACGGTAATTGGTGATCGTTAATTGCTGATTGTTGATGGTACAATTCGTGCGTGTGATTGTGTAGCACCTATTTCCATGTGATGAATTTCATCTTGTGGGTGCATGGGTGTATTTTTTTCAATAATTTGTCGTTGTTTCTGCAGATCCCGACAACATAAATTTCTGCTCCTGACTATTATGTTCTAGAGTTATCTTCAGACATCTCCCGATGACCTCACTCTTTCTCACCCTCCTCCAACTCCCGTTCTACTTCCTACTGGAGGTGATCTACTTTATCACCCGGTGTCGACCCAAGAAACAGATACGAAACGAACACGTGCTAATCACAGGTGCATCAAGAGGCACAGGAGCTAAACTTGCACAAAAACTCGCCGAGTTGGGTAACACAGTGCATCTTGTGGGTCGAAACAAAGCACTGATCGAACAGAACGTTGAGGAGATAAGATCACAGGGACGCAATGCCCACGCCCACATCTGTGATCTCTCCCAGTCGGACCAAGTTGAGAAACTACACAAAGACATGAGTTCAGCAGGTCATGACATAACTGTCCTGATCATGAATGCTCGTGTGGAGTATGGTGTGAGTATAGGAGACTTGACTCTGGACCAGCTGGATAGCTCCGTGAAAACCAATCTAACTTCCAACATGTGGCTTGTCAAGCTCTTCCTACCCAAGATGGTCGAGCTCGGCAAAGGTCACGTGATCACAATGTCGTCAGCTCTAGCACTCTTCACCACGACCAGAGTGACGGATTACTGTGCCACTAAAGCAGGACAAGCTCACATGACTCGACAACTCCGTGCAGAGCTCATCAACTCGGATACAGTGGAGTTCACCAACGTCTACTGCACGAGAATAGATCCTGACCTCGGAGCGGCGGTTTGTCTGAGAGGGATCCTAGAGAATAAAACCGATATCGTACTGGTGAAGAGTTCTATAGCGGCGTTTGGGCTGAGAGTGTACGGGTGGCTGCCACAGCCACTTCGGAAATTCATATCGATGAAAACTGTCGACTCATTGAAACAGTGAAATGTTTCAACATGATGCGAATTTTGTAAAATTATTTGCTCCTGTTACTGAATTGAGAATAACCTTGACTTAAAGTCGAGGAATTTTTGTATTCTCAACAAATTGTTTTAATGCTCGTCTGCCATGATTAATTATTCCGATAACCTTTCCCCATAGGATGGCATCCCTTCTCCTGACCCTCCTCAAACTCCCGTTCTACTTCCTACTGGAGGTGATCTACTTTATCACCCGGTGTCGACCCAAGAAACAGATACGAAACGAACACGTGCTTATCACAGGAGCATCGCAGGGGATCGGTGGCGGGCTAGCGGACAAATTCGCTGAGATGGGAAACACTGTTCACTGTGTTGGTCGAAACAAAGCTCGGCTGGACGACAAGGTAAGGGAGCTCCGAGCAAAGGGATACAAAGCACATGGTTACACATGTGATATCTCCAAATTGGACGAAGTAGAGAAGCTGTATCAGGACATCACCGGGGGTGGCTTCACGGTTACTGTTCTGGTGAACAACGCCGGCGTGGCTTGGGGTGAGACAATTGGGGACCTCAGCCTGGAGAAACTGGACGTGGCCGTGAAAACCAACCTAACCTCCAACATGTGGCTTATCAAGCTCTTCCTACCCAAGATGGTCGAGCTGGGTAAAGGTCACGTGATCAACATGAGCTCTGGCGCTGGTCTCTTCCCCTTTGTTAAGGTGACTGATTACTGTGCTACAAAAGCAGGGCAGATACACATGACTGATCAGCTAAGGGTGGAATTCATCGACACAGGAGTCAAGTTCACGACCATTTTCCCAGCTAACGTGGCTACCAGCATGACTGAGAGAATGTCGCACAGGGTGACAATGATGCCGATCGAGCTGTGTTCAGACCAATGTATCCGGGGCATACTGGAGGAAAAGGAAGAGATTCTTGTGATGAGATATGCGGTCGGGAAGATGTTTGTCAGGGTGTTTCCTTGGCTACCGGCACCACTCAAGCACTATGTCAGAAATAAGACTGTGGAGTTCTTTGAATAGGATGTTCATAATGGGGTAGCAGGACTTTATGTTTTCAATTATGACAAGATTCGATTCCAGATCCATGATCAAGCGAAAATCAATGAATTGCAATCTCTATCATCGATATTAGACCTACTGCAGTATATGCCTACTACCTGTGTCTTTTGCTTTCGAGTTTAATTTTCACAATAAGAGTCCCTAGTTTTACCAGCTAATTCTCCTTGTAGCGATGACCTCACTCCTTCTCACCCTCCTCCAACTCCCGTTCTACTTCCTACTGGAGGTGATCTACTTTATCACCCGGTGTCGACCCAAGAAACAGATACGAAACGAACACGTGCTAATCACAGGAGCATCGCAGGGAATCGGTGCTGAATTGGCAGAACAACTTGCTAAGATGGGCAACACAGTTCACTGTGTAGCTCGAAACAGAGCTAAACTCGACAAGAAGGTAGAGGAAATGAGGGATCGAGGGTACAAAGCACATGCTTACACGTGCGATGTATCCAAGGCAACGGACGTGGAGAAGCTGTACCGAGACATAACTGAGGCTGGTTTTACAATCACAGTTCTGGTAAATAACGCTGGTGTCGCATGGGGAGAGAGTGGTGGAATAGGAGACCTAACTCTGGACCAGCTGGATAGCTCCGTGAAAACCAACCTGACTTCCAACATGTGGCTTGTCAAGCTCTTCCTACCCAAGATGGTCGAGCTGGGGAAGGGTCACGTGATCAACATGAGCTCAGGCGCAGGCGTAGTCCCAATGGTCCGTCTGACAGACTACTGTGCTACGAAAGCAGGACAAGTCCAGATGACTCACCAACTGCAAGCGGAGTTTGCAACAAGTGGGGTGACTTTTACGGTGGTGTACATCCCCAAAGTTCGGACTGCCATGTCCTCAACCACCCGGGCAAACCACATGCCTATGTTGTCGGTGGAAGATTGTGTGAAGCAGTGTATCAGGGGCATGGAGCAGAAGAAGGAGGAGATCTATGTGGTGAGAACGTGGTGGGCGAGCTTGGGATTGGTGACGTTTGCATGGCTACCACCGCCCCTAAGGGATTGCATATCGGTGAAAAGACTGCACAGATTGAAACAGTAGATTTCTTAGAAGAGATGATGGAATGTGATTGGATTGAATTGTGATTGAATTACCATGATTGATCTACAAACAATATAATAAGCATATCTAATTGATAAAGATGAATTTAATCGATAAAGATAAATTTTGGTGTGAACTAGGTACTTCAATTAGTTCGAAACCAGGACTTTTCATTAAGTCAAAGACAAACCTGTGAATTTACTTGCTAAACTTGATTGGTCCTTTAGCAACAATTAATTCTGAACCACGTAGTATCTCGGCAATGTGAACTCTCAAATTGGGTGATGTGACGTCGTTTGTCACAGGAATTGCTGATGGTGTGTCACGTGAGAAGAAGAAGCACGTTACGGCTGGTCATTGGATTTAGCAGTTCTGTCATTTTCTCTTATGTCATCCTGAAAGTAGAGTTGGATAAGCTTATAAATAACAGGGTTTAGTTTAAACCGTGAGAAAGTAATCAATTTAAATACATCAAGAAGTATTCTCATTTCTGGTATTGTGATTTCTGGTATTTGTTGCACAGTATTTGTTGCACAGTATTGTCAAACAGCAATGATGCAGAGCTTTTTCGGTAGAAAACTCAAATAATTCAAATATAACCAACTAAAATCAAACAATAAAAAACGGCAAAACAGTATCCCCATGCCACTTATTCATTTGTCATTATCTCTTATTTTGTGATTCCTGGCTAATCTAAAAGTCTTCATCAGATCATTACCAAGAAGTCTGCAAAATGCTCTAAAAACTTCACTGTCCAATATATATTGAGCAACTATAACAGGTGTGGTAACACGGGGCAGAACCAGCTCATTCCGCTCCTCTCTAACAGCTATCAACATCTCACTGACGACCCATTGGGGATCAAGGAGAGGGAAGAGTTTTGGCAGTTTTACAGTTGCACCATTGCACAGCCCTGTATCAACAAAGTGAGGGAAAACAGTAGTTATTTTGACATTGGTAAAACCCTGATACTCAAGGTCAAGTAGCAAGGTTTTGGCAAACCCTGCTACTGCATGTTTTGATGCACAATATGTTGTCATGAATGGTCCACCAACTGTCCCTGCAACTGAGCAGGTATTAACCAAGTGACCCCCATTTTCAATCATATCATTCAGGAATACTTTGGTCAATCTCATAATTCCCATTGTATTTATATTCATCACAAAATCAATTTCACTCAAAGACATCTCATTGTAAAGCTTGCCCAACCATACACCAGCATTATTGAACAGGTAATCTAAATGATTACAGTTGGCCTTCACAGCATCATGAAGTGCAAGGATTGAGGTAATATTTCCAACATCACATACATAGGTGAATATTTTACAATCATGTGACTTTAGATGATGCATGTTTTTCTTATTAAGCTCATCATTGATGTCAACAAGATGGAGTGTGTTCCCATCTTTAGCCAGCCTAGTTGCTATGATTTTCCCCAATCCTTGAGCAGAACCTGTGATCAATATATGAGAATTTTTTATCTCTTTTCTTGGACGATTTCTTAACACCATATAGATCATGCTCCAGTAAAACTTTGTGATAGCAAAGGCTACAAATTGTAAACACTCCAAAAAGAAAGAAGCCATGTGGAACTGAATGAAATTTGATTGAATTTTGAGATATTGACATGTGATTAAGAAATTTGATAAAACAAAATCAAGGAAGATTCTAGACTGCTATCCTTTCAGGCATGATAATAGATAACACAAATATATAAACACAATTGGTATATCACTAGACTGTCATCAAACAAGTGCTCACACAGATAATACCTGGAACTGAATATATAACAAGCAACAAGCCTCACTCTATGAATTTCTAGGTGGCAGCTGCTAACAAAAACAAAATACACTGACTGTGATACTGCAAACGAATTCCAAATTCAATTCTGGATTAAAAATTTATATTAAGTAATCTTAAATGGCAATAAATAAATGTGAAAATTCTATGTTAGCACTCAGCTTTCAGCATTCAAAATAGGGGTTTGTTAGGGTGCCTGGGCGCGCGCCACTGCAAATAAATTTGAGCTAAAGGCTTTCACTTTATTATGTCGTTAATTGTTGATCGATGATAGACCATGTCGCGGTCGAGGGAATAATTTCGTTTTGCACGCCGCGCGCGGCAAGCGTCAGCGAGAGCTGAAATAATAAAAAATGTTTAAAAATATTTTGCGGCGCGCGCATGGATGAAATTTTCCACAGGGTCAGCGGCTGTCCATGTCATCGACAGCCAACAAAGATTATAAAAAGCATTTGTTGGAGTTGACAGCCACTGATTTGTGCGTATGGCGCGCGCGGGTGCTCGCTTTGAAGGATCATCTATTTACTCTTTTGATAACTATACAATAACTTTTGATAACTATACAATACTCTGGCCTCTGCATTTATTTAGATTTATTATTTTGTGTTTTGATTTATTATTTATTAAGCCACGCATCCAATTCGTTTCAATTGCCGTGAAAAATGCAAAGCCATCTTTCTCCTTTTGTTGATCAACCAAGCTTCAGTTTACAGTTCTCCCAGTTCTCACTTTAATGTGACTTTTGCGATATAAGCAAACTTTCTCTTTCCATTAGCTGTTGCACATGAATCCTCCTGCATTTACAGCACAGTTGAAATCAAATTTTCTCAGGCAATGTTATTCATAATATTTCATTTGAGATTATTTCAACTGATATAAACTTAACTGGTCATAGCTATCATGTCTGATAATGAGATGGTTGAAGTTAGTGAGGATCCAAAAGATCATGATGACAATGACATAGTAACAACAAACAGTGAAATGGTCTTGGATGATATCTTGGGTGATGACATTATAGGAGAAACCTCTGGTGAGGAGGATTTATTGTGCTGTTGAAATTCCATTGATTTTTTATTGGATTGCCTTTCTCTTCAATTCAATAGATTGAGTATGCCTTGTACAGATCAAGAAACTGAGAAAGGCAGGAAAAAAGTTAAGGCCCCAAAATCTGATCAAAGCACTGAAGGGAACAACAGATCTAGTATGTTATGAATGAATGCAACGTTAGATAGTGCATTTCATGTGGTATTGAGTGATCCCCTGATTATTTTAGATTATTTCAGGAAACAACAGCTATGCTAGTGACTTATCCAGTACTGGCTCTATTTCCAAACGCTGTAAGTTTAGTCTTCAATCAAAAGTAAAGTTTTACATCAATTGATTATCAATTAATAAGCATGGTGAACATCATGTCTTATCAATAACTTTAGGTTATCAGCTTCAGGTTCAAAGCAAGTGGATTGGTCATCTGTTGAAGCTAGATACTTTGTAATAAAGAGCAATAACATGGATAATGTAGAGATATCAATGGAGAAGGTAAGTTAATTTTGAAGTCTATGATTTCTATGATATAGTCATATTAAACAAAACACTTTCTCTCATTCCACATTATGCCTCACTCACACACCCACCCATGTGTAGCATGTCTATCACGCCTCATGAGGTACAGGCTATGAAATTAGCTGTTGCAATATCACTGCTCCGGTCAAAACCCAAGGAATTCACCACTGAAATCTACGTAAGGAGTGTTGCTCTCAGCTGGCAGAATCGCAATCACCGTGATGCTCAATACATCCAATGGTTAGAGCTGGAACGACTCCAACTGCTTCAGAAAACAGCAATGCTGAGTTGTGCTGATGATGACAATCATCCCACCTCCACCCCACCAATCAGATCAATCCCACTTCAACATGTCAACATTGCTGCTTCTTGTACAGAATTCCTCAAATCCACTGTCAGCTTCCTGAGACTAGCTCCCCGGAGTGCTGTGTCAATGAGCAACTATGGTGAAATATTGGACACCACCAGTGAAGATCTGGTGCGGCATATTCGGCAACTGATGAAGGGTGATGGAGAGATGTTTGTGAAAACATTTTGTAAGATGATTGCGGAGTGTTGTGCGGGCTTCAGGGATGTTGTGCTCAGTGAGAATAGTGTGAGAAGTCTTGTACAGTTATCTGAGATGTTGGCTGACTTTGTATCAACTTTGAAAAGCAACCAACTCATAGAGGACCCGGGAGAAACCGACTTCCCACAAGCCGCGAAATCTGACATCGACACGACCAAACCAGACAAATCAGAGGAAACAAACCCGTTTGCGGAATCAAAGCCCAAGTCTGAGAATGACGAGATAAAACTGCTCCTTGCACCCCGGACCGAAAAGCAGGTTATAGTCAGCTGTTTGGTGGAACTCACCGGGAATCCAAAACTCCGGCAACCCGTCCAGAAAGTTATCTGTTCCAAGATACTCGACATTTGCGGTG
Organism: Beroe ovata; assembly: GCA_946803715.1. NCBI lineage: Eukaryota > Metazoa > Ctenophora > Nuda > Beroida > Beroidae > Beroe > Beroe ovata. The sequence continues at coordinate 185,890 of CAMPET010000015.1, read as the reverse complement.
TTATCACTGGTGAAGTTATAGCCCGGAAACCGGAGGTGTTGGACAGCTTGTACTACCTTGGGGAGGGATTGAGTCGGTGTGGAGCTGTGGGGGAGGAGAATATCAGGCTGATAAAACAGTGTATTGACCTGACAATTGTGAAGTTCCCGGTTGCTGCAAGGTTGCTCCTAGTTTGTTGCTCAGGGGAGGGAAATGGATCAGCTTTTGATGGGAGTTGATCTTGGTAAAGATGGTAGAGATGGTGATATCATTTCCTATTTCCATGCTTCTCGATCTCTAATGATCGATTGTTTAATTAATGAAATTCCGTTTTTCAACTCATTCACCGCTTCGACCTTTCAATTTTGATGGATATCGTTTGTATGTGAGATATCCATCATAGAAACGATGTGAGATATCCATCATAGCTTCGCATCTTGTATAAAGTTGCATAGCCTTTTGAGGGATAATCGAACGCATTGTTATTTATTTTGAATGATGTTCACTTAGTCCACTAAGTATAAAAAGTATGCAATGTGTATTGTACTTTTTACATTCCGTTTTGTATTACTTTTCACATCATTTTGACTGTCAATATGTCTGCGCGTTGTAATTCATCATCAAAGCTTGTCATCACGTTATATCTCTCTGACCGATACACTCATGATTGTACCACGAACACGTTACAAGTTATCTCAACACGTTATCTCGACACGTGATTTCAGAACGTGTGGGCTACCCCACGTCGGAATGAGGACATGTTAGTTGAGGCGTTCAGACACACAAAGCACGTGATCCTGATTTTCAGTGTCAGAGAAAGTGGTGCATTCCAGGGTGAGTCGTATGAACTGAGAATTGTTGCTAAGGAATTGGATATTTGCCAAGTGGGTAGTGTGAGTGTATGTGATATTTGACCCTGAGTTAACTTCCTTATTTACTATCATCTCACATTGCACGCAGGTATTGCACGGATGATGTCTATGCCGAGACCGAACAAGAACGAAGTTCACTGGATCGTCGGGTCGACTCCCGTACTAAGACTTCTCCCAAATATCTTCAAAATACAGTGGCTGGACAAGTGAGAGTGGATGATGTGTTGTAACTGTGTTACGTGTGTGTTACACTTTGGTTACGACTGTTACAGTGAGTTACACTTGTGTTATTCCCAGGTCTCATCTGGATTTCACCAAGACAACTCATCTGAAAAACCGATGGAACGAGTGGAAACAAGTGAAAATAGCTCGGGATGGAACGGTATTTGTTACACACAAACACAAACACACACACATATAAAAACATACAAACACAGACTTCTGTTCGTTATTCGTTACACGCCCGTTACCGAAACACCGCCTATCTTACACTACTTCTCAGGAAGTAGAGCCGACGTGTGCTGCACAGCTGTGTTCCTTGTGGCCGAACTGCGAGGACCCGGACAACCACATTCCCATCATCCCGTCTCATGGTCGGCAGTCCGAGAGCAGTGTAAGGTATCAGCAACCCGTGACGTCACGAAATCTACTGACGTCATCGTTACGTCTTCCTACTGCGTCATCACTGTGTCACCCGTCAGAACGCTGGCGTGCTTTTCCCTCTCTGAGGATTCGTTTCTTGTATCGTAAGGAACTACTCAACAGACAATGTGCTCCCAAATCTACCGTAATACCCCAAAAACTGTCCCATAGACAATTAAGAGCCATAGGAACACTTATCACGCGATAGGAACAATTACTGCTCACTATAAGTAGACAATAATCATTACCAATCATAATGAACAATGAGGCCGTCAGATTATCAGTCCATGGACTAAAACAGGACATTTCGGTGGTTCATTTCTCATACTTGGTGAGTGCCAAGCAGAAGTTAGATGAACGTGAGTGGATGGTTCGCGTTGTGGGTCCGTCACAATCTAACCATCTTGCGCGCGCATAAACACGACTTTTACCAGACAAAGTATGCTATTTCTCGGGTACGTGCGCTACTAGCAGTGCGCGGCACGCGCGCGCATCGTTGGTCAATTATGCATGGATAACAAGAATCGCGATTGTTTTTCCGCTAGGCAAGCGCTTTATTTCCCTCCCTTGCAGCAGACTTTCTCATAGGAAAATGTTTCAAGATTTGTTATACAGGTCATCCGATATTCAAAACCCAGGCATCAAATACTATCAGTGCTTGGTTATGCAATGTTTAGTACCCGAGTGAACAATAGTTTAGTACCCGAGTGAAATGTAATTTTACCATTCTTTGTTTCCATTTCTCTTATTAACCCACCCCTCCGAATTTCCCGAAACTCGTCATCTCAGAGAGCCGAGAGTTGAAGAACCCGTGTCTCCCTCAGCGGTGAAAACCACGTACAGTTCATACAAGGATGATTCCTACCACAAGTCCTCCCCTGAGCCGTGAGTTCCTCGGTTCATCCCCACAAAACCCTCAAACTACCCCTTGGAGAACCCTTATTTCATCGCCCACCCAGAATGTGACCAATTTCCTGAGCCCCACTCCTCAGAACGTTTATTATCAATTTCTCTATCCCATCAGGATGTCGGACGGGGAGCCCGCTCCCCCTGGCCTCAGCTCGAGGATGAAGGAGCGGCTGGGAAGTTCGAGACCCCAGCCTCTTCCCGCCTCAGATGAGGAAAGGAAGAAAAAGAGGAAGGAAGCTGGCGAGAGATCAAGGAGGGATCGACAGAGAGCGGAAAACCGCCCATCCAATAGAGGTATTGCGAATTGGATATATCAGGGGAGAGATTCTCCTTCGTGAGCACCAATTTGCAGTATCGCTCTATATTACCCAGGTTCCCGTGACGGAGGGTCTCGGTCAGCCGATACCCGCAGTAGAAACGATACCCGCCGGGCCCACAGACACAGGTCCCGGTCCCCTGGGCCCTCTCGACGTAAATCTTCCCCTGCAGAGCCAGAGAGAAGCAGTGCTAAAGATATCCTTCTCCATGGGGTTCGATATACTTCTACCATTCCTGATCTCATACTCTATTAGTGTTTTCTCACAACCCCCTCATTTTCCTATATCACCATGGTAACCAACCTCTCTTCCTCCGCAGACATATCTGGACTACGTCAGGGAGTACCAGAGCAAACATTCCCGACTCGCAGCCCTCCTGCAGGATCCTGTCCTACGACAGGACATTTTCAACGCGGCCCAGGTGGCTGCCGCCAGCAGCTCATCCTCCCGACAGACATCTTCCTCGTCATCTCGACGGGTAAGAACTGTCAAGAGAGCAATTAACTTGGTTAATCACTGGGTTTTATAATCAATCTTGGTCACTCCAGTGGTCCTTTGACCACTTCCGCTGACAATAGTCCCGACTGTTAACTAGATCGGGATCTGATCACTGATCTGTGTCTTTGATGTGGTGCGGCTGTCCTGTGATCAACTTCGTTTAATTAACTCGATTAATTAGTGTTGGTCGATCACAGTGGAGTCACGGTCAATGAGCGATGCTCGGAGTTATAATTACTCTGAATTGTAATGATTTACAAAATCTCTTTTCAGCGAAAAGAAGAGAAATATGTGAGTATGATACTGAAAAATATTTTATGATTATAGTTGCATAATAATTTCAACGATATACATCACGTCAATGAAAATAACTTTGTCTAAAAGTAAAGCGGTACTCTGAGATATCTAAATATTTTCTTAGCATAGCGCTCCAAATAAACTCTGAAAAGTTTGATCCTGACGAAATAGATGAACGGGTTGACGAGACCGTTTAACGGAACTGCCAAATTAAAAACAAAGTTTAAATAATAACCCTTCTCGTCGAAGTGGAAAAATGTCTTGTTGTATGTTAGAATGACATAGCAGAGAGCTCCAGGAATGTTGAAAACGGCGAATACTGCCACCAAAAGTAGGATTGTGACGGTGTTTTCGCGCCTCTTTTCCTGCCTAATCCGTGATTTCTGTACCCAGAGTCCCAGGGGTTGGTAGAGATGAACTGATAGTCTCGAGTTGGGTAGTGGCACCTTTTTCCTGTATGAGTCACATGGTGTTGCCATGGTGACTCTGGATAGCACGGTGTATGACACCACTGATGACACCAGAATTGGGATAATGGGGACCACGTACAGGGTCCTGTCTACCACCCGACTCACTTGTTCAAACCTGTGGTGCACGTGTCTCTTAGTAAGTGGTGATGATAGACCGCGTTCTACAATTAAGTTTCTGGGAGTGAATCATTATTCAGTTATTGGTGAATACATTGGTCAGACAGTTTCGGAAAGTTTTTAGGCTCTGAGTCAATCCACAATATCTGTGTTTACCGCTCACCCCGTTTTTGGAGGAGAGCTGACGACACACAAGACTCGTTGAGGGTTGTATTGGTATCCCCCACCATCCCAAAACACGAGGGAAGAGAGAATGATCTGTGTGAAGAAGTGTAGAGTACAAACCCCACCCACAGAGTACTTCGTGACCTGGGAGGGAAGGAAATATTTCCTTGTGTTTGGATAGCCCGTCTCCATGTTTATTCTCATGTACCTAGATGATTCATCTGAGTTGGAAATGGGTAATTTAGACGTATTTAACGTTTCTGGATTAATTGAAGTGAAGGATGTTGCGCGTTGTAAATCTTTGTGTAGTAAATATTGTCATAGCGGACCTATATTACGCGAGACTATGTAATATAGGCATAAGTCATCTTACCCTTCTTAGTGGATGTAGCTGAGTATAAACCTTGGTCAAACTAATGAAACACGTGTAAAACACGATAAAGAGTTTCAAAGTGTGAAATGCGAATCCCCACGCGTTACAGAATCCATGGTATTGGAAGAGGAGGGGTTCACGTTCGGCCACGTAACTCAGAGACATGGGTAGAGCTGAAATGGACACGTGTACAGTTACGATCCGGGTTGACGTTACTTTCAACGTTGCCATGGGTAACTGATGTATCTAAAGTGCGGTTCTATAGTTACCTGTTATGCATATCATAAGGTGGCACCTCACTAAACAAGCGTATATGAACGAAGTCAGGTCTTCTTTGTCCGTGAAGTAACAGAGAGATAGGAAGTTCGCCGGAACACCGACAACCGTACAGAGCAGAAGTGTGACACCGTAAACACCGTCCATGTGGTGTCAGCAAGAATTGGTGTCAACAAGAAGTGGTGTCAGCAAGTAGTGGTGTCAGTAAGAAGTGGTGTCAACAGGAATTGGTGTCAACAGGAAGTGGTGTCAGTAAGAAGTGGTGTCAACAATAGTGGTGTCAGCAAGTAGTGGTATCACCAGTAGTGGTGTCAGCAAGAAGTGGTATCAGCAAGTAGTGGTGTCAGCAAGTAGTGGTATCAGCGGTGTCAGCAAGTAGTGGTGTCAGGAAGTAGTGGTGTCAGCGGTGTCAGCAAGTAGTGGTGTCAGCGGTATCAGTAAGTAGTGGTGTCAGCGGTATCAGTAAGTACTGCAAGAAGTGGTGGCGAGAACAGGGAGCAGTATCCGCAGGCTTTAGTCTTGTGCTGAGTAAGTGTTCACGCTATCCGAGGAATAATTGGTCAAGTGCACGGCAAATTTAGAGTTGCACGATGTTGTATTGCAAATAACCGGGAAGTGATTTGAAATGCGGTTTAAAAGCGCGATGGGCGAGCAGACACCGATCTTAGGCAGTGCAGTGGTAAACATGTAAACAGTGGTAGGCTATAATTGCTGTATGTTACTTCTGACAGCGTGTTACGTGCTATCGCTCGAGCAAAACATGTGTCAATTTGACTGGAATGTGTGACCGTGCGTGTGTGTGTGTGTGTGTGTGTGTGT
>CAMPET010000015.1:152371-177394 GCA_946803715.1 Beroe ovata | reverse complement strand
TCCAATTCCTCATTCAGACCTCTGCCTGGCATCTGATCCAATTCTTCACTCAGACCTCTTCCTGGCATTTGCAGGAGCTCTTCATCTCTGAAAATATTGCCAATTGTCAATTCCCGACTCATCTGAAGAGTTTCAGGTTTAATGCACCGCTGAAACCGCGGAAACACCGACTTCCGACATTCAACTTACCGTTCGGATAGAGCAGATCTTATGGCATTCCGTTTTGACAACACACTTTCGCTGGCCAGGGACAAGTTCACTAGCACCATGAAACTGAAGTTATTGGTCATGTGACACTTGCTTCACGGTGCCATGATGCACCAATCAACGATGGGATACTCACAAGAACACGTTGTAGGTCAGCATCATTTGAGTTTGAAGATTCTTGAGATCTTTGGGCTCCTTTTAGCACATAAACTCTGCGGGAAATGGATAAAAAATCATATCGAATCTATCAATAGGATTCACAGTTATCATGCTAGATGATCCAACTTTGTGAACTAAAGCATGGTTCAATATAATAGCATGCCCATAGAATCCAGAGTATATCATAAAACGTCTGCAAAGTAGGAATTATTGGATTGGTCTGTTGCATGCACGGTGCGGCAAGGCGACTACAATACGCGTCTCCGTTGACGCATCCCACTGTATTTATACCCCCGCTCTGCTCCTAAATACCGACACAAGTTATCATGTCGTATGATGAACAAGTCTCCTGCTAGTCATCTCTATTATCGACCTTGTCAACAGAGCGTCATTTAATTGGATTGTCTCTGATAATAACACGAGCTCATTCTCTCTCCATCCCCCAATTTAATATTCCAGTACCTCGATTAGATCACAAATGCACGAATCGTGTGGCGGTCATGCGCACGAGCTATAATACTATGAAGAAGGCAGTGCCCTGCATTACAATAAGAGATGAAACTATCCCTGAATCACTGTGACCATGTCATTATCATTATATTATCATGGGGGATGTGAAGATATAGAATTTGGTGTTATATCGTGCACATGTGACGAGGCAGCACAAATCACAAAGTGGTGAAATAGTGGACTGAGGGGAGGGGGCTGCTCTGCTAAATATGTACCCGAGAGGTGGTGATGGTGAGGGGTTATTACCCCCTGCATATGGTGACCAAGTAGGTGCCCCCGCACCCCCGTACTACCGTATATCAATATATATGTAATAGCAAAATAATGTCGCACACTCCAATTACTATATTGCAGTTCTTGCCCTATGGCAGATCCCTAATCCAGCAATGCTGTGACTAGTAAACAGTAAATGGAGGAGTCGAACATATTGCGAGACAAATGAGCTTGAAAGTAAGTCCTCAAATTTTACCCCCAATTATGTACTACTACTGTGTCAGAAGAAACTGTGATCGATGGTTGCGATTTAGTGGACACGATTACTTTATGTTTTCAAACTTCACGCCAAATTTCAGTCTGGAGTAAAATATGGTCGACGGGAGTAATAGCATACGGGTAGCATAGACAGACGTGAAACTACATTGCTCTGTCACACAGTGTTTAGCGCTAAACAAAACCACTGATTGGGGTATATGGGACCACAATAGAGCATACTATAAACAGTATTTCTGTCATACAAAACCTAGGGTAGTAGTAGCATGTGGTAGTAAGCTAGATATAAAGAATCCTAAGGCTATAAAATGCCGCTGNAGTCGAACATATTGCGAGACAAATGAGCTTGAAAGTTAGTCCTCAAATTTTACCCCCAATTATGTACTACTACTGTGTCAGAAGAAGCTGTGATCGATGGTTGCGATTTAGTGGACACGATTACTTTATGTTTTTAAACTTCACACCAAATTTCAGTCTGGAGTAAAATATGGTCGACGGGAGTAATAGGGGTAGCATAGACAGACGTGAAACTACATTGCCCAGTCACACTGTGTTTAGCGCTAAACAAAACCACTGATTGTGGTATATGGGACCACAATACAGCATACTATAAACAGTATTTCTGTCATACAAAACCCAGGGTAGTAGTAGCATGTGGTAGTAAGCTAGATTTAACTATGCTACGGTTTTATAACACGACACATTAATGTCGGGCAGTCAATGTTCTATTGTTAGCATGACTCCTAATTCACCCCCATCCTATATATATACTGTATGTGTGTGTGTAATCTGGGGACCCCCTTTTTCGTGGAAAAGGTGTGCCTTCCCAGTTCCCTTAGTAGAGGGTCAGAGAAAGAGAGGGGACGCCAATTATAGCAGAGGACGTTATAATAATAGCCCTTCAATTTTCTATTACGAATGACAGGCATAATTGCTGGTTAATTACAGGTTATTACGGCTTGTAATTACGAAATTAAGAAAAAGGGGTTGCAAGCAGTTTGGCGCCCAGTTATAATTTATACAAAATAAAACATGCTGTTGGTGGTAGTTACAACTCCTTGAAAATATTACATTCATATTAAAATCACGTGGTATAGAAGATATCTGCTTCAGTAAATCGCATGGAGTCTCCTTTGATCAACATTAAAATGATAAACAACTGATTTGTCTCTGTAGTGCAACTTCAACTCCCTTGAAAAATGCATGTTTTTATCGATGCCGACTATAAGTCCTCGCTAGATCACAATATTCCTCATTGCATGTTCTCAGACTGTTCCTTGAGTCTCCATGCAGCATCCATGTACTTAGTCACTTCACTCATCGTTCTGGGATGATGCAGTCTGATATCTGACCTGTCACTGTCAATCTGAAATAGTCAAGGGTTGAAGTATAATTGACGAGGAATAAAGCGTCGCATAATGTGTTCAATTTGTAAATTGGTTGTCAAAATAGCGCGATATTGAGTTAAACAGGGCATAAACCCAGACATTAGATGTACGCTCTGTTTCTAGCTTTTCCTAGGAAATGAGAAACTAATGTAGGATCACAATAAATGGGTAATTATTAGAAACATTTTCCATGTCCCTGAGCCGCGCACTACCAAATCTCCATGCCAACACGCATCATAATTTTCGATCGCGCGCGATTGTAATCACATAATACGCCAAGCGCGCTACGCAAAATGATGATTTCTGAGCGACGGGCACATTTTCTCCTCACAGAGCTACACAATATCACCTACCAAAGGCGTGGTGAACCATCCATATGACTGCGATTCTGTTTGTGGGTGGTCGTATTTCTCTGTTGGAACTTCTCGAGCTTTCTTGAAGATGTTGATGTACTGATCTGAGTAAGAAGTTGAGATAAGATTAGGGAATAGCTCCCAGATTAGAGAATAGCTCCCAGATTAGGGAAAAGTTCCATAAGACGATAGACCAAGCCTAAAAACCCGTCACATTGAATATATCTTCGAAGCAGTAACGACACCATTGTCCATTAATTGTTTCCAGCTTTAATATGAGGATTATATGGATTTATGTATGCAAATTGCAAAGTGTCCTACGTCAGACAATACTATCTCTTATCCCAGTGACGTTACTGATTGGTGATTGGAAACAATAGATAAGAAAACATTTGTAACACCTACCATCTTCTTTTGTATCATCCTCAACACTTGAGTTCGGTTTCGATGCCAACACAACCACTGAAATACCGATAGTTATTAGCAGCTGTAGTATTTTATAGCTGGAGGAGTTGTTCCACTCTGTAGTTAATGTAGTTAATGTAGTTAATGTAGTCGTACATGCATGATGTTTTTGCAATATGCATGAAGTTGAGGAAAAGCCAGCCTTAACTGTCCTCAACTTGAAGACATTGAAATTTGAGATTATTGGTTGGTCTGCCTTATATTCGCTCCTTTCTCCTTAGTCCTTCATTGTTTTGCACGCAAGGGTCTCATTCAGTTTCTTTGCGGATGATACAAGAGTCTTCAAACAGATTTCACCTTAATCCCTATCCCGACCGCTTGTTGTACATAATAGACTAGTCACCGCCAATAAGATGGAACTCAATAAGCAGAAGCTTGATCCTATAGACCACCTCAAAATAGCTCTCTACTGCAATTTCCGTTCTCTGCCGAAGCTCTCCAGAACAAGCGATCCTCCCTGTTGACGAAGCTCGTTATCTCAGTGTCCAGAAATCAATAACTTGAGCTTGAGACGATTTTTTGTGTCCCATGAACTCTCTAGTATCAATCAGGCTTTAAACGGAAAAAAGAGCACTTTCCAACAAAAACCAAGAACTGGAATGGCCGGAATCGTGTTCCCCATCAAATTTTGAGTCGATTGGGTCCATTTTTGATCGAAAATATGACACTAAAATTTTCCGTCAAATCTGATCAAAAACACTGATGGTTAGTATGGAAATCTGAAAGGGTCAAATCATCGACTTTCTCCAAATGATCTGATTATGACGAAATATTGTTAGGACAGTGATAAAGAATTCCGATACCAATTTTGAGACAATTTTGACTTTATTTGTCGTCTTGAGACGATTTTTTGTGTCCCATGTACCTCTATTGTCAACTCAGGCTTTATCGGAAATAAGAGCAATTTCCAACAAAAACCAAGACCTGCAACGGCCTGAATCGTGTTCCTCATCAAATTTTGAGTCGATTAGATCCATTTTAGATCAAAAATATGTAACCTAACCTCCTCCTCATGTAACCTCATGTCGGCTTTCCTTGGAGACCCAATTAGACCACCTCTTGGAGGCCGCCCGNCTCCCACGAATCCGCCGATAAACTGTACAATGGTGTAGAGGATGCATCTCATGAGGGAGATTCTCTTGTCCAGGAAGAGGGCTAGTGACACCGCTGGATTCACATTTCCACCACTAGCCTCGGATATGATGTGAACAATCGCTCCAATACCTGTGGAGAAGAGTGTTGACACCACTTTTCACTGTCACCACTCCACGCTGGCAGCAATTTTCACTGACACCACTTAACAGTTTACACACCACATATTTAAGCTGAAACCACTCACCGAATCCGAATGCACATGATATAGCGAGGAAATAGGCCGGATTCCCGGTTCCACCCATCAAGTGAAGAGTTCTCGAGTTGGCTGATCCCACACACACGAGAATCAGAAAGAATGTTCCCAGAAACTCGGCAGCCAGCGCTTTCAGCAGACCAGGCATATCGTTCATATCATCCCCGAATATAGTCCAACATCGCTTCTGAGGAATATACGGGGATTAATGGCGTGGAGAGATTCATATGGCGACGTTATTATTTGGTAATGACGTCATAGTAATGGGGAGAAAGGGGATGGTTTTTTCTGAGGATAGAGGTACTTCATTATACACACCGGAGTCTTCTTAGATCCCTTCCCTCCGTTCTCCATAGCAGCTTCTGCCATTTCGCTTTCTGAGGGAGAGAGAAAGAGAGGAAGTGAAATGTTAGAAACAGGTACTAGTTACTGCTACTGGAACTTGGAAAATCTCCATGTGATTTATGAGAGCGAGAATTTCAGCACAGAATGGTACAAAATATGGATTCTGAGCAAAGTTTGGAACAGAAAGCGAAGCAGCCGAGGACAGCAAAAGAGTTACGATGATTCCCTAGGACGCCGCTAAATACTATCTACTGACACTTGATGGTGAAATTGAATCCGTGCTATTGTCACATGATTCCACATAGATTTCCGTGTGAAAATGAATTGATGGGCTTTCCTGTTCCATCATGCTTTTATCTGCGATAGAATTACTGATGGAAAACTATGTAGTAAGGAGGAGAGGTTGAATGCCTTGACACAGATATCATGGAAAGAGGTACAATCAAAGATGGCGGAATTGGTAGAATTATCCTGACTTGATTTGTCGTCTTGAGAGGATTTTTTTGTGTCCCATGAACTCTCTAGTGTCAATCAGGCTTTATCGGAAATAAGTGGAATTTCAAACGAAAACCAAGACCTGAAATGGCCGGAATCGTGTTCCCCATCAAATTTTGAGTCGATTGGGTCCATTTTAAATCAAAAATATGATACAAAAATTTTCCGTCAAATCTGATCAAAAACACTGATGGTTAGTATGGAAATCTAAAAGGGTCAAAACATCGACTTTCTCCAAATGATCTGATTATGACGGGATATTGTTAGGACAGTGATCAATTGTTCCGATACCAATTTCTAGACAGTTCTGACTCTATTTGTCGTCTTGAGAGGATTTTTTGTGTCCCACGAACTGTCTAGTGTCAATTAGGCTTTATCGGAAAAAAGAGCTTTCTTCAACGAAAACCAAGACCTGTGATAGCCAGAATCGTGTTCCCCATCAAATTTTGAGTCGATTAGGTCCATTTTTGATCGAAAATATGACACAAAAATTTTCCGTCAAATCTGATCAAAAACACTGATGGTTAGTATGGAAATCTGAAAGGGTCAAATCATCGACTTTCTCCAAATGATCCAATTATGATGGGATATTCTTAGGGCATGGATCAAGAATTCGGATACCAATTTTTAGACATTTCTGACGCTATTTGTCGTCTTGAGACGATTTTTTGTGTCCCATTAACTCTCTAGTGTCAATCAGGCTTAATCGGAAATTAGAGCAATTTCCAACAAAAACCAAGACCTGAAATGGCCGGAATCGTGTTCCCCATCAAATTTTGAGTCGATTAGGTCCATTTTTGATCGAAAATATGACACAAAAATTTTCCGTCAAATCTGATCAAAAACACTGATGGTTAGTATGGAAATCTGAAAGGGTCAAATCATCGACTTTCTCCAAATGATCCAATTATGATGGGATATTCTTAGGGCATGGATCAAGAATTCGGATACCAATTTTTAGACATTTCTGACGCTATTTGTCGTCTTGAGACGATTTTTTGTGTCCCATTAACTCTCTAGTGTCAATCAGGCTTAATCGGAAATTAGAGCAATTTCCAACAAAAACCAAGACCTGAAATGGCCGGAATCGTGTTCTCCATCAAATTTTAAGTCGATTAGGTCCATTTTTGATCGAAAATATGACACAAAAATTTTCCGTCAAATCTGATCAAAAACACTGATGGTTAGTATGGAAATCTGAAAGGGTCAAAACACCGACTTTCTCCAAATGATCTGATTATGACGGGATATTGTTATGACAGTGATAAAGAATTCGGATACCAATTTTAGGACAATTTTGACTTTATTTGTCGTCTTGAGACGATTTTTTGTGTCCCATGAACTCTCTATTGCCAATCAGGCTTAATCGGAAATTAAATCAATTTCCAACAAAAACCAAGACCTGAAATGGCCGGAATCGTGTTCTCCATCAAATTTTAAGTCGATTAGGTCCATTTTTGATCGAAAATATGACACAAAAATTTTCCGTCAAATCTGATCAAAAACACTGATGGTTAGTATGGAAATCTGAAAGGGTCAAATCATCGACTTTCTCCAAATGATCCAATTATGATGGGATATTCTTAGGGCATGGATCAAGAATTCGGATACCAATTTTTAGACATTTCTGACGCTATTTGTCGTCTTGAGACGATTTTTTGTGTCCCATTAACTCTCTAGTGTCAATCAGGCTTAATCGGAAATTAGAGCAATTTCCAACAAAAACCAAGACCTGAAATGGCCGGAATCGTGTTCCCCATCAAATTTTGAGTCGATTAGGTCCATTTTTGATCGAAAATATGACACAAAAATTTTCCGTCAAATCTGATCAAAAACACTGATGGTTAGTATGGAAATCTGAAAGGGTCAAATCATCGACTTTCTCCAAATGATCCAATTATGATGGGATATTCTTAGGGCATGGATCAAGAATTCGGATACCAATTTTTAGACATTTCTGACGCTATTTGTCGTCTTGAGACGATTTTTTGTGTCCCATTAACTCTCTAGTGTCAATCAGGCTTAATCGGAAATTAGAGCAATTTCCAACAAAAACCAAGACCTGAAATGGCCGGAATCGTGTTCCCCATCAAATTTTGAGTCGATTAGGTCCATTTTTGATCGAAAATATGACACAAAAATTTTCCGTCAAATCTGATCAAAAACACTGATGGTTAGTATGGAAATCTGAAAGGGTCAAATCATCGACTTTCTCCAAATGATCCAATTATGATGGGATATTCTTAGGGCATGGATCAAGAATTCGGATACCAATTTTTAGACATTTCTGACGCTATTTGTCGTCTTGAGACGATTTTTTGTGTCCCATTAACTCTCTAGTGTCAATCAGGCTTAATCGGAAATTAGAGCAATTTCCAACAAAAACCAAGACCTGAAATGGCCGGAATCGTGTTCCCCATCAAATTTTGAGTCGATTAGGTCCATTTTGGATCGAAAATATGACACAAAAATTTTCCGTCAAATCTGATCAAAAACACTGATGGTTAGTATGGAAATCTGAAAGGGTCAAAAAACCGACTTTCTCCAAATGATCTTATTATGATGGGATATTGTTAAGACAGTGATCAGCAGCTCCGATGCCAAATTTTAGACAATTCTGACCTTATTTGTCGTCTTGAGACGATTTTTTGTGTCCCATAAAGCATTAGTGTCATTTCAGGCTTTATCGGAAAATAGAGGAATTTCCAACAAAAACCAAGACCTGAAATGGCCGGAATCCTGTTCCACATCAAATTTTGAGTCGATTAGGTCCATCTTTGATCGAAAATATGACACAAAAATTTTCCGTCAAATCTGATGAAAAACACTGATGGTTAGTATGGAAATCTGAAAGCGTCAAATCATCGACTTTCTCCAAATGATCTAATTATGACGGGATATTGTTAGGACAGTGATCAAGAATTCCGATACCAATTTTCAGTCAATTCTGACTTTATTTGTCGTCTCGAGACGATTTTTTAAGTCCCATGAACTCTTTAGTGTCGATCAGGCTTAATCGGAAATAAGACCAATTCCCAACAAAAACCAAGACCTGAAATGGTCGGATTCGTGTTCCCCATCAAATTTTGAGTCGATTAGGTCCGTTTTTGATCGAAAATATGACACAAAAATTTTCCGTCAAATCTGATCAAAAACACTGATGGTTAGTATGGAAATCTGAAAGGGTCAAATCATCGACTTTCTCCAAATGATCTAATTATGACAGGATATTGTTAGGACAGTGATCAAGAATTCCGATACCAATTTTCAGTCAATTCTGACTTTATTTGTCGTCTTGAGACGATTTTTTAAGTCCCATGAACTCTCTAGTGTCAATCAGGCTTAATCGGAAATTAGAGCAATTTCCAACGAAAACTAAGGCCTGAAACGGCCTGAATCGTGTTCCCAATACTAATAGCCGGCTTTAAGTGAAATACGTGAGATGAAGCTTACTCCATTGCATTGAACTTTGAATAGTTTTGTGACGCGTACCTGTCCCATGTTTGCCCAGCTGTTTCCACTCATCCACTTTCGCTTGCATCGTGGACACTTATACTCTCCGAAACAGCGTTTCTTCCCCTGATACGGGGTCATACCCTCGCCTTTCTGGGTGGAGAAACTGGGTGTTAGACGAAAATAGTATGATAATTGGCACGAGTGTGATTTTAATTTGTGCAAAGATCAACTCTAAAACCCACGAAGCGCATAGGGAATCGCGATTCACGTCGAGCTTCAGAACCTCAATACGCTGACTACAAAATAGTTTTTCTCGGAAGCTCTACTAAGCGGAAGTCCACAGGTATTTATCTCTGCGTGGACTCTGAACTCATTGTGAGTCTCATGAATTTCTACTACAGGTTATCATAGTATTCGCATACGTTTCCTCGCCGAGGTGGATGCATGTTGCTTAACCACGTGTAATATCATTCCCATGTGCTTCTTTCTTATTTCCATACCCGAATCTTTAAGTTAAAGCAGTCAGTATTTTTTGTACAACTCATCTAGCTCAACATTCTTCTTAATCTATATTGCAGCGATGCTACTTCCCTAAGCTTGACACGTCTGCAAGCGCAGTGAAGAGTATCGACACGTGTACTTCACTCGGTAACGTGTCATTATCACGTGTGTTACACTGACACACGTGTCTGTTCAAGCTTGTCAGTTTCTTTGTTTCATTTGCTGTAAAACCCAGCTGCGATACGTAGTACAGTCGA
The DNA here is from genome assembly GCA_946803715.1 of Beroe ovata. Lineage (NCBI taxonomy): Eukaryota > Metazoa > Ctenophora > Nuda > Beroida > Beroidae > Beroe > Beroe ovata. Next base: position 167,421 of record CAMPET010000015.1, on the reverse strand, counting down.
AGTTGGAAATTATAACACAGTGGAAACACGTAGTAAGACCTAGCGTATAAATGAACCAATGAACGAGCACTGAGCAGTACGCTGTCAAGAGACAGCCAATCAGCGGTAAGAACGCAATCACGTGTGCCATATGAAACAAGACCAGCCACCTGGCTTAGTTACACACACAGACTGTTTCTGATCATGGAGCTTAATAGAATTGTTATAGTGGCTAATTGATTCAGAGCTCCCACGCCACAAGGGCGGATAATTTATCAGTTTCGATATGCGATAGATCCCGGCCATATGATAGGGTTTAATTTAATGAACTCCCGCGTCTGCTACTGATCAGGACCACACCAGGTTACCATGGTAACGCTTCATATGACAGCTAACTTGGGATAAAATTCTCGTGTTAAATGTTGTTTAACTTAAGAAGAGGGAGAAACAACTTGTGCTCCGCTGTTTTTCCAGGAGTTACAATCCTATCTGCTCTTCTATCAGCAATGTTTCTTAGAAACCCATGAAACCCGTAGAATATACCGAGAATACGACGAATTATGCAGCCTGGTACCCAGGTACCAAGACCGGGGTGTGGCGTGTGAAGCATAGTATCAAAGACATCATTGAATTCAGTATAATAGCACCATGAAATACGAACAGAGATCTTAACAACACGTGTACCTTTACAACATGTGTACCTTTACAACACGTGTACCTTTACAACATGTATTACGACGTAGTAGATACCTGTGGACAGTCCGTGATGTAGTGACCCTTGTCGAAACAGATGTGACACATGTAACTCTCGGGGGGCTTCTTTACCCGGCGTTGTAACATACTCAGCGGTATGCGGTCGCCCAGGCCCTATGATAGAACACGTGATGTTATATATATAGGCAAATGAAGAGTCCTATACTAGGTTTAGGTATAGGGCTTGGAAAACGATGGGGAATAGAATTCGCAGAAATCTGCGGAGAATCAGGAAAAACGGTAGATAATTCGGAGGAGGGAACCACAAATTCAATACTCACCAGATTCTCGAAGTTCTCGAGGAGGCTGGCGTAGTCTGTGGGGTCTGAGCTGTTGTCATGGTAACTACTGCTGTCATGGTAACTGCTGTTTGGTGACATGGACCCCGTGGATCCGTTGTACATCCGGTGTTGCTGTTGCTGGTATTGTGGTGAGGTGTCCGCCCTGTAAATTACACGTGGTAAGATTAAAATCACTGCATGGATCATGTTAGGGGGCAATGATACTTCACCGCCATGGTGTGATACTGAAAGTGTGCGATTCACACTCTAAATCATGGTGTGATTGGGTGAAGAAGTTTCGCATCCTGCGGTACTGTGTTATCACACGACCACGCAACAACTTGCCTTGAACAGTCCGACATTGTATGATAGTACATGCTCCGTTGCATTTTGCAGTTAACCGCCCTCCCGTTTTGCTATCAAACTAGCAGCTATGGTCGCCAATATCATTTGAACATTGGATCACCTTATTGAAACTTCTACTGGCGAGTTTGCACTGCTTTAAACACCCCACTCGCTCTTCAAAAACAGCACCCGCACGAATCGAAGTATTTCATTCTCCTTATGTTGTTTTTCTAATGTTGTTTTTCTTATTAGTCGATGAATTGATTTTTGTTACGTTTCATTACTCATTAGTTTCTCCAGCCACATAGGCTCTCTAAAAGGAAAGTAAGTCATAAGTCCCTAGGAAGTCCAGGAGAACCCACTGCCCTTGGCTGGCGTCTGTCATCCACATGTTGTGACAGTGTTAGAACTGTCAACTCCATGATTCGCGACAGTTTCAGTACGCCCAGTAAGTGAGTAATGACAGGTACATGTATTATAGTTATTCTTGCCACAATATGTCTGTAAACCACAATATGTCATCACACACGCACACACGCACACACACGCACACGCACACACACACATCGCACACACACAGTGATACCTATGGGTTGAAACAGGAAACCGCGCTCCCACACTTCACGATTGAGTACGACCAATGCAACCCATACAAGAACACAAACATCTTGCAAACATGCAAAGATACAGACAAACAAACATACAGACAAATATACAAAGCTGTCAACTCATCACATCACGTATGAAACTTTTACAGACAAATACGCCAACTGTGTAACACTATCACAGCCGGTCCCGTCAGTGCATATATATCAGCATAAATTATGCCCGGTGTATACTAAACTGTTGTCAAGTGTTGACAGCAACGTTATTATGTCAACAAAATGTTATATTTTCCGAGTAAAATTTCTCGCGAAACATGTTAACACTGAATATGCAAATCCGTGGTAAAAAACCGGCACAGATTGCTTTCACAGCACCGGCACAGATTGCTTCTTAACATCCTTCAATCATCTGGATAATGAGGTGGTATTTCAAGAATTTTCTATTTGGCAAGGAAATAGGGCGTTCCCGAATTTGGTATGCGAACTTCTTCTTTCTAATATACGGTAGTCTAAAGTAGAGATTAAGGAATAAGGGTGACGCGAAAAATGATCCAGTTCAATTGTGAGCGTATAGTCGTGGAAAATTGTAGAACTTTTGTACTGATATAAATCATACCTTGAGTAGGAGCAGCGTAAATTTAGATACTTATTCAGACATCGAACCGTATACAGAGACTTTACTAGATGTTAACAACAATGTTTACATTCCAACAATTAACCTAGACACACCGTAGCTAGACACAGACACAGACATCAAACAGCAAAAACAGCTATAGTCTCCAAGAAGTCGAACATACACAGCAGAAATACGCTAAAACAGCTACTTCAGCTGTATTACAACAATTTGCAGCGGTAGCACGATCAAGTAAACTAACCTAGGCATAGCATTAGCGAGGTAGTTCTCCTGTATAGCTCCCAGCTTAGCGAGCAGCTGGAATTCCTGTATCTTACTGAAGAGTGCGGGATGAAAACCCGCCGCTGCTGCGGCTGAGGGTACTGCAGCGGGTATAACGGCGGGTTTATTACTTGACGATGAGGGATCTGCGTTGTTAAAAGCAGTTCGCGGGAAAGCGGCTGCAGTCCCCTGGAACACATTGTCCGTCCACTGAGGGGCTTGCCATGAGGTGGGCGGGGCAGGACACAACGGGGTATCTGACGAGTGGGGGAGAGGCGAGGATACGACGGTCGTCTCCTCAAACAACTGATACGAAGAGGTGGCGACGGCGGAGCTGGGTGACGGAGCTGACATATTGTAACAAAGACACGTACTCGATGAGAGAGCGGGGGAAAGCAGCGAGGGAGACAGTGCTCGTGGTAACCCAATACCAGTATTACTCGGTCCTATATAACACCTGAGTGTCCCTCTGTGTGTGTGTGTGTGTGTGTGTGTGTGTGTGTGTGTGTGTGTGTGTGCAGCTACTCGACCGTTGTCAAGGTAACGTGCTAAATCTTAATGTAATTAGATCGCCATAATTCCATCGGGCAGTTAACAACAACTAGAACGCCTCTAACTGGGGGGGGGGGGGAGTGTTATAATTACAAAGGAGAATTCATTAATGGACAAAATTTATTTAGAAAGTTGGAAAAAAGGAAAAATATATATAAAACAAGTTCAACACAAGCTACGGTATGGCGCGCACTATAACTCTCAAACGCACGCGCTATCTTTGTAACAGATGCTGGATATACAGTTCGATGCTGAATAGAAAATGCAGGGCGCGGATATGTAGCGATAACATGATATATGTAACGAGTGAATCATGGAATATGCTATAGTGCGAGGGGTTGGCATTGTAGTGCTTCGCACTGCGCCCTCCTGGAGAAACCCAGAAAACACACATGAGAACAGAGCTATGTGCTCAGAGAACAGGGATGTCTCGCATAGTCTTTATATGTGTGAGTGATAATGCGCGGCAATCTGTAATACGAAACCATGTGTCTATCACACATAATCTCTGCCCAGAGGTGGAATTATATGTGTTTGTGTGATCAAGATGGTGTGATCAAGATGGTTTCATATGTCTCCTCACTTTGCCGTCCTCATGTAACTGTCAAGTGATGTCATAGTGATGTCATGAGGTACACATGGTGGCGGCAAAGTGTGACGTCATGGCTATTCGAGTAGTTACTGAGACTGAGGAGAGAGGGGCTTGATATCTTGATATCATAGTTGATGGTTTGATAGACAAATGTTCGAGATTGAGCTGGAATAGCTTCGTTAGAAGTGCGTTCAGATCTTAAATAGAAGTGCGTTCAGATCTTATAGAAGTGCGTTCAGAGCTAGAAGTGCGTTCAGAGCAGTTACAGAAGTATACTGAATAAACAAAGTCGAGATAATCACTTGGAGCTATAAGGAAGTGTCACTAAGGAAGTACCATACCTTTAATTATGCAGCTGATTCAAACGAGACACTACAATGCGTCTAGCAAAACTCTACAACCACAGTGACACATCATGGTATAAGTGTTCAATGATGAAGCTAGTAATATAGCACACATAATGGGACACACACACCCACACACACACACACACACACACACAATATGCGCACCACAGCAGCTGTAGTGTATAGTTAATTGACACAGTACCTATATAGACACTGATCCATCACAATGTGGCCGAGACACTACAGACAAAAACACGGGCTTGTTATACGTGCGCGGCCATGTGCTAACTAACAACAAGGCATCATTGTGTAGAGAAACAATAAGTACGTCTGCCACGTGCTGTATCGATAAGAAGACCTCTTAGCCAAGTCAATGTATGATGAGAGGTTCAAGAGGTACATCCTCATGTAATCTAGATCGGGTCAAACAGCATTCCAGATTGGGCCACAATTTATCTCTGGAACGATCCGTATCTTCCCCGAAGGAAGTGACGCGGCAATCCGCAATACTATCGTCTATCACCTGCAGTAGTCGCAAAACTAAGCGCGGACATCAGCTCGCGGCAAAACCTCTCTACAACTGCAGCAGCATCTGTAAACTACCATCATCAACAGAGACATATATATCGCTGAGTATCGCACCGAGAATACCATACATTACGCGGCTAGGTTTCATATGTTCACACCGCACATCATACATACGAGTATAATATGACACATTCTTCATACCATGAACAACTTGTGTACGTACTACATACTGAGCCTAAATTTTAAATTTAAGTAGCTACAGAAATATCACATTCGTAAAACCTATTGTATTCAAAAAATATTATCAAAGACGTATGTACATAAACTACTAAATACTAATGTGGGAAGATGTACAAGTGAAGTTTATATCAAAGTGTAGTGGGATATGATAATTNGTGTGTGTGTGTGTGTGTGTGTGTGCTAGAACAAGAAGACGGCGAAAGCGTAGGGCGCGGTGTGCGTATACAGTTTTTAATTGAGATACAATGACATGCGCGGCGCAAACCTATTACTATTATACTTATAGCGAATTGTCTCTGGAAAATAATGTACGCACTACGCATAGAAGGGAGTGAATTCAGTGTTTCAACAAGTTTTCCTAGTTAAGTTTCGTGCAAGACCTAAATAATGCAAGATGGAGTAACTGTATGGGTTTCATCTCCGGCCTACGCTAACAAAAAATCGAGCAAAAACCGTTGAGAAATGTGGAAAATTTTTCAACGGTTTTCGCAAAATCTGGTACTAAAACTTATAAATTAGATTTGGCGTGCCCTGTGCAACAAATTCCTTACCATGTAACGAAATAAAATGTAACGACGATCGCGGTAACGGTATTATAAAGTGTAACGGACGATCCATGACTAGTGGAACCATAAGGTATAGGAAAATCAGGCACTGAAAGCGATCAAATGAAGATTGATCAAAAGGAACAACAGAACCAAGCTGAAATTTGGCATCTATGGCAATTTAACCTTGACTTGGGTGTGGACTGTGGATCATAGTGTTTTTATCACATGGGTCGATAAAAATCTAATCAGCATCGACATGACAATGTGTCAAACTCATCAAGGGTGTTGATTAGGATGATTAGACAGATCAATATTATCGTGGGACGAATGGACAAATGATACTGTTAGGCGTGGATCAGCGAAGCTCAATTTCGTTAACAGAAATGAGAAAACATTACGAAGGGGGAGGGATCAAAAACAAAAATGAAATACTGAAATAGTGACACAAATTTGTGTCAGTTTTATTGAGGACAGACCTAGCAGAATGACTGATCTAGTGACTGAAGCACAAACCTAGCATACTATAAATGGGGGAATTACAAAGCCCGTCCCTCCCTCACAGAACACAACATAGCTCGAGAGAAGCCGAGCCATTTCACTGGACCATTATCACAAGCATCAGAATTACCTGGTCGTCCCCTCTCTTTATTATAGGTATGTATGAAGAAGGGCGGTAAATTATATGCCTAGCACACGAAAGGAGGTTTCATTACACAATCACACACACAATGTCACACACAATCACACACACACTCACACATATACAAACAAATTTGATACGTGATTGTGTGGGTAATGGACTTCTGCAGACACACATATTGATAAACAGACAAACAAATGTGTCAAACAAGCAAACATGTCCTATACGGACAAACTATAGCTGTACACAGACGAACTAACTGAAATGACCAACTGATCCGTGAAAGCCACACACAATGCACATTGCACAAACACATGAACACAAACAGTGAAGCATGGAGGAAATAAACGATAGATTATAATAAACATGATGATTGATGGGCTAATCAAGGTTTTAAAAGGGGGTTCATATATACTAGGTCGAGCTTGATTAATATTTACGTATAGCTCCATGTCAGCTAGCTCTTCTTTATTAAATCGCTGATCGAGCCACGCTAGGATCGTGATGTAATGTAGACAGTGGGGTGGTGAGTGTGGTAGTTTTGTGAAGCAGTGTGAGGGTACCAAGCAGTAACCCACTCACACCATGATCTCATAATGACACCCATCCACGATCCAAATAATTAGGGGGGGGGNTATTGACGGTCAATCAATTGACAATTTGCCCCTATTTAAACCAGTGACGGATAATATCGAATTTGAAAAATGCCAGAACTCGAGCATCTATTATACCTATATGACGGGATATGGAAAAACTGACACTTGACAGCGACAGCATATTTATGGCAAGACCAGTATCAACCCTAAAGAGTCTGGAATGATCCTAAAATTGATGCCATGTGATGCTCATAGCACTTATATGTTACACATGTAACACCTGCTGCATATGTGTTACACTGTTGTGTTAGAAAAACGTCAGCATTTAGCTCGCGCTTGCGAAGCAACAAAAGTACAAACCGTCCAAAAGTACTATAGATTGTGTGTGTGTGTGTGTGTGTGTGTGTTTGTGTTTTAGCATATCACGAAGGTACTATAACGTCATTGTTGTTCTGTAGCAGTATGAACTTCACACATTACTCTGTGATATATAAGAGAGGACAGCTGTGGATCTATGAAAATAAAACTTCGACTATCGGTTCTTACTAACCTATAGGTATTAGGTAAAGTGACTAAACAATAGGTAAAGTGACTATACAATAGGTAAAGTGAAGTTCAAATATGCTCAATTTCATTATATTTAAGTTCAATGTATTCTAACCTGTGTATAGCGATCATCGCGGCATCCTTTGAGAGTTTGAGTCACACTTGGGAGCTGACAATCATCATGTAGAAAACCAATATATGACATCACCCAGCTTAGTACCAGCTTCTTTCATAGTTGAGAAGTGCTACTGCTCATCGTGGCCATACTGCAAGATGATTCACCGAATTATTCCCCACAAGTACCCACGGTTTTCGCTCTCTCTCATGTTGATTGTTCCAGGGTTTGTATAGATGTGTATACTGTATAGCTGTGTACATGTGTGTATAGGTTCCCCTATAGGTGCGTGTCTAGACACCCCGGTACTGGTACAAACGAGCCATGTCTGTGTGAGAGAGAGAAAGTGAGCAGTAATCAGAATGAGTAATAGTGTTCCTGAAATATGGGGTTCATATATGTAGTCTATATTGTCATGTTGTCCCTGAGATAAGCGTGTTAACTGGATGGTCCACTTTGGTCGTATCCACTATTTATACCCCACGCATAGCGGAATACTAATCAATAATTCACGCGTAGTGAAGCGTTATAAAACGGGTCATACATAGAGAGCAACTCTTTATACTGTAGTTGAGATGGTGGAATATCACGCTCAACGACGGCCAATAGAATTCGTCGTGTGGAGAGCCATCGAACAATCGCGTGAACCAGCATGTGGCGAATCAGGCCCAGTGTTTAAATGATCGAATTTGATTGTTCCCAAGTAATACTTGTTTTAGTAGGCGACTCGGTTATGGTTAGGCAAATAACTGTTTCAAGCTCAAGTGTTTCTTGTTCATTTATTGTAGCGGCTGTCACCGATGTTGGGACTATTTGTTGTGTTTATCTGTTGATGGATGATAGAAGGCTTTATGCATACCCTATTCAATATACAATGATGTGTAAATGTACCTTTACACGAAGCACATGTACACATCAGCGACATCTTTCATAACCTCTTATTCTTTTCAGCTCATGCATGTATTCGGTATCATAACAAAGACCACTTGAGATAACCTGGTTACCTCTCGACTCAGAGAAACTGTCTTGACACCGCCCTACCACAAGCTCGCCCTACCACAAGCTCGCCCTAACACAAGCCCGCCACCCAAAGTGAATGGTGAGAAGACCTACGGTAATCAGACGCATGCTCGAGCCCATCTTCAACTTCATACACAGGACACGGTACAAATTGCTCAAGGTGCGGACGAACAAGGTACGGAATATCCGATGCTCGATTCCGGCCAATCCGAGGGCGAGGTGCCCTGACTCCCCGATCAAAAGAAGACACTCCGTGTGAAAAGACGGTCGGGTTATAGTCAGTGTGAAAAGACGGTATTTTAGACACAGAGTAAATGGCACAGCGGATGCTAACTGATTAAAAAAGGGACAGTACAGGCTGGACAATAGGATAAAAACCTACTGATAAAAACCTAGTACCTACTGATAAAAACCTACTGATAAAGTGACTGATGAGTGCTTCTAAGTTTTGTATAATGTTTACTGATGATGATTCTGTATTTTGTCTTTGTCCTTTGAACTCACATAAACCAGAAATGAATAATAATTGAGAATTTGAAGACACAACAGCAGAAAATGTCCAAAAAGTAAACCGAGAAATCATGAGAATGCGGGAAATTTAAACATTCAAAACAGGAAATGGGATCATGGCACATTCGCACGCACAACTCCATAGTATACAAGTGTGAAACACCAGACAGAGAGAGAGAACTATACACACGTATATAATGTACACATGCAGTACAATGTACACACATTCCACAACTGCAATGCGCGTGTCACGTGACTCCATGATGTCCCGCGTGACTGGGCGCACTCGCTAGTGTTAGCATCTGACTCACGACAGTTTATATATACGCGCGCGCATGACTTGAATAAAGTGGCTCTGATTAGGGCATCGGTTATAACCATGACTCATTGACTCACGAGCATTGGGATCAAATATTTCTGAATCATCTCTATTTATTGCCACACAGGAAGGTGAAGACTATTTTGGGCGCTGTACCAGACTTCGTGTGTGATATGCCCAAATGCATGAGACTCACTGATGATAATTTATTGAAATGAAGCGAATTCTTGTAGCTATTTAGAGAGAATTCAACACATGACTCGATAACCTTTTTGTTTCCAAGAACATTTATATAGTAGACAAATTGTAAATCATGAGACAACCGTTTAATTCTTTACAATCGGCGAAGAATTCCCTTCTTTGAGTTAAGAAGTAGGAGTCATTATAAGCTTAAGCAGTTGATTAGGCTAAAACAGATAAATGTTGCGAATTAGTTCCATTGGATCAATGTAAGAACGCAAGTAAGAGCAAAAGCGTTTACAGATTGCTTATGATAATTATAGTTGCTAGAATAACTCTTCGATCAGCGCTGCGATGGCCGAGTGGTTAAGGCGTCAGACTTGAAATCTGATGGGCAATGCCCGCGCAGGTTCGAACCCTGCTCGCAGCGAATGTTTTGAATTTTGCCAAATTGGTATAAGACGTGTATGTATAAACATATGTATTGTGTATTGTATAGTCTGTAATATGATCAGGATTTCGTGTGTGCCTACTATTTATTGTTTAGACCGGAGTGTAAACTCCAATTGTACACTGTACAGTATTATATCTGACAAGTACTTGTTTTGAAAGATATGATCTTGAAATTTTACACAGACATCAAATATTCAATATTCATATCTCATCCCTTAACTTTAATATCGGGCAAAGAGATCTCTTCAAGTATAAAAGATCAGAAATAGCGATAATTATTCAAATATATATTGCAATACGATCCTTAAAAACAAGTCACGTTTTTTGCAACGTCCGAGCTTTTGAAATTTCGGTCACGGAATCACCAAAAAACTTCAATTATAATCTCAACTCTCAAGTCAACCGTTAACAGTCATCATTCTGCTTTTCGCACTTACCAGTATATATAAGTGTTCATTGGTCTATCTATCAATCAGAATCTACTATCAACTTATTAATCCCAATTTTTATTTCTGAGCGTCCATTTCACTCTAAATCACTAATTTCTCTATCATTGTTTTCACTCTTTCCTGTCCAAAATGCACGGCCACGGTACAACAATCTAACATTTTCTTCATGCAGCTAATAGGTACTCGAGTCTATATTGCTCCCTCCATTCAGTTGGACTCTCCCAGATCCTTCAAAATCCGTGCATAGAAGGGTCCGTAAACCCTCCTATTGAAGTCCACAAGTTTCCCATAAGTCATGCCACACATCTCCACATCTCCCTCAATAAGCTGGAAACCCTTGGGAACTCCCACTTTCCGGTTCAGAGTGACCTGTGTGAGGTATCCAGCAAGACGGGAGTGGAGCAATTTCACGACGGGGTCTGGTACGGTGACGTCACCTGGCTGGCTACATGCCAAGACACTGGCGAGAGTGTCGGACAGAACCCGGTTTAGGAGTGTCTCGTTTACTGTCGACACTTTCTCCAGGCAAATCTCGGTTATTTTCAGGAGGATTCTCTGCTGTTGATCCTCACTGAAAATCCCTGTCTCATCTGTGGGAGACATCTCTTCTTGAGGTGTCTCAGGAGCGCGAGACAAATCATCTGTCTCGGTTTCTCTCGGCGCAGGAGCTGCTATGATAAGGAGTGTTGAGTGGAGTGATCGAAGGAAGGGGTGCTCGTTGAAATCAGGGTGTAGAGAGGAGAGCTTGTGTTGGATGATAGAGGAGAGCAGGAGGGTGTGGAAGGTGGCTGAAACCTCCCGGAATCGGCCCTGGTCAAGGGAGGCAGTCTCAGGGTTAGGGGGTGGGTGGGAAAGAAGGGACAGATATGCAGCGTTCATTGTGTTCAGCGGACTGTCTCGGGTGTTGGAGCTCAGCCAAGCTTTTGTCTTATCAAGTCCTGAGGAAATCATGATCAGAATACAGTGAGATTTGTCCTTCATGATTCATCGTCGAGCATTCAATCTTCGTTCTACAGTTCTATGGTTCGTTTCGAATCTTACCGTCTGGGTGCTTCTGCAAAAACTCTCCAAACTTCTTCCTCTCATATTCAATACTGTGTTGCTTGATTGTTGTCTTGGCTTGTTCCAAGTAGAAGTTGGCAATGTCCAACTTTATCTGTTCTATGGCATCGTAGAGTGCCCTGAGGAACATTTTGATCAGATCAGAGGATCGAAAGAGAGGATCGATTGATATCATTTTTCAGATCAAAGGATGAACAATTTGGTGTGTGATAACATACTTGAATATTTCCACTGTATCTGTGATTTGTGAGATGAGACGTATTTCTGGGTCTCTGGCTGCCGTACAGAGTCTCAGAAGGATGTTGACAATTCCCTCGACCTTCACACCCATGTCAAACGTACCGTGATCAATCTGCGACGAATTGAGGAGTGATTCAACCCAAATCAGTGATGCACTTCCTCAATGAACCACCCCAAGTAGACAAATTGTTACGCTGTCTGCTATTTAAAATGATGATAGAAGTAGGTTCTGCTGGTAAAAAGCGATAGGCCCCGTTAAAGACTCGACAAATTCATATAATAACCACATCATAACATTGTAACACCTAACACGCACCAATCAAAGGCCAGAGATAGCACACTCTCAGCCAATCAATGGCCGTACCTGCTGCTTGATGAGTGGTATGTCGATGGTATCAGCTATTAGAACTCTGAAGTGATGTGTGGGAGGTAGGGCCTCGATAGTTCCAATACTCTCGATCTGGTCTCTTATCTCCGCAAGCAATGTGACACACTGAGTGTAGTTCCCCTCCGATATCTCCGACCGTAACACATCCCAGAATACTTGTTTCAGGGTGGCCTCGATCTGGCCAGCGATCCTGGGGGAAGGAGGAGAATCATTGGGGATGAGAGTAAGGTTTTAAATCTCAGAACTATGTAGAGGGAGGGGCAAGCAAGTGTTGAAATCTCACCACTCTACTTACCCTGTTTGCTGCTGCTTCTTGATCTTGTAACCATCATTCATCACTATTTCATGAGTCATTTCCATCTTCACCATGTCATCATAGAATTCCTCATCTTTGGAGGAACAAGCTCGATCATCTCCCTTCACCTGATCCTCATGTCCTAAACTCTGCTCTTCCAAACCGAGTTTCGGTTCTGTTTGACCAGATTTTGTGTGATCTTCGTCTTCGGTCACCTGATTCGCTTCCTCTTCCTTGTGTTCAGTCTCAGAATGATCGGTGAGATGTCCACTATGGATCTTTTCGTCCTCCCTTCTCTCCTCACTCCTCTCCTCTCCCCTCACTTCACCCCTCTCCTCAACCCTCTCCTCAATACTCTCCTCTCCCCTCTCCTCATCCAATCCGAATCTCTCCCTAAGTTGTCGAACTGCTATTTCCCCACCCGTCTGTCGTAACCTCTGTATAACCATTTCCTCTTGTGATGTGATGTGATCCAGGATAGCGTTACTGTCTGATATCTCGTCTTCGGCTGGTGGAAATGTTACATTAATTGAGCAACTTCTCTGCAAAGATAGCACAAATTCTGCAGTCTAAATAGGTTCAGATGACAGTTCAATCACAATCAAGCAATGATAGTGTCAATTGAAGTTGATCGGTTCCATGATTGCATTTCTATCAATAACTCAATTCTAACCTCCGGGAATATCGATAGAGTTTGCAGCGTTTACAGCCCGTAATGTCATCGCCTGTTTCACTTCCTGAAACAGAATCAACTCAATAATGCCCGGAAAGTTACCATCTGTGGGAAATCTAGCATAATTATTATACTACATACTCGTCCTGGAATCCTATAATGACTGTCTAATGATTGAAGCCTTGGATAATTTCCAACGATTGGACACTCTGTTTCGACATTTGTAAACACAAAACAAAACCTCGTGACAGCAGTAGTGCACGCGCGCGTAGGTCATGTCATACCATCATGTACGCGCGCGCTAAACGCGCGCCTTTTTCTACATTCTCGCTTTCTGTCTTTGAATATTCTGTTGTTTTCGCGCGCTCCATTTCAAACCATCAAAACATTGCGCAATCAGGCACATGATGGTATAGACACGGGATAGTTCATAGTTTAAAAGACACTTCATTTACAATTATGTCACAAGATTTTAGTCATGCTTATCAGATCTTGCTTAATCTAAATATTGACGTAGCATCCCATGACTTTCTGCAAGTCTTATGATCGCTATGATTGCGAATATATTTTAACTATTCACAGCCAAATTAATGGTCATGGGATGTCTGATTATTAAATAGCTGCTCGGTCATGATCGTCACGGGACAAAATCATTTCCGGGAACACGCACACACATACGGAGAGAAATTGTGGTCACATACATAAGAAAATGACTGATTCCAACAGTACTTCACCAATAGAGCAAAATTGGAGACTGGACGTTAGTTGCTAAACATTTGGCAAGGGAAATAATGGTGTATTATACAAAGGAGTGCCCAGTTTTCATGCTAACAGTTCTAATCAGTATGTCGCGGTATAGTGTTACTGAGTGTCAATGAGGGAGATATGACAAGCAATCCACTAATAAGTACCCCCTTGATGATCAATGTGCTATGAATAACCAGACTATCCCTGCCTTCACCTCACACACACACACACACACAAACACACACACACACACGCACACAGATTCAGTATTGACAACTTCAGTTTTCACAAATTGGCTGACACACTTCAACATCACCTACAGTCAGTCATTGACGTATCTCTCAATCAGAATGACACTCAAAAGTTCATTTCTATGCCGTGTGCGGCTTCATTACTGAGAGATGACGTGAGTGAAGCTAGATATGTCCGGAGTACACCAGTTTGTGTCTTAGATCATCAGAATGTGCAATATTCATCAAATGTGTTTTTGAGTAGCTGCATATTATGGAATCTTTTACGGAAGTAGTGACAAATCTCCTCCATATTTGAGATTTCAAATCGAAAGACGCAAGTTCCCCGCTTTTCAACTCGCTGCCAACCTGAAGCGTCCTATCTCAATCTCCATTTAAACCAGTAATGAGTGCGCATCCAATCTCTAATTGGCTAATTAGGGCCAGGGTCGTCTGAACACCCAATACCACACAAGTAAATCATGCCCAAGCAATGAAACAATGACTCCGAACACAATTAGAATCTGTTTAAACTATTATTTTGGACATCTAGTGTACACCGAATCATGCGTCATGGATGCACTTTAATTGAGGCTGGGATAGAAAAGGGTCCAATTTGTGAGGGGTTGGGTGGGTTGTAGATAGAGTATGCTTCGCTCCATGAGACCCTTATTCTATTGTGTGACGTGTGAAGTCCGTATACAATGTATAGTGTACAGCAAGCTTTGTTATAGCAGAAGTTCTGTCTCAAGTGAGATCAGTATATTGCGGGTAGAAGCCGCTGTAAACATTTGTCAAATGTTTATTCTCATTCACACAGACACAGATACAGAACACGCAACACACACAGACACAACACAGACAGACACAGACACAACACACACACAGACACAGACACACACACACACAGAGAACACACACA
>CAMPET010000015.1:99189-134648 GCA_946803715.1 Beroe ovata | reverse complement strand
TGTGTGTGTGTGTGTGTGTGTGTGTGTGTGTGTCATGAGATCATGATTAAATCTGATTCCACCCTTCACCGTCCTTTGTAATGCCAAATGACACATTTTCCGGGAAGCAATAAAGAAACACTACTACGTGACCGATCACTTTGGATCATGATCACTCGACTCAGTGTTCTGGAAGCAAGGAGAACAATCGTGTACTTAATACAGCCGATACATATTGTACAATGTACAGTGTATACTGTATACTGTATAGTGTACACACCCTGCTATATCATGTACAGTGAGTTTCGATTCCTTTCAACTATAATAGTAATATTGCATGTGAAACTCCTCCCTATTATTTAGCCAAACGTATGATCAATATATAAATGTGTGGGGGGGGTTGGTAGTTCTGTCATTTCTTCTAGATCTAGCCCAGTGAAACCATGAGATAATCAACTGATAGCAAACTTCTCCCTGTTTGAAGTGACAATTCAAACCAAATAATAGTGTGTATCGCGGTGTATCGTAATAATGTAGATCATTATGATCCAATAGCGGAAGATAAAAGTGTGGATTTTTATCGATCGCTAATTTGACGCGTGATCTAACCTACCGATGCATACTCACGCCACTATTTCGGCTATGATGCCATCATCTCGACATATACATCAGATAGTAGTGAGATAGTTGGCATGATTTTACTCTGGCACGGGAATTTGTTTGCTGGAAGAGTGCCAGTTTTAAACGGAACTAATTCTCTGATATCTGATATCCTATAGAGTTTATCATACACTCATATTCATATTTCCCCTTTATACCCAACTCTATATACTCAAGGTATTGTCTACACAACACATTGTTCAAAGTCCAGCAGTTTCTATCATACAGTAGATACCTATACAACATTGGAATGTGCATTCTTTAAAAGTGTTATGATACCTTACGGTCTTACTGTCTGCACCAAAATTCTACCTCTGGGTGTAATAAATTCAAATATTACTGCCCATGCTACTTGCTATCGCAGAGGAATGCTGAGTTTTCGTTTTCCTGATTTCCAAATCTATGCTATACTTTCTTCACTCCAACTTTGAAGGGTGTGAGAATTTGGACCGGCAGTAGG
Organism: Beroe ovata; assembly: GCA_946803715.1. Taxonomy (NCBI): domain Eukaryota; kingdom Metazoa; phylum Ctenophora; class Nuda; order Beroida; family Beroidae; genus Beroe; species Beroe ovata. Next base: position 133,549 of record CAMPET010000015.1, on the reverse strand, counting down.
TTTTTTTGCGGGGGGGGGGAGATTATTGTGTATTTCCGTCAGAAATTTATGTTACACAATACAGTATTTCTATCAGTCAGGGGAGATAATTTGATAACGGACAGGTCTGCAGTCTCATTCCAATTTTAATTTTGTTTCACAACTCATTGTTCATGAAAACACTATCGTAGAAAGCAGAGATATACCTCAGCAGCGACTGACCTTGGAAATCTATTATACATGTAATTAATTCTGCCGACTGTGAAACTTAGTAAATCAAGGGTTACACTTTCGATCTCACGTATTGTACGCCCTTGGTGACGCAAAACACATTCCAGCAGATAAGAGGAATTTTGTCAAGGTCACTGTTTAACAAAGAAAATTCCTTTCTCAGGTTGCCGTTAATCCGTATTTTCAGGAACGCGCGAAGATTTGTACAAGATCTTCGTGGCGCAGTAAATTGAATTAAAATTAATTTAATTTTCCTGGATTGCGCGCGCGCCTCAGCTCACCAGCGCGCTAGCTAAGAGCAATAACAATAATCTTTGTTCCGATCCAGTGATTCACACGTACGACGTTCAATGTTCTATTGAGTAATCCCTACTGAGTAATCCCATGGTTTATCTCTACAGGAAATCGCAGCGTTCGCAGCCCAACAGCATGGTACCACAAGTACAGCAGAGGACATAGCTAGAATGTTGATAGAGGAGAAAAGCAAAAACAATGCGGCTGATTTGATGTAAGATCTTTTCCATAACTTATCAATGAAATCAGTAAAATTTTAAGTTTTAAGATGTGAGATGATTTAAATCTCAGGACTCGTTATGGTTCCCTCGACAACATTGCTAATCTGGACGATGATGATGGCCGGCCCGAACCGGCCCGGTCTCCCAGCCCCTCCAACAGAGCTTGTCCCAGTCCCAGTGGGATGGGACCCAACTTCGGTCCCAAACCAGCGTTTCCAACACAAGATGTCTATGACGTAAGTTGACTTGTAGTGATTCCATCGAAAATGGAGGCACAACTGTCGGCTTTCCCCGCTGATAGCCGGATTATTTACAGGCTCCGCAGCCGTATTCCGCCTTCTCCGCAGTGATGAACCCAGCCCCCGTTGTCAGCAGAACGTCACAGAACCCCTACCTAAAGTACCCTCAGCCAATGCAGCCCTCCCGGAGAGAAGTGGACCCCCAACTGCTGCCCCCTAGGACAGGGCCCGTGCTGGCGTGCCACCTGCCCTGCTACGAGCAACCCCCACCCGGCACAGACATGGTGGAGGGGGACTCCAGAGAGGTGTCACCACCTCCTCAGTACACTTCCAGTCCTCAGATATACCATCCCCAGTGTATGCCACCACCCTGTCAGCAGCACCACTTTACCAACCCCGACCAGTTACCACCCTACCAAGCTGGGTCTAACTTCCAGAAATTCGGCTTCCCGAATGAGCTCGATCACGAAATGCACGCTGAGCATGAGAAGCCCATGTCGAGCAATGGTAAAATCCACTCTGCACCAGATACCCCAGAGCCGGACGAAAACATGCCGGGACCCGCAACTGCTGGAATGTTGCCAGATGAGGTTCCCCATTCCGCGTCCATATCAGTTCAGGAGCAAATAAAGAAGCTCAACGAGAACATTGCTATTCAGAATAATTCGTACAAAGACGCAGTGCTGTCCCCTAAACCGGAGAAGAAACCAGCCCCTCCTACTACCCCTAAACTGTCAAAGAAATCGTCTCAACAGAGTAAGAAAAACTGTGATGGTGAAAAGAAGCCGTTCAAAATGTTTTCGCCCCTCCCCCGTCGTAAGAATAAGCCCGTTGAGCCTGAAAAAGAGGAGGAATCGAACGAAGTGAATCGAAAACCGGCTGTCCCCAGTGAAGCTGTCAAATTCATACTGGAACAGAAAATCGAGAATCTGATAAAGGAAACAGCGAATAAGAAGAAGCGCAGAGATGATTTTGAGACGAGTATAAAGGACTACCCTGAGGAGCAGAAGGAGAAATTTCGAGCTATTTTCGCTCAAAAGGAGTCAGATTTCTTGAGACTGAAGAGATTGAAGATAAACAAGGATATGTTCACAAAGATCAAGACAATTGGCATTGGCTCGTTTGGAGAAGTATCACTCGTGCAGAAGCAAGACACAGGTGCACTATACGCCATGAAGACACTCCGCAAAGCCGAGGTCTGGAAGAGGAACCAGACTGCCCATGTGAAGGCAGAGCGGGACATTCTGTCTGAAGCGGACAATGAATGGGTTGTGAAACTCCACTTTTCTTTCCAAGACAAGGGCAATCTCTACTTTGTGATGGACTATGTTCCCGGGGGAGACATGATGAGTTTGCTGATCAAGCAGGGCCGTTTTCCGGAGTGGGCTGCCTGTTTTTACATTGCTGAGCTGGTCTGCGCGGTGGAGAGCGTTCACAAGCTGGGATTCATTCACAGGGACATCAAACCGGACAATATTCTCATCGACGAGAAGGGTCACCTCAAACTCACTGATTTTGGGTTGTGCACAGGGTTCCACTGGACACACGACTCAGCGAGATACAAAACCGCGCTCGGCCAGCCTCACGACAGGCAGGCCAGTATAGACTTTGACGAGTCGTTAGCAAAGCAGAACACGTGTAATTGCGGGGATAGGAGTAACCATCAGAAACCCCTGGATAGGAGAAGAGCTCATCAGAGATGCCTTGCTCACTCCCTCGTCGGTAAGAACTATCTCCACTCTGCCATCTCTCTCTCATGTTGTTTTGTGTGCCATATTACACGTGATATCACGTTGTTTTGTGTGTCATATTACACGTGATATCGTGACCATGGCAACGCGTTGCAGGCACTCCCAACTACATAGCTCCGGAGGTGTTGTTACGGGAGTGGTATCAGCACGAGTGTGATTGGTGGAGTGTTGGGGTTATTCTCTACGAGATGATTATTGGGAAACCGCCCTTTTACGCGTGAGTTACTTACATGATCATTTATCATAGCATTCCCCCATAGTTTGTCGCAGTAATTGTATCGTGGTGATACGAATATAGTAGTACCTAGGGTTTCCATTTATGATCGGAAGTATTGGGAATTGGCACATTGTTATTCAGTCAAATTAGAGACAGTATAATTCCAATAGCATACAATGAAAATGATACAATATCAATCAATCAGCACAAACAATAAGATACAACTTAGCGCAGCATATAGAAGCACTATCGAAGCACGATAGAAGCACTAGGCAGTAAGCAGTCTCTACTGCTGAGAAACTGTATGGTGAATATTCAAAGTGCTGGTGATGGTATTTGCTGCATTTAAACTCAGTGACCTACTTCGTGGACGTACGTCGATAATCCCACGCTTCAACAATCCTCTCATGCTAGGATAAGTCACAAAGAACACAAATGGGTTTAGGAAGGCGGAAATGTTAAGAAACAGGGTCGCAAACCTGAGGAAATGTACCATTCTAAGAATGGGTTTGTTAAGAAAGTTGATCAGATTGATAGGGACGAGTGAAGCTAGGAGTAGAAATGTAACCATGATTACCAAGCATATATTCTTCTTGTTAGGAGAGCTCCTCTGTGATTTAGACTTGACAATTGCAAACCCCACGAGCAGCAAGTTAGCTACTGTTAGAGGGATGCACGGAGCCCCAAACAGGGCTGTAGTCAGTAACTTGTGGACAGTGTAGTGTGCTAGCGGCCACCCAGCACACTTTGATCCTGGCCCCCAGAACACAGCCAGAGTGTGTCCATTGAGCTGGGCATATGTGTTCCAAACAGGGAACATGGAACTGACGACCAGGGCTGAGAGTGTGATAAGGGTCCGGACAGTGGCGCCGGTCAGTCTGCACCTCCAGAAGGGGCAGGCGCACCGCAGAAGTCGGAGTACGGCGAACATGTTCACCAGGACTATTCGTGCGACGAGCCCCTGTGCGACAAGGATACTGTTAACCACACACGCGACCTTGCCCAAAATCCATGTGTTACCAGCTGCGTTGGTAATGGTCATGGGCAACACAACTAGGAGTGTGTGGGACAGGTCAGCCAGGGCCAGATTGAGTACTATCCACTTGGAGGTGGAGTCCAGGGGAAGTGCTCTGCGATAGAGGGTGTAGAGCAGGGCAGAGTTGCCCATTAGTCCCAGGATTAGTGAGATAAAACACCATGTTGTTATGAAGACTTGTTCAGTGGTGGAGCGGGAATCTAATATCAGGTCTAGGAGCACTGTTTCGTTCATGTCGCTGAAACGATACGTGTCTGGAAATACGTGTCTGGAAATATATGGATATGTTTTGGGCAGGCACGTAGCCAGGGATTTTTCGGGCTCGAAAATCGAAGAGAGCTAGCTGGACAGGGGATATTGGGGACAGGCCGCAGCCCGCCGAAAAATTTATAGAAATAGGTTGTTTTAGACGACATCTAGAAATCACCACAGTAACAAAATATAAGAGGAGCAAAAAGTTATAGAAGTCGTTAGATACTCATTCACATTGCGGGTTAATCATATAATGGCTTTTATTGTTTCCTTACACTACAAATAAAGGGGTTTTGGGGCACTGATGTGCAAAGAGATCGTATCATTCAATATACTCCCCCAAAAGTAAAAGCAGGAGTCTGGGGGCGTATCCCCCTGTTGCCAGACGTTAAATGCTGTTTGAAAGGGTTAAGTCCTTATTAAGATTTTTATCAGAGGTCCGATTTTTTTCCGGAGGGGGGCCCTGTCTACGTGCCTGGTTGTGGGACACATAGGGCATTGTGGGATACATGGGCATGTGGGATACAGGGCATGGCTAGCAGTCCTTACTGATAGTGATTGTAGTAATGATCTTTTCTCGCCCTTTTTATATCATGACTACTCACCTTTTTGGAACTCTCGTCAAGTTAATGAACGAATGTCTAGTATTGGAGATGAGTGATTTGATTACGTGTGAAGTGAACTTAAAATTAAACACTCGTGGTGCATAGTGTTCATATTGTTGATGACTTTTTCGTTGATTTGAACGTTGGGTGGGTGACTTCCTGGGCTAGTTCTTGGGCCACATTCACGTGCTACATTCCCGTGTGCTCAATGCTCATGTGGTGACTGTTAAAGCACGAACTTTACCTTAAGTTAAGATGTCTGTGATCTGCAACGCTGTATTTCATTGTTGGAATTCGGAAATTAGAGCGCTTCAAAATGAAAGATGCAAACAGAGTATGTTGCGTGGGAAATGACAGTCGATTCTATTGGTATAAAACATGGTGTTAACAGAATTGTTGATGTCATTTTCTCCATTGGGTATAAGTGGCGTGACTCATGAATACCGCGCCCATTCGATTGTAACAAAATTGTGTAGAGTGTTAAACATAAGAAAGTCACTATCATAGGATAGGTTTCTAGTTTAAAATATGGATCTCTTTGCAACGACAAATTTCGATTTGTTAAAAATGTGTGAAAATTGAATGATAGGAATGCTCGTGAGGATCGGTTTGGACCAATCTTTGACCAACAGTTACAGTTACTACGTGCTTGTTGGGCTGCAGGAAGTTACGAGATACTGAACTCAGAAGGAAATCCGAACAAAGCTGTCATCTTGGTGTATGAAATGATTTGCACTAGCACTATACTTCATAGTGGGCGTTATACATGTGTGGTGGCCATCTGCTCCCAAAAGCTCCTATATATATGATCGAGATCACCGGCCAAGTGGTCACGTGTCAGGGGTACTGGGCACGTGTATATTTGTGTTCCCACGCAGTAGAGGTGGTATTTTGACATGTTTAGTGACGTAACTAGGGCTCGTGGGAGTTTACTCACACAGCAATTGTAGTGCTCCCGAGAATTCAATTAGAGTAAATTCCCAGACATTGTTCTCCAACACCACAAGAGGGGCTAGTAGTACTATAGTAGTACAAAGGTGGGACCTGGGCAATAGAGATCCGGCGTGAATCTTGTAAATCCGACACAATTTGGAGGTTGTTTTAAACTCGCATGACCGTGCTGTCAGCCGGAAATAATGGCCCGGAGATGGAAAATTCAAGTATCTTGTGAAGAGTGACCTCTGCGTATCGGGAGAACTTTTATTAGAATATCACACAGTGTGCATGATCTTGGTTCGTACCACTGGCACGATATTATGTAATAATATGCCCCTCAATTTAATCAGAGAATAATTGGGAATAGGGTTGGCAATTATATCTTAAAATTTTTTATATATATAAAATAAGATATAAAGATATAATTTTTTTGCTTGGGCAATCGACCATTTTATTACAAGTTTTGGGTATTTTTTGCCAATTGAAGTTGGTTGTTTGAACTTCTAGGGAAGTAGGGCTGTTAAACTTCCTCTGTAGATGAGCTGAAACCTCAAAGCTTCTAGACAAGCTTTTCAGTCAAGTCAAACTGAGTAGTGCCCGTCGCCCATCACTATGAAAACGAAGCATTCATTATGATAAATTAGCCCTGTTCGAATGGAAGTATATGGGGAGTAATGAGTATATGGTTATTTGAAGTTCCAATAGATTGATAGAATGAGGTCTTGATTCTGGTCCGCAGAAAACCAGAATTTTTTACTTTCATAGCATGAAAGCATAAGAACGACCTGTAAGCTGTACGTCCACAAAACAACCAATTTGCCGCCCAGCTGGCTCAACCAGATGTGTTTAGCTATTGACAAATCATAATTCTAAGTTGAACAACAACCTTCTCGTTCCACAGTTTCTTCTTGATGGTACGTCCAAACCAAACCGGAAAATAGAGGATTGGTTAAGTTCTTCTCACTATAAGCAGGCTACATTATTCCCAGAACTATTTTGCTGACGACAGCGAAGTTGGATAGATGAAGTTAGATACTTTTTCCTTGTGTTTCAGACCAGTGCTCAAAGGGCTCATTACACAAGCATGAGGTGTCACGTGATCTGATAATCAATGATTATAATCATTACACTCACACTACACCACATGACACACAGAGGGGATACACCTAACCTAATCAGAGATGTTGATGCATGTTAAGCCTTTGAATTGCAGACTGATAGGCGTCGCGAGCCACGAGATCCGGCCAAAAATTAACCCGATTTTATATATATAAAAATCGAAAATTATATATATAAGATATAATTATTTTTCGCCGTTTTATATATATAAATTATATCTATAAAATTATATCTGCCAACCCTAATTGGGAAGACCTAGTGAATATAATTCTACCCTGAATATTTTCCCCAGGAACACTGCAGCAGATATTCAGATGTCCATCATAAACTGGAGGGTTTGTCTCTCTATACCGCTCAACGCTAACATCAGTGCGAACAGTATAAACCTCATATTCAACCTACTTCAGGATTCTCATAGCAGGTAACAGAGCGGTGGAAGTGGGACCCGGCAAAAAACCATTTCTAATTATGATGGAGCTTGAAATTTCAGAAATCATGGGTTTAAGTAATATTATTTCTGGTGGATCTATGAACAGCTCAATGAATGTATTCATTGCTTGTTCCTGCCCTAGATTGGGTAATAAGGGAGCGGAGGAAATCAAACAACACGCGTTCTTTGATGAGATTGATTGGGATAACCTTCACAATGAGAGAGCACCGATGATACCAGGTCGGTAACAAAGTGGTTGGATCACCCCCTATAAGTATAGTACGTCACTTGCAGGGTGTACCCGATGTCTAGTAGTAGTTTTTCGGAATATCTGTACCGAGAGACATACATTTGTTACCCATCACCGCTGATCCCCCCCCCTTCCACCGTGTAGAACTGCGATTCCCGACCGATACCCGTTATTTTGACTCGTTTGATGAGGAGAGGGTGAGGTTCAGTGACACAGAAGATTCACAGGACGCTGACACTCCTGCCCACCCATTCTACGAGTTTACATTCAGGAGGTGAGTGTTTTGATGATTAGCCACGTGTTTTATGGTGACCAAGTTCCTCCTTCTGTGATTTATCTTGACATTTCATATTCTAGGCATTATGATTATCCAAGACGCCCGAACACGTCACCGAGTAAAGTTTTGCGCGGAATTATGCGCGGTGACGTGTTCAGGCTTCTGAAGATTCTGTAGAACTACTCTTTCTATGATCGTTGTTGACCTTATTAGCGGTAAATTATATTTTTTCAGATTTTTTGGTGCTGATGTCACGAATTCTGCGACAAAGTCCGAGAGTAAAGATCATAAAGGTCCTGTCCTTGTGTGAATGGGGAGAACCTCTGTGTGGCACGATAAATTTCATCTGTTCCACTTCTAGCGGAATAAGCAGGGGAAGACTGAGTTAAGAAACAAAGTGGGATGGGATTAAACTCTAAATTATGCAATTCCGTTTTGGTTTTAACGGGTTCGACTTGAAATATTTCACCATGCTTCACTTACTGCGGTGGAGTGGCGGCATGGTTTCTTATGTCAAAATAGTGCATGTTTCCGGTCCTATGGCACAAACTCAACTGTTTCATGTTTATTCCGTGGACAGGATATTTCTTTTGATTAGTACCGATTAAATTTAAACAGAAGAGTTAGGGCATTACCCTATGATTATTCATTGATGTATCGGTAATGCCGTTGACGGATTATTTACCATGGTTTATTCGGATCACTCAATTTCATTACGTACAGGGGATTATGATATTCAAGATTTTAAGTGCTTGAAAAGTTAACCTAACTAAACAGGCGCACTCAACATTGCTCATTTGACACCAATAAACTAAGCAATACTTTAATGAATTAATACCACAATTCACTGTACAGCGCGCGGTGCAGATTCTTTTAGATTTCTACGCAAATTTCATTGAATTTGAGTTTGACAACGATGTATACTTTAACTTATGATGTAACACTTATAGTTATAGTTATAAAGAGTGTCAGAGTCAGAGAACCATATTTATAGAAGCTGGAGAATTATATTGAATTGACGATTTGTATTAATATCAAATTTCTTTTATGTTCACTGAGTTGAAGTTTACCGGATGTTATCAGGTTATCTGTTCACTGCACTCAGCACTGTTTCTTGCGCGCGCCTTCATCGATGAAGGCGCGCGCACGTATAGTTCTTTTCTGGCACGTATAAATCTTTTCTGGCGATGCTTTTGTAGGAATGTAGGATTTCACCCTACCCTTGCTGGCGGGATTCTATCCCTGGCAAGGGCGGATTGAAAATCGCGCGCACCGACGGTGGGGTAAAATCCTTCAAGCGATGCTTTAGACCACTGATGCAAGCCGCGCACGCGCAAAACGAAATTCTCGACAATATAGATTTTGTCGATATAAATTTTGTCGATTCTGGGATAAATCGTCAGTGAGTATTTGAGTTGATTCAATGAATTATGCCAAAATTATTCAATGAAGTGACTGAATATGATTTCATTATTTAAAACAAATTAAACCAGGTTTTTGAATACGGATGTATTTTAGATATATTCCATCTATTTATATTAAAATGGTAAATTTTCACTATTGAGTTGTTTTCACTGTTGTATTGCCTCCATTAAAATATACTTAGAAAACATGATGTAATAGCTAATAAATCAATGTTGTTGCAAATTTTAGGCCGCAATGAAAGCAGTACAGTTAATGAGTTCAACTCTAGTCCTGAAAAGAGCAATTTCTGGCACTTGTGAGTTTATACTTAACTAGAAAACCTGCTAAGTGGATGTTACAGACTACCCATTGGAAATGACAACAGGATGTTACTTTAAAACCACAGCTAAACATGACCTGAGATCAAAATCCAATGTACTTACTTATTTAAGATAATGATTTTATGAAGAAGCAATTGGTCACAATTCGGCCATTTCTCCGAATAAGCTCAGAAAATGAAGTTTGCCTGGTTGTCTGACTTTCATTAATCATTTCAATTTGCATTGCATATATTGCTGAATTTGCGTAGCATATGATGTTATTGAAAACAACGAGACACACAGACAGACAAACAAACAACCAAATTATAATATAGATACCTACTACTTGGAATTGTCTAGAAAAATTCCTCCTTGGGACTGGCAAAGAAAATAGCTAAGCAGAGAATGCCACACATTAATTTCATGTTACAATGTATATTGTTACATGAAATTATGAGTCTTCCTAAGTAAATGATATTTCAGGCTCTTTGTTGGGGAAACCTATAAGTAAGGCAGAACTCAGAAAGGTACCCAGAACCTGTTCGCCAGATTTTACCAGGTAATTATTGTAGTTTTGTGTATTAATTTTGCTTGCTGTGCATGAAATGAAAGTATCATGTACAATGTACATGTGATTCTATCAAAATCTCATAGACAACTATCATTTAATCCTCATTTGTGCTGAAATCCTTTCTCAGACTGTTCACCCCTTAGCTTGCAATTACAAAAGTGCCAATGTCAAATTATGAACAGCAAATAATGAAAGCAGCAAAATTATGTAAAATACCTCTAAGTCTCACAAACCATGAAATTTTTGCAAAGACTTTATCGTGATCTGAGACGACATGCTTTTAAACCATAGCTGCTGTGATTGAATAAATGTATGATGAAATTATTCCTTGCATGATTGATGATATAAAGGAACCATTTTTCCAGCCATCAATTTTTTATTGCGGCAGTTTCATTCAGTTTGAATTTTCAGATGCAGGGGTGCAGCTCCTTTGGAAGGGGAGGAGGATCCTGTTCTTGGCCCAGATGAAGATTACCCTGACTGGCTATGGGAGTTAGCAGACCAGTTCATGATGCCAATTGATGAGCGTCTAAAGAAGCCTGACCACTCATTGTTTCGCAAGATAGAACACTTTCGGCAATCTGAGAATAAAAGAGTGTTAAGACTAAGGAACAAACATCCAGGACTTTATTCAGATTTGAAGTTTCCAACTGAAGATGAAATCATTGACACGTGAGTTAGCTGTTTTCACAAATCAATTAACAATAGTCCTCTTTGTGCTCTTGAATACAGAATTGCTCATTGATTTTTTTTTCAGAATAAGGCAGCATGAGAAAAAACGCTCTGAAAACATTGAGGATGGAAGAAACTTTGCTCAGGAACTACGTGAAAAGGCATCTTCAGAATTGAGACATGCTATTCACACGGAGAAGACCTTGCAAGATGAATCTTCTGATCCAATTTGGCATAATGCAAGATCCAAAATTAGTTGATTGATGTTTCATTTGCAAACTAGACATCTTGATCTATGAATGCATAACCATCCTAGCCAGTTATTTACACGGATTTTGCAGTGAATATGTGATTGTTGATCAATTTTCTGCCTTTTTCTACTCCTGCGATCCTTTCATATGGTTTATTGGTCAACTGTTCTTAATCTAAATTGCAATACATTGGTATCAGAGTCAATATGATATACTCTACTTAGAGCACTTACATTTCCTTTATCCCTAGCAGTAAACATGGTTTGCTCTGATTGGAATGACCTTGAATACAAACTAAAACACTGCTGCTCTATTGAGGATTTGATACAGTGCCTTGAAGATGGTCAAACTTTATTCTTCGTGGTTTCTTCAAGTACCTCAAATTTGACAGATTCAGAAAAATTGACTATTAGTCAATCAACAGGAATTCAGCAGGAACTTATATTCAATATTCACCCGTCAGAACACTCAGGTTTCGTGGCCAAATTTTCTTGTTATTTACACATTTTGCTTGATGACATTGCTGAGAAATGGTTGACTCAAATCAGTGAAGAAGACAAGAAAAGACTCTACTATTCAAACTTCATTTATGGGCCAGTTCTGGATTGTTTTCTCACAATATTGTCCTGCTTAAAGCAGAGTAAGCATCTCAAAGTAATGCAGGCATGTTATGATGTATTGACCCAGTTTGTCAGTGTGGGTCGTCTTCAACAATTGATCGTGGAGAAGTCACTGGCTCACTCCAATGTCCACATTGAATCTCTTGCTTCACATCTTTGTAACATCCCAGAAAATATTACAAATAAAATGAATTTATTGAATACCAATGACATGTTCAACAAGGAGAACTACATAGTAATTTTAATGCAGAATATTTTGGGTGCATTAGAGAGGTTGCAACACCAGTCTTCCGTGAAGTACAATTTCGTTGGCAAGTTACTCGGGAAATTAGCCTTCATTGGAGATAAGCATATTGTCGTCCAATGCCTATTGGAATTTGTTAATCGTGGACATGAATACGGTGATCAAATAAGTGAAGTTTTAGTCGCAGTTTCTTCTCAACACTTGGAAGCAATCACTCTCCCCTTCTTCACTTGTGACTACATTGAGTTTGGAGATCTCAAAGTGTTCATCAATATTATTTTCGGTTCGAAAATAGTTTTGATAGGAAAGTTGTGTACCTTACTTTACCATAGGTTTATTTTCATAAAGTTTTTCAAGGATGTGAGGCCGAAATATTTATTGTTCTACCCTCTTACTATGAAAGAAGAGCGGCGTTATTTACTCACAAAGACTCTGTTTGAGCTGTTGACTGTTTGGGGCAACAAAAGTTCAGTCGATCTTCAGCCATATGATCATCATTTCTCATTGTGTGAATACATCATCATCTGCTTCTTCTACATTGACAATGATGAACGTGTGTTAATCAAGGAAAAGATCATGATGTTGTTGACTGCCGGAATGCCTGTTCACTTGGGGTCTAATCAGCCTGATTTTCGGAGAGCCGGAATGGTAACCGCTGAGATCCTCACACAATTCCTCGACATCAACCCTGAGAGCCCTCTGAAATTTGAGTATGAAGAAACTGATGATACCCGCAAATTAAAGTCTCTTATGGCCGGTTATGTTGAACCTGATGACCTAGTGAAGACTCCCCCTCCACAGATTATAGCCGAATCTGACAGCAAAGTTCCAGAAAACACACAGGGATTAGACAGTGACGATGATGATGACGAGCTGAAGCCATTCAACATGACTGATAAGAATTTAGCAGTTGCCAAAGCTCCTGTATACCTCAAGGAATGCATCGAGATACTAACCGAACGCGAATCGGACAGAGACTTTGACAAAATCGAGATTACTCTCAGAACACTGCCAAAAATTCTGGCAACATCCGAGGGGAATATCGACGAGATTTCCCTGGAGTTGACACAGATTATCCTACCTATGTCCAGTGAGTTTTACATGGAGGACTTCTTGGAATGTCGGAAGCAAATTCTTATCAAGTGTTGCGTTGCCGCGCCTTGTACTGTGGCTGATTATATGTGTTACCAATTCTACGAGGACAACTATACCATCGGTCATCGATTAGATATCCTGGATGTGATTGTGAAAGCTGCTCAGGAGCTGTCTAAACTGGACACAGAAACAGCGGAGGAACATGTCTCCGAGGAGGACAGAATGAAGACCATGAAACCTTGGGAAGTTGAAGTGATGGACCGATTGAAGAAGAAAACTCGAGTGTTCAATACTGCAACCAAGGTTAGTATGGGGAAAGAGAACAAGTTTAGCGCAGTGTCAGGTAACTTTTTCTACGCCCTAATGAACCAATATGACAAGGAGATCCGGAGTCTCAGCCTCACAGAGGAAGATACCTTGGTCTTGGGGCGACTCATCTACACTTTGGGTATTGTTCTGCACTGTGCTGGCCCGGCACACTCCGGACCCATGGGGAAAACACTGCTCGAGTTCATCAGGGTCTTCACAGATATCTTTATCCTGGATGAGTATGTGAAACAGAGCATCTTGTTCGCAACCAGCATAGTTGCTCAGATATCTCCGGTCGTTGCCATGACAGCCGAGATATATCCACAACTGATGCACATTCGCCTGTGGGCAGAGGAACTTTTGACAGAGCCCATATCAGCTGACACCACCAAACTGGCGGTGTACGCACTCGATATCATGGATACTGTGATAGGTAGGGGCCTCTTTCCGTCGGATATCAACAGTCTGTCAAAGGAATACAGTCCACTTAGTCTCAAAGACACAATCATGGGGGCTTCACCTAAAATATCAGAGATGAATTCCGATTGTGATAGGTGATAACTGCTGCTTATTGTGAATTGGTGTTATAGGTACCTATCTTGACATTAACATTCTTATTCTTGAGTTTTGACCCTATTTTGTTACAGGTCGCTATCCTTGATTCAATACTCAAGTTTTACCATCTGAATCTTCAATACAATTCATTTCATTGTTCCTCGTTTCTTTGCTAAATGCTTATCCTTTTCCCTTGTTTTAGTTTCAAAATGGGAAACGCCTGTAAAGATGATAACACAACTTTGCATCGCTAGGAAACAATATGAATTCATCCGCGGAAGACACTGAAAGTGACGAAGCGCAGGAAATAGTTGATGATGTGGAAGATAACGATAATGGAGAGGACCACGATGGGATTGACAAGGGACGAGCATCAAGTGCTGGAGAGAAGGAGGAACAGATACCCCGGAAACGGAGGATAGTGACCCTCCCCATTTCAGGCAAGGTGCAATCTTCCTCAATTCTGTCGCTTATCATGCGTGCTCATAGTCACATGATCACATGCTATGATAGTACTCATAGCATGAACTCACTCAAATCATACGATCCATCATGAGTATTTTGTAGCGAGAATTCAGTCTCATAGCTATCGTCTAATAACCATCCGTTGGGGAAACTGAAAATATTGACATTCAGATTGTGGAATTGTTACTCATCTCCCCCCCCCCTACTCTTGACTTGGCTAGCTCACTCTTGTATCCCAGAGTGCTCCACTCATACCGGCTCCTGCGAACAGCAATTGGCTCGACATCCTGTTCCCTGGCCGGGTCGTTAACGCAGCACGTGCACTTTCCCTCATGACGTCACCCATCACTGTGGATACGAAGGAAGTGGAGCTCAATTTCAGACCAAGAAATCCGTCTTCCATACCGCTCCGTTCTGAAGTACAGCCGACGGCCAAACTGATTCTCAAGTACGTTCCAGATTCTTGATTTTACTATTCGATTTTACTTCACGACACTGATGTGTCACTTTACCATTCTTCCCACAGAATTCACAAACAAACGAAGGCAGTCCGGGTGGTAGGGATAGTTCGTAAAATGGTGACCTTCACCAAGATGGCCGACTTCCAACTGCAGTACCCTCCCGCTCCACCAACCCCAAACTACTGTAACATCGTTACACCTCTCATTGATCACCGTTACATGACGCGTGATAAGCATTGTGTCAGGGTTAACCCCCATGGTCACGCACTGCAGGATACTCCCTTTGATTACTTCTACGTGAGCGGAGACCCAGGTTAGTCACTGACTAGTGACCATTCACATGACCATTCACAAATTACACATTGCCAATACTCAAGTTGGATACCCCACTCTCATTTCCCTCCTGCTCTCACTCTCATTCATAGTTTACCCGCTCACTCACAGTTCGCTCATATAGTTCACTCATACTGTGCACTCATAGTTTGCACTCAGAACGCACGGGCCACGGGTTACATAATATTTCCCCATTATTTCATCAGTGAACCCGAAAAGTGGCGCGGCAACAACACGGCAACCTCGACCCTCCATGGTGATACACTGGAAGTCTACAGACTCAGAGATCCCGACCAATCCTATGGAGGTGAAATACTCTCATAATAGTGTAAAGCAGGGGTTAGAATATTCAATTTCCTAGTGCACAATACACATGTCACATGTGTATTGTGCACTAGGAAAAATCCTATTCTAGTTTTAGTGACAGTTGATTGCCTAAATCTTAATACTACGTTCTATAAATGATAGACCTCATGGCTCATACACCTTAAGTCATAACTTTCAAATCTCGACCGAATACCTTATTGACAGCCGATTTCTGAGTGCGAAATGCCATTCGCAGCAACATTTTCCAAGATAGCCACTGAGCACATGTGATACCTAAATGTCTACACTCTACATTCGTGTTTACACCTTCTGGCATGTTTACAAACATGGCATCTTGACACAGATTGGCATGAGCTTTCTTCAACTGTTATTTTGCAGAAAATCGCAACAAACGTGTTCAAGCAGAACTTCCTGAACGAATACCGGGAAAAAATCGAGGAAATGTTCCGGTCGCGGCCCATCTGGACTACTATGGCCTTCGCCAACAACATGTCTGAGTGTAGGGAGGTTCAGCTTCGCACGCAGCTGCTCCCTTACTTTGCGTTCTATGCAAATCTCGGTGAGAATGATTCTCGTAGCGATAATGGTCATAATCAATTCTCATTATGTGATTGACTATAGTGAACTCTGATTTGTGACATTTCCAGATTATATATCGGCTCGTGGTCAATATCAGTTACATTGTGATCAACTCAAATTGGTAAGTAACTCGAACTTGTGACACATTCACAAATATCAGGACCATGGCGTGGCATGTGGATCAAGTTTGGATATGACCCGAGGGCAGACTCTATGAACAGGAAGTACCAACTGATCGACTTCAGAGCACCGAAAAATATGGTAGCAAAGATGGCCATAGAGGTACTGTTTTGGGAGTCATCATTGATGATTTAACTTCAATCTATCATTCGTTCTCAAATATTAACGATGATTATAAAAATAATGAAATAAGGTGATTTATACACAGTAACGAGGAAGCATAAAAATGTCGTCCTATGCTCAACTGTGTGAAATAATTTAATAACTCCGCAGAGGTTCAGTGTGCGGAAAGCGCAGAGCAGCTTCACACAGGATGAAATAAGGGAGGAAAAAGAGAGCGATTTGGAGGGTGCCACGACTTGTCATATCTACAAAGCTGATAAAGTGTGCTACAAACGTCAGAATTTGTACCAGGTAATAATGAGTTGCATATTCACACGAGTTCATTGATTATTGATCAAGATCTTCAAATAATCTAAATCTGTTCGATCATTGATTAGTATGTATAAGTTCCAACTCATTACCAGGTTTGTGACATACTTGACAAACGGTGTCAAGCGGTTTTGAAGACATACGAAACGGATGTTTTTACCCACGAAGATGGATTCTACAACAAAGGGGCTGTCGCTGCGGTTCGGAAAATAATGGTGGCCCAATTCAAGGATCTCATGGAAAAGAAGAAGGCTCGTAATGACGAAATGACATGATCCCCTTCCCA
This sequence comes from Beroe ovata, assembly GCA_946803715.1. Classification (NCBI taxonomy): domain Eukaryota; kingdom Metazoa; phylum Ctenophora; class Nuda; order Beroida; family Beroidae; genus Beroe; species Beroe ovata. The sequence goes on along the minus strand of CAMPET010000015.1, from coordinate 116,608 downwards.
CTTTGCTATTCGGAGTTGCGTCATGATTCCATAAAAATTGCCAGTCACGTTTTTGTCGCAAGAAATAATAACGTTTGCGTAGCGCGCGGTGGGAGAATCTCATAAAATTTTTGAGAAATTTATCATCTTCACGCGAGGTTATATTGCATTGGTCGTGGATTAGTTGAATAATTGACGTTATTTTTCCCTTACCGACATTCTACACTCACGCAAATACAGAATGTCACCGATTATTATTTACTCGAATATTGATCCAATGGCATTTATACATCTATACAGTGGTATGTGCTATAAAGTAACTTATTGCCCCGCCCTTCTCTTCAAAGCGAGTCACTTGTTTCTTTGGCAAAAATCCAGCCAAACTGGTGGGGTTGTCTTAACCAATGTGAGATCATAGATCACAATATCCCGAGTGGCATCACTCGATACGTAGCTGTTCTGACCACTATCTATGATAGGCATGTCTATGGAGCCAGAGTCATGGGAAGACTTCGAAGACACCTCATCTCGGATGAGTAGCCTCAACATCAACGCCACCGCATTTGTACCAAACGCCGCTGCAGCCCCCTTTGTACCCAGATTTGCTCAGAACACAACTCCAGACAATTTCTCACAACATCAGCCACCACTCCACACCAATGGTCATGCTTACACACCCAACACTGCTGAACCTGTCAGGTAAACTTCTCCCCTATGCTCACTCAATCGTGGTGGCTGATATCTTTACGGCACGGTAACTATATCACATCGGCAAGTATGCCACAATTACCCCAACTATTCGCAGAATACTGAGCAATGACACGAAGTCAGTACCAGTCACCGAGAATAACCATGGTGACGAAGTGATGACTGGCACAGAGCCAGCTGAAGTCGTGTCCACTGTGGAGAAAATGGAGGTGCAGGAGGAGGAGAGATCTGCCACGCCCAAATCTGAGGAGGAGGAGTCGTCTCCAGTTCCAGGTTCATGGGAGAGAGAGGGCTACATCCCCCACAAAATGGGGTTTTTCAGCATGGTCTGGAATACTCGCGACTTCGCGCCCCAATGATCGTAGACCACTATATTCTACCACCGTGCTATTTATTTCAGTGAAAAAGGCTGCGCCTCCACCCAAGCCAAAGGAGAACCGCAAGGATAACCTCAACATCGTTTTTATTGGCCACGTGGACGCGGGCAAGAGTACGATTGGTGGACATCTGCTGTATCTCACAGGCCAGGTAAGCATCGATCGTGTTACACATGGGTTAGGAATAAGGATGCACGTGGTTTTGCAGACACCTGCTCAACATTATATTTCGGGCTTTTTTCCTCAACATAGACCTGTAAGGAAGGAAATCGTGTTGAGCATGCTGTGCATAAGCCCGACTTCCGGGCGCTTGCCATCTATTAGGTCCTGTGTTCCGACAGGTGGACAAGCGAACACTGGAGAAGTTTGAGCGGGAAGCTAAGGAAATGAACAGGGAATCGTGGTATCTGTCGTGGGCTCTCGACACCAACGATGAGGAGAGAGACAAGGGGAAGACGGTGGAGGTGGGACGGGGATTCTTTGAAACAGAGAAGAAGAGGTTCACTCTGTTGGATGCACCTGGGCATCGGTGTTTCGTGGCAAACATGATTGGAGGTGCAGCTCAGGCTGATGTTGGAGTGCTGGTGAGTGGAATCGGCCGATTTGAATGAATCAGTGTTATCAGTGGCTTCTCTAGAAGAAGTGTACAATCAGTTGTGGTTACTTAGTCACATACATTCTGAGTCCTCGCCTTCAGGTAATCTCAGCTAGGAAAGGCGAGTTTGAGACGGGATTTGACCGCGGAGGTCAAACGAGAGAGCACGCTCTCCTGGCAAAGACAGCCGGTGTGAAGCATCTGATAGTATTGATCAACAAGATGGACGACCCATCAGTCGAGTGGGACCAGAAACGGTGGGTATTTTGAAGTCCTAAGACGCGCACTCTCTAAAGACGCGCACTCTCCCAATAGTGTGTTCTCTCTGACACAGTAATATGCTGGGTATGCTCTTCTGGGTTTGAGAGTAGACTGTTCAGTGAAGGAGATCTTATCGCTCATGACCTCTTCTCACATTATAGTGCTGTGCTGTGATTCAATATCTGAATTTCATCGCCCGTAGACACTTCACCGGTGATTATATTTCTGATATCATACGTCTCTTCGCATGGAGAATTAATTTTTTTCAGGTGTTCAACAGTTTCAATAATTACAAATATTTCCTCAGCTATGACGACATCACGAATCGCCTACTTCCCTTCCTCAAACAGAGCGGCTTCAGACAGACAGATATCAACTTCATGCCCGCATCAGGGCTCACGGGAGCCAACTTGAAGGAACCGCTAGATAGCAAAGTTTGCCCATGGTACACTGGTCCTCCCTTCCTGAGCTACTTAGACTCTCTGCCGTCGTTCAAGGAGGTACAAACTGGACGACCATTCAGGTACAAATATTATACACTCAATGTGGGTGGAGGCTTCGAGCCCCGTACATGCAATCGTTTGATGATTTATGAACCGTTACTGATGTAATAGGGTCTATATTCTATAATGATGCACATCCAGAATGTCAATCGTGGAGAAGTTTAAGGACATGGGCACGATGGTGATGGGTAAAGTGATCAGCGGACTGTGTAAGAAGAATGATAGTCTTACTATCATGCCTAACAAGGTAATGATAAGCATCTAAACTTGGTGAATATTTTGACCTATTCTTCACACTGGCTCCAACTCTACAAACAATTGTCAATTGAAGGCGCACACCCAATTTGCAGGTATAACTATGATTAATACCTCACAGACAGTGGTACAAGTCGCTGAAATCCTGATTGATGACGAGGAATCGGCGATGGCGGAGGCGGGCGACAATGTGAAACTGAAACTGAGGAATATTGAGGAGGAAGACGTCTCTCCCGGTACATGACGAGATAACAATTCCGAGATATCGTGTAAACTTGACATAGTATCGAGTTATCCATAGGATAGTGGGGTGAGATATTACTCGATTCTAATTCCAGTTTCACCCCTACTGCAGGCATGGTACTGTGCAGTTCAGATGATGTGTGTAAGATCGCAGACCTGTTTCTGGCTAAGATCCAACTCGTGGAATTGAGGAATATCATAGCGCCTGGTTTCAACTGTATTCTCCATATCCACTCAGCTGTCATAGAAGTCTCGTTCCAGGTTTGAAAGACTGCCTGACACTGACAGCTCAAAACTGAAACCATGACAGCTCAAAACATGTGATTTTGTGTGGGAAGATATTGCTATTCACCCCATATCGTGTCCCAGGAGCTAGTGGGTAAGATGGACAAGAAAACGGGTAAAAAGATGGTGGACAAGGAGGGCAAAGTGATCAAGCCGAGGTGTGCCAAGGAACGTGAAGTGATTGTTGCCAAGTTACAGCTTGCCTCACCCATCTGTATCGAATCTTTCGACCAGTTCCAACAATTGGGTAGATTTGTCCTCAGGGATGAAGGTTTGTGAAACAAAAGTGTGCAACTTTTCAAATATGATCCAACTCCCGTGTAATCATAAATCATGTCTATATTTAGATCACGTCATATCAATGATTCATGTTGATAAAAACTCAGGTAAGACAATTGCTGTGGGGATGGTACTAAAAACATCGAACAAACTCTGCAATCAGGCAGCCAACTAAATTATCAGCGAGATTGTGGCACAGTGCACTTGGTACAACCGGTAGGAATTGAAATCTGCTTCATTTTGAGAGCGATAGCACCGTGTTACCAAGTGCTCCCTATCAAAGAGTAGGAACCACTGGCGAGAGTTCATAACTGGCAACATCTGGGCGTTTAGAAACACATATATTTGATTTAAATGATATGCAAAGTAGTACAAACACTATATATTGTCTCCAATGTCACATTCTCCCCTATCGCTTCATATTATAGCAGTACAAACACGATTTATAGGTCTTCCTTGTTACATTCTAGCAACCACCCGTGAGTGCTAGACACTTCATCTAACATTACCTATTGTACTGGTGTAAAGGATAGATTTGTGGCAATCGAGATATATCAATGTGATTTTTATAGAAGATTGATTAACAAATTTTCCAAACTTTTAATTTAATTTGCTACTTGTTTAAGATTTTCATTGTAGGTACTTTTAAAATGTTGGGTTACCAGGACTCTTGTGGTGCAATAGTGGTGTGTGATATAGGCGGTGATGCGTTTCAATCAAAATGGTGTTCAGTGTGTGTTGAGACATTCTTTATTTGTGAATGACTGTGTTAGGAACTCCAGCTACCTTCGAGGTCAACCTTTTCTTTGTTTCGAAGTTATAGTTTTCTTGTTCAACTTATCGGTTTTATGCTCACTGATCATTCTCAGGTTCACTTAATATTCACTTCCATTTCTAATTTCCATTCCCAACTCTTGGCTCTCTACTCCCTATACATAATCTCCTGCCCTCCATCTCTCCATCTCTCTTAGCCATGTCTGGTGACCTTGTTGTCGTCACAGTCCGTCTAATCCGGAACTTCGAGTACCGCACTATTCGGACCGTACCGATTAGAGAGGTAGATACCTCACAGACCGTATCGGAATTCATGGCACGTATCCGGGAGGAGCTTAAACTTATCAAGGGAATTCCCCCACCGTTCAAAACTCATCCCTACGACACACTTAAGATTTCCCATCAAGCGGGCGGATTCAAAGCCAATGACATTGTGATTAACATTGAAGATGACGAAAGTTTGATCCTAGTACCGGAGGGGAAAACACTTGCGGAGTGTGGCGTCGTCTCGGAAACGGAGTTGTCCTTCTTCAGTTTGGCGGAGTACGACACGTACAAGAAGAACCCCGTTAAGAAATGGTGAAGAACATCAGCTACTGTGAGATAATATGCATTGTGGTGATAGTGATACCTGATCCCGAATTCATGGAGGAGGAGTTTGCAGAAGAACCTGCGTTCCGCAAAAAGGGATGAGCATGAAGATGAAATTTTGATCGTTATTAGATTATTTTATGTTATTTGATCCTCTAAAAAGCACGAGTATTTTGCTGCTTCAAAAATTGAAGTTTATGTTACAAATGATCTTTCATCAATAATAATGTCGAAGATAATCATAAACGAAATTTGATATCAACTAGAATAAAGTCTCAAAGCGATCAATTTCAAAATAAATTTCAATTGTGAATGTGTTCAAAAGTCAAACGCATATATTTTTGACCTTTATGTGTTCTTTGTGTTCACGCATACTAACTTCTACCATCTACCCAGCTATAGTCCATGGCCAATGTCTGTCATGTAGCTCTCTCTATCATGCTGTTGTCTCAGCGAATGCAGGAACCCCAATAGACGAGACTTTTGAGGTGCGGGCCGCCATCCTACTACTATCAGTACTGTTAGCAAAGATGCTCAGCTGTAACGAGATCTTCCTTACTCCAAGCTTTTTCCTGATGTGCTTGTTGACATTCCGGCTCCGAAGTGAGAGTATGAGGGGGTTGAGTGCAGCGTTGAGGAACATGGTCATATAACCGAATACGTAGGAGATGATGTTCTTCGTGCTCCCAAGAGGGATGTATGACGCGGGAACACACTCAGCAAGGGGCTGTATCAACATGAAGCTAGCACATGTGAAGAACGAGACTGTTATCATGACAATAGTTGTGCCAATGATCATTTTCTCCCTCCTAGCCCCAGGGTTGGTACATTCGTTTCTAGGGTGGACAAGGTTGACGACTTGTATGGCACAGCTTATAAGCGCGATAAGAGCCGGGCCAAATGTTGGCATTGCTGTCATAACTATAGCCGGTATGCAGGTGTGTTGGGTACTGAATGCATCATCCTTCTGCCAGATGTTATAGATAATATGAGTGAAGCTACCTGAGTGATAAAACTCAGTTCTGAAGAAATGGGAGGACGTGATGCCTCCTCCCTTTATCAGGAAGCTCAGCTCCGCCAGGAGGACAGTCACCCAGATGAGGGTGTAGACACAGACCGATGCATATACCGCCTTCCTGTTCACCGCCTGGAACGGGTTGCTTATGTTGATCGTGCGGATTATGGAGAACAGCATGCTCACAAAGGCGGACAGTCTGAAGCAGACTACTGTGATGAAGAAGGAAGGGAGGGAAACCCAGAGGACAGGCTGGGAGTCCTCTCCCCGTACGTATAACATCATGATGAATACCACTGTGTGAAGGAGACAACACACCCCTGTGCAGAGGTCACTAACACCGAGTGTCACGTAGATGAACGGTACCATATCCTTGAAGCTCCGCCAGTAGTAACTCACAACTCCCATATTGAGAAGTATCCCGGCCACGCCCAACACGAGGGTAGTCCCGATGATGAGTCCGCTGGCGAGACTCCCCAAATAATGCAACGGAGGTATGCCATGAGTGACTGGCTGCACACTGAAGTCCCAGGGTACGCTACTAGTCGTATTCGTATGAGGGGTAACCAGAGGCATCACACATAGACACGCCTATAAAATTGTATCGATGGAGTGAGTATTTGCGAAAACTGTGAGAGTAAATCAATGGGAAGAAATGCGTATATTTGTGCTGTATGGTCTATCACTTCTTTCTCCAGCAGGTACTGTACATGGTATAATATCTCGGATTGAAAACGGATATCATACATATCACTACTGAAGATGTGTGACCACGTTAATTGGACTAAGCGACTGTTGGTTGTTGCGAGAGACGCCAATTAATAACTGCTGCTGTAACACATTCACAATCGGTCTCTTAGCAAAGAACCACAAGGCATCTCAGAATTTAGGGTATTAATTGCTGTTAACCTCCATGTGGTCAAATGTTGATTGGTAGTACTTAATAGATGATGATTAAATTGTTGACCATGACGCCACTCACAAATACTCATCGATAACAAACGTTTCAGGAGAAAGTGAATATCGGAATCAAAGAGTAATCAGAATTTAATCAAGGGACCCGGGAGTGCTCTCACTCATACGAGGGGAGAAGATCACGTGATTCTCGACGCGTGATAATGATATGCAGCCACCCCCACCGTTACCAGTGAAATACTTTAATGAGCAGGTGGGAACCCTGTGGAAGCCCTGTGAGCTGACGAGTATCGGATTCCAACGGCTTTACAGCTCGAGTGACATGATCATTTCAATCCATGTTTTCGATTTTATGATGACGATGAAAAGTCTCAATTTCAAATTTGGTTGCTCTCTAGCAGTCTTGTGGGTCATGTGACCCACAAAAATGACCTTTCCACTATCCTGTATAAAGTGTAAACTTTAATGCTCATTTTTCACTTTCAGTTTCAGGATTAACGTCGGTTAACTCCATAGATGTCTACCTCAGAGGATACCCACAGCGGCGGCTGCCTCAGTGCAGTGGATACCCTGTGCGGACTATATCCTTGATATGAGGTGTTTCATATGAAGTGAGGTGTTTGTCTCAAATCTGGCCATGAAGTGGAACTCCAAAATGGGTTTTAGTTCCATTTTGTGAGAAAACATTCCCGAAAGTAGAAATAGAACTAAAGCAGCTTGTGTGGACCTTTTCACGGCCAAATTGGCTCAAAAAGTCGCTTTAGTAATAGTATGTAGTAGTATAGAGTGACATCAACTGATTAATGTAAGAGTGTTTTTGAATCGATTTGGGCATTTAAAATTAGGGCCTAATGGACCCTTTTTGGCCCCTAGTCTTACGGACCCCAAGATGGCCATGACGGGTGTTTTAATGGACTGTTACGCAATATCTGAAACTGAAAGGGCATGGGCACTCGATTCTCGATTCAAATCACCCTGTTTCATAGTTGTGTTTATTGAAACTTACAGATTTTACCAACAGTAACACTATATATATGAGTATGCTATATTTTGTCTCAATCTCATCCTGCGTCCACTTTGTCAGATGTTACCGGCCTTAGATGAAGGCGCGCGCGAGAAACAGGTCAGGTAACATCTGACAACGTCCACTTCACACTTTGGGGGAATCATCTGTCTACAGTGATTGAAGGCGCGCATGGCATGAGAAATTAAAATAGTGAATTAGTCTTCGATCCCACGCTAGTGCATAGTGCGTGACCGTACCCAAATACTCTTGCCGGATGTTATCTGTCCACTGTTTCGTGCGCGCGCGGCGCGCGCAAGAAACAGTGGACAGATAACATCCGGCAAAAAAACTCCGCGCGCGTCGACGGTAGGGAAAAGCCTGCAACGAGAAACAATGAAACTGAGGCCAGATAAAATGTGACAACCCAATTGGTAGAGCAGCAATCAGCATGAGCAGGTGTGATTCTAGGGTTCAAGATCTGGGGTTTAGGTCTAAGTTTTTACTTTGTCCCAAATGTAGTGCAAATTTGCGTCTGAATTTTGACCATACTCAGCTTTATTACTTAAGCCAGTTTCTGAAAGGACCCCTGGTCAATCCCATACTTTTCTGAGTTTCATCCCTATTCTTTACTTGCCCTACTTGCTTATGATCATGTTGAATTGAATTAAAGTGTGTTGAAGTATGCAGGTTGGATTCAATTGGCTTTCTCTAACTGTCTTCAATGTTCAATCATCTGAAGCATGTTTGGTTGTGTTGGTGAGATTCGATTTTCATTATTCACCACCTTATCAGTTCCTACTGTTTCTTGCACTGTTGCCCATGTTTCACTGTGCTCTGCATTGAATAGGCGGCCAATTCACGATCCAATATATGCTAAAAAAACTGTAAATTTCTGTAGTTTTGACTAAAACGAAGCTGCTGAAATCTTTATCATAATTTGGTTGTTTGTTTGCTCATTTTGACCAGTTGTACATCATGGAATGGAGTGTTGCTGAGTTGACTAAAAGTGCACGTTACCATGGCCTGGACACATGCTACTGCTGTAATAGTGATCTGGGAGCTCATTTCTGGTGTATCTGCCTTCATCACATTGCCCTTTCTATTCTTTTTCACTGTTAATGAGGAACAATGTGCATTGTGCATGCTGATTGGAGGAACAATTACACATGATAAAGTCTTGAGTTGTTGAATCTGCTCTGTGTGAACTTCTGACTCAAGGTTAAATGTGTCGTATTGCCACCATACACTATGCAAATTGGAATGGAAGTCAAACAAGATGGCAAGCATTCATTGAATTATATTTTTTACAGCACAATATCAATGAATATAAAATATATTTTGTTTTATTAAAGGACGCTTCTCTGTTGTGCTGAGGGAGAGCACTTAGTCAATCTTTTAGACTGTTAACAAGGCCACCCAATAAAGGGATATCTATAGCATATCTAATCATATTATACATGAAAAACAAAAGTGGCAGTTGGTCATTATTAAATATTAGAAAGGTTAAAAGGTACTCAACGTTTTGAGATGGTAGTTTAGGCTTGACGTCCAGTCACTCTCAATACCTCATTTGATAAGAAAAACATCTTCATACTGTTTTAAATTAGCACTGTGTTGCATTGTTGCATCTGATATGGCTCAATGGGTAGTGTATCACAACCACTTGACAAGTATTCTATTTTGATCATAATCTGGAACAATCCCTCCTATATCAGCCATGACCAGCACTGAGAAGAAGGGGGCTGATGGGGAAGAAATTGATAATTTCAATGCCATACAGGACCCTAATACACTTGCTGCACTTCAAGAGAAGCTGGGTCAAATGACTATCAAGAAGACAGAACTTGATGAACTGGATCTGCTACCAGAAGTCAGGAGACGTGTAAATGCAATTAAAAATATCCAGTTGGAGACAACTAAAATTGAGGCAGACTTTTTCAAGCAGGTTTGTCTTTTTTGGCTATCATCTGACCCACATCTTGCACTGCCTTATTATCATGCCAAGTCATGAAGGGATTATCCTACCTGTCATGTTCAACAGGTTCACAAACTTGAGATTGAATATGCAGCAAAGTATGGTCCCCTTTACAAGAGACGAGCTCAGATTGTGTCAGGAGAAGTTGAACCCAGCCCTTCAGAGTGTGTCATGCATGGTGAAGAGGAAAAAGGGGACAATGATGCCACTCAAGTTAGTACCATCTGGATACTTGATAGTACCTACCCTTATTAACGTGACATAATGCCATTCTGGCTTTGGATAGACAGTAATAAAATAGGTACTCACCATCCCAGATAGAGTAGAAAATCATACTTATAAAATTTTTAGCATACAGTATTATATCTACACTCTTGACAGCCATTGAGTCTCAGGCAATATGGCATCTGATATAGGTACCGCGCTCATGGTAAAGCTACCATACATCCGCTCTCCTAAGTTACACCTGTGTTATTAGTGATATTGACTGAGCAATGAGCACAGTGGTATGAATCTAATTACCTATACAGCTTATCACATATTTCTGTGCTGAATTCTATTGTTCTGAAGCTGAGAGGAGGTGCTTATATACATATGCTATAAAACAACATCAATGTCTCGTTACATCTATGTCACATTACCCTCATTAGTGCCCCGTTTTGGTAGAAACCTGCTTTAAAATCGACTTTGGTCAAGATAGAGTGGTTATGTGCCTAGCCTGGCGAACACGGTGGAGATCCTTGCTGTACGGCATGTTAAACAAGGAATCGAAACCGTGAGGTTCCGTAAAGACCACTCTGTCACAGAAGTTGATAGCCTAATCACATTGAATATGATCAATGATCATCCACTCATGCAGGTGAATAAATGTTCGGCAACCTGAACTCTCATTTCAGGATAATGATAACGAGAAAGCCAAGGGAATCCCTGGTTTTTGGGTCACAATCTTCAAGAACACAGAGATACTGGCGGAGATGACGCAGCCTCATGATGAGCCGATCCTGGAGTCTCTGCTCGACATCAATGTGACCTTCCCTGGCAATAGCATGGGATTTGTACTGGAGTTTGTGTTTGCCGAGAATGAGTTCTTCGAAGATAAGGTTTATGTTCAATGTGCATCAGATCCTATGATCCTAGTTCTAAGTCCTGGCCCTTTTTTGTCCTGTTTTTTTACCTGCAATACTTCTTCTCAGTTCTCAATACTCATTCTCTTTCTGTCTCACGACTAGGTTCTCACCAAGACGTATCACATGAAATCAGAGCCTGATGAGTTTGATCCCGTTGCATTTGACGGTCCAGAAATCATTGGTTCAACCGGATGTACTATAAACTGGAAGAAAGGTGAAAAATTTGCGCCAAGAACATCTATCAAAATTCACATTCAATTGCTCTGATTGCTTCCTTTCTTATCGGAATATTTTACCAGGCAAGAACGTGACTCAGAAAATCGTGAAAAAGAAGCAGAGAATGAGAGGCAAGGGCCAGACAAGGGTGATCCAGAAAACCATCAAGGAGGACAGTTTCTTCAACTTCTTCTCCCCGCCCGCCATGCCTGATGACGAGGAAAGTGTAGACGAGGAGCTGGAGGCTCTCCTCACCACTGACTTCGAGGTAGCTATCTTTCGGGGCCGTTCCCACACCGAGATCCATGATTTATGGGAATATATTGTCACATGATCATTGGAAGCGGGGAATGTTACAACATATTCCCCATAATATCATCACATGAATTCCGATACATCGATATCCGTGATCCGTCAGAAAATCGTTATTGACAGAGGACTGTTATTATTCCTATTACGTTACATGTCATGAGCATGACGTCATGTTCAAATACAAATTAAAATTACCATCCCCTTATTAATTCTTGATCTGATACGATCGTGCTCCCTGTCAGATAGGTCAGTATATCAGAGAGAGGATTATTCCTAAGGCTATCTGGTACTTCACTAACGAAGTTACTGACATAGAAAGTGATATGGATGATGGTGAAAGTGATGAAGATTACAGCGACACCAGCGACTATGTGAGTGTTATAGCAACGTGTCTTATCATAGCAACCTTGCCTGTTGTCATAACAACCCACTACTCGCGGTTGTAACATCAAGTTGCTCTCTCCGTTCCAAATCGGTATTGACATGAATAATTCATTAGCTGTATGGGACGTTTGTCGAGTGTGTGATCTCACTGTTACAGTATTATGTCATGAGACATGATTAAATGTATTGCGTAAACTTTGTTAAACACCGTATGTAATATGAATTTTAAACAGTCCGCGTGTTTGTGTATGTGTGTTTGTGTGTGTGTGTAAGTTTGGATATGTGTTTGTGTGTGTGTTTGTGTGTGCACTGTGCGTATTTCTGTGTCTGTGTGTGACAGATACCAGTATTGTGTGAGTGACGGTTGCTAACAACCCTGTACAGTGTACAGTGTACACCCTGTTTAGTATACGGGGTGTACACTGTACTTTATACTGTGAAATGTTTATACAATGACTGTCATATGTGTATGTATTATATAGTGTACATTGTACTCTGTATAGTGTATATTATCCCGGTCCCAGTAGTGAGTGAAGTGGTATCTAGGTGGTATCTAAGTGGTATCTAGGTGAAATGATATCCACGGTATACGCTTGTATCCACGGTATACGCTGTAATAATTAGTGTGACCAGTGTAATACATCCCGTATTGCTATAAGGGTGTGGTTTAATCCATCATTCCACGTCTGAGAGTGGTTTCCTGGGATTCTTATATTCCCCTTAAATATTCTTAGTTAAATAGTATTTTGATCGAAATCTAACCACTATTTAGAGCAGTGTTCTAATCTAGCAATTCCTGCAATCCTGTATGCTGTTCCAGCAGTGCGGGTCACTGCATACTACCATGTACCGGGTATCCACATACTACCATGTACCCACATACTACCATGTACCCACATACTACCATGTACCCACATGCTACCATGTACCCACATACTACCATGTACCCACATATAGTGAGAATGCTTGTAGTAGGACAAGTATAATCATACTGTACCGCTTGTTCCATACAGTGTGTCACATGTCAAGGAGAAACATTGATAAAGGAGTAAGGTTTTGTGAAGGACTGTTGCTGCCGGATTCCGTACTCAGCTTGTTACGAGTATAAATTGCAGGAAAGAGGTTTCAAGGGGAAGTAGCTACAGTCAAATTTTAAATTTCTGTCATAATATTCAAACTTCGTGCACATTTCCCACTAAAATCTGCATTGAATATTATTTCTGCCAGGCATATTTGTGTGTGTGTGTGTGTGTGTGTGTGTGTNTCACGAATCTTTCCGTCTTACAGACACAGCATTACTCAGCTCCTTCACTTGTACGCTTGAATTATGCTAGATTTGATCGCTTCCTAAAGTCACCTAAAATTACCTCAAAGTCCTAGAACACACGGCACAGCGCATGTGCAAGATGTCTGTCTGTGGTTGGGTCGGTCAGTGTGGAATCCGGGGTGTTCTGTGTGCATTGCTAGTGATTTTAAACAGCTAAAAACTTATTTATCTAAATTCATCTCTGAGCATTGGCACACCCTGTATAATAATATAATGGGACACATTAGAAGTGACTTCATTCATTTCAAACCGTAACTATCATTGAATAGAAGCGAGATACGAGCTGAGTATCCATACTCATGCTAATAATTCATCGCTGAGAAACCCAGGTCCTTTTGTCGTAGTGAATGTACATATATTAGGAGCAATGCTAGTCTTTCTGTGAGACAGAAGAACGAATATAATTTGTATGTATCTGTGCGAGTTTCAGTGGCTTCTTTGTGATAGCTGTATAGGGAAGCTTTATCGATTACAGCTGTGTTTGTGACGTCATTTGTTCTGTAGGATTTGTTATGTAGGAGATTTCACTCGTGTGATCGCTGGTGAAATGTGAAATTNCTCCTGCTGCGCAGTCGACATCTATATGGAATATAGTGTCCTGCGCGCAGGACACTATATAAGTCCTGTGCGTGCGCAACACGCCTCTAAAGTACATATAAGGAGCAATGCTAGTCTTTCTGTGAGACAGAAGAACGAATAGATATAATATGTATGTATCAGTGCGAGTTTCAGTGGCTTCTTTGTGATAGCTGTATAGGGAAGCTTTATCGATTACAGCTGTGTATGTGACGTCATTTGTTCTGTAGGATTTGTCTGTAGGAGATTTCACTCGTGTGATCGCTGGTGAAATGTGAAATTATCCCCCCCCCCTGACCTAACCCCCCTCTCTCACACAGGATGAAGAAGTGGAGAATAATGAAAATGTGGTTGCTAATGAAACTGTAACGGACGTGCAAAAAGAGGAGTGCAAGCAGCAATAAGATCCCCCCCCCAATTCTTGCTCCTATCATGATTAATTTTTACGATTTTCTTTTTAATCTAATTTATTTGAGTGAGAGGAACTTGACAGCCATTCTCTTGACCCAATATCTTTTCAAAAGTATTTAGTTGAAGAGAAACGATATTTATTGAATTCAGTTTTTAATGCTAACATCTTGCTCGATTGGATTTTGCGGATCGGCACAGTCTTGTCTCATAGAATGCGTGCGTACGTGCGCGCGCGGCTTTACAGTTTCAAGTGCTGGAAATATTTGCTTTGCATCAAATCACCTGTTTTTGTAACGTAAAAAGTAGTTGTGAGCATTTGTTATGCGCGGCACAACTCTCATATGAAGATTCCATTGCTCCAAAGACATAGCATTCTTATTTTGATATTCAAGTGCCTTGCTCTTTTTATTGAAATTGTCTTCTTTTACCCAAATTTCTCGTTCCATAGGTCACATGATTTATAATCAATAGTATTGGCGGTACTCATTACGATGGCGGAGAACTCCATGATTTGGATCAATCAGGCTGCTGCACGGTCAATGGGTAAGTACAAAGCCTCCATTCTCTGTTATCAAACTCGGAGTATAAATGAGGATTTAATGAGGATGCATAGGATAGGACTTGGGTCAGGGGTAGACGTGCTCGCTCGATTCTCTACCGAGACCTGGAACCATCTTCCTCAATGCAGTGCAGTTGGAGCAGTCCTACCTCTACTTTGCATGTTAGCGCTCTAATTAGGCTTCTCGAACTGCTGTCCTCGTTTTCTGGCTTTGCTCCGAGTGTATGACATGTTATATGCATGTCGCCTAATCAGCGTAAGGAAACATCCAAATCTCCCGACCTAGCGTCCACCCTGTGGGAGTCTCCCGACCTAGCGTCCACCCTGGTCATCCGCTGCCGACCTAGCGTCCGTCCCCCGTAGTACTAGTAAAATGTTCTCATTGATTTATGTTCATCCTTCTACTGATCATCTTCTCTCTTTTCTCTTGCCTGTCATTTGCCTCCAGAACTGGGTAAGATATGGCTGAGTCGGTACCACAATCTCTGACCCCCTGCACTTTCTCACCCATCAAATTTAGCCGTCGTCCCCATCTGCACTTTCTCACCCACCAAATGTAGCCGTCGTCCCCATCTGTTTTTTTTCGAAGATGTACTCGGAATCGGGACCTACACTGGTCATGGCATGTGTCTCCCCGCCCGGGCTACAGTAATACTGACGAATGCATCGAATGGGCCACATTCGTACTTGAAAAAGCCTCCTTGCTGAGTTGAGATTAGAGCTGATAACGGGGAAATTGATGCGACGATCTGAGTCTCATGGCACGGGTCCAACATCTTAGGAATTAGCATGACAACCTTCTTTAAACGCCAAAGCATTCGTTTGAATTGAATGGATCAGTTCCCTCTTCTTGATTTGAGCCCTAGGAGGTTTGACTGTCGAGTATGCCCAGTATTCACCCTCAGCTCCCCTACTGGTGTCCCAGTGCCCTCCAGTTGTAGCTGAGTGGGATATCAAACTCTTGAAGCCGTCCTGTGTCGTCTATATCCGGAATATCGGCGCTATAAGAGGGAAAAGGATTTATTTCATTATTCCTTCGGGAGTTGATTGATTCCCTGCTATAATTTCCAAGAACTGATTATTGGAGAATTCTCACTACGAATGGATGTTAACAAGGTTATCCGCATTCAGATTCCTATGAAGTGAGAAGTGTGCAATGTGCATAATGCATGGTGCACTGTGAACACCTACGAAGTGACGTCATGGTTACGTAGTGATCACGCGTGACGTCATGGTTACGTAGTGATCACGCTGAAAACTGACTTGCGGTGCGTGATCGACAGCGGATTGGATAGACTCATGCGCAGTATCCACGTGATTGATGGGATAAACAGCGATCAGAAAGATTCAGGTATGAGAATTAGACTGCACACGATTTTTGATTATTTCTTGTATCCAAAGCAATCATACCTTTTCTATATAACTTTGTTAAGAGCACCCGTCTGTTTGCACTCGTTTTAAAACTCTAATGCACGTGTAACTGTTCGTCAAAGTTCTTAGAATTTGGTTAGTGCGATGGGCAGGAAATTTTACAAAATTTACTGAGTACTGTTTGACATCATAGCACGTTAATCTTCGAGCAGGAAATGAACACTGTTTGACGATTGGTGTACTCGCTTTTGTTTCACTTAACTCGATAGCTTGAGTGGAAGCTGTTATTCGAGTCTCCTTGAGTTGAAAAATTCCTCCGAGACCCAGACCAATAAATCTTATCTATTCTAAAACAATCGTGCAATGTACCACGCCCAGAGAAGTTGGTTGTGCGATTCTCACACCATTAGGGTGAAATGCATGGTTTTAATTTCAATATTACTGCTGGATGGCAGTTCATTTCACACTGAGCCGACACGTCTGCACTTGAACCGTGTACCATGACACTATTGTTGCGTGTGTCTTGGCGCTTTCGTTAGGGCAGGGTGATATTTTCATACCAAAACTTGGAATTGATCCATAGCTTCAGCTATTTGACATGACTTATTGGCGTTAAACGACAACTAAACCGATTATACACTGCCTGCAATTGGCATGCTAAGAGCTCCATGAATTAGAATTGGGCATTAGCTGTGCAGAGTCGATTATTTGTCACACAGTGATGATATCCACCTGCGTCTGTTTTGGCGTATATTTCATACACCCCTCCATCTTTGTACCGATCACGCATTGAAGAGCCCAATATGAAAATATTATATATTTTCGGTCTACCCGTTGTGGGGAGGGGTCGCCGGCCGGGCTCTACAGTCCACCAGACACCCAGTGGACATATTGGTTCCTGGTTTACCGTCGCCGACCTTCAATCCCTCCCTGGCTTAGCTAGGGAGTCCTATACCTCCAGTGTCTGTGGTGATGCTAAACCGGCTTAGCTAGGGAGTGTTACGTACAGCGTGTTTGGATCGTCCGATAATCTAATATTGTCGAATGTCTGATCCCTCACGTCACGGCTACAGACACATGCAGTACCGGATCACCCTGTAAGTCGCCCAGTTATCTCTGCTAACACGTTGCTGCGTGTGTATATTAACCATTCGCTTGCGGCCCGCCCCGCCACATGCTTTTATCACGACAATTCGCGGGGGTTAAACTGTGTACCACACGTAATATATCTGTCTCGAGAGAGAGAGAGACGTTGCGATAAACGGCTGTGATATTTAGCTGTGACTTTTCACGCCAGAGCAGAAAACAAGAATATATGCGGTGTTTTAGCTTGATAAACGTTATATCAAACACACACACACACACACACACACAC
>CAMPET010000015.1:65947-96309 GCA_946803715.1 Beroe ovata | reverse complement strand
GTGATGCTGTGTGCAACTTTTATTCAGTTTTCTGATGCTCAGTCTCACAATACATCGTATTTTGATAAATTTTGTGTGTCTTACGAAAATCTCCCGATCGTGGATATAAATCATATCCCCGCAGTCTTCCGGGAATATAAAATTTACAGACACTCGGGCCCTCCGGGCCCTGCGTGCTGTAAAATACATATCCACTCCTCGGGCTAAAGCCCTCGTGTGGATAATGTAATATCACCCGCGCGAGCGCGTGTGATATTCGATATTCCCGAAAGACCGCGGGGATATTACTTTGTATCGCTTCTAGGTATACGTTCCGATTATCATGGTTTCTAAGACGCGGAGTATTCAGTATACTCATGTTTTTGGAGGGAAACGGAGTAAGCATTTTCAGTTTGTATAGTAGGTAATATTTGTTGATTGCATGATTTCATATTTATTACAGTTTCAATTATTATATGAAAGAACTTTAAATTCGACATGTCTTGCCACGTCTTTAATATTGACTAGTTCTTGACTGTTGGTTATCAATATTTATATGCTTGAGTGTGTGCAATAATATGGATGACGATACAATTTCAGCCTGATGATGTCATATATGCTATGACGTAAATTCGCTGCAACTAACATGTCATGGTTACTTTTCCTGAAATTTCTACTATACCCATGTTCGAGTCACTGCTTCACCCACGTGTAATGTACATGTTCCCTCAACTACATAACTTCATCCTCCCTCCATTTCTCCATATATGATACCAGTATGGTCACTAACCACCACTCCCTGTTATATGCACAGGAGTTATAGTGACAACCATGTACCCAGCAACAACTCTGTTGCCTGTACTCAGGTGTTATAGTAACAACCCACACACTGTGTACCAATTCGCCCAATATTCACTGTCGCGATTTTGAGTCTCCTGTTATTGTTGTCAAGATTTCCCTCCTGAGTCGTATAGATTTGATTTTGTAGGAAAGTAAGTGGTAAGTATTTTATTCAATAGTTTAAGTTATACTATGGTGACATGCTTGGTTTGATACAACATCTTTTGATTCGTTCAAAACCTCTCTCGTTGGCTGCCTCTGCGCATGATTCGCAATCTTGACAGTATTCTAGAACTGATGTTTTTGGTCTTGCGCAATGTTTCGAACTAATATAGGATTCATTTTCACGCTCACACGACGCGGATAACGTCCTGACGAACCACGCCCGGAGACTTAAGCTATTTCAAACACCATGACGATTTGTGATCTGTAGTGTGACAGTCTCTTTGTTACTACTACATCAAACCCATCATTTCCAATCAGATTGAATTCCGACTTTCGTGATTTGTCTACCAATTCCATTCCCCTATATATCATGACGCCACTGTTTCCACAACTGTAGCAGTCATATATTCCTGTTGTAGCAGTCATATATTCCTGATCAATCTTTGACAAGATACTTAAATGCACAACGGCTTGTTTCTTGACACTATAGGATTATACGTCTGACAACTTGCTCCTTTATAAAATCACCCCTTTCGACTTTCCATACGGTGGGAATCATAACTTTAACCATCATTTCCACATAACCAGCATGAACTTACCATCTTATTCTTATTTCCATAAGATAGGGAACGTGCATAAATGCGTTTGCCACTTTGGCCAGGTCTAACACCAGTCTAACATCTCGTTTTCTCAATTCCGATAATTATCGTGTGTATGAACCTAACTCCCTGCAGCTCGTTTCAACAATGAACAGATCAGAGCTACTGCTTACAACACCAGAAACTCCCATCACTTCTCATATTTACATCAGCTACACGTTATCCACGCTGTCAAACTATCAGATATCGCTCATATACTCCGATCTGGAAATATATTCTCTCTTCCTCTTCATGTTACTCCTACAGGTTTATATCTAACTGTCCGGGTTTTGCTACCGCTTGCTTCATTCTTAATCGATTAATATAGGAAGATGTTGATCAACCAATCACTATCGATAATTGGATCAATTAGTTATTCGCTTCCGTAATACAAACTGTTTGTAGTTAAGTCCAGCCCACACTCCTGCAGGTAGTAGGGTGCTTTGGGAACTCCCTTACGATACTAGGGCTCTGGAAACGGGATACAAACCTTATCATGCTCATCAAGCAGATCTCTTTGGTTAAACCACATAGACACCCACAAACACACACACAGACACAGACACATAGACACACGTCACACACNGACGATATCCATGAACTACGTGTCAGTGTTTCACCGTCGCTGGGTGTTACCGGACATGCTCATCTACTTCACCGGGTACATCGACAACTCACTTTACATGTGTTGCGTCTGGATCCTCGCCCTCTCTGCAATCGAGAGGTAAGAGACAGCAACGACAGAACACAGATCTGTGGTGATATCAGAACACAGATCTATGGTGATAACAGAACACAGATCTGTGATGATAACAGAACAGTGTCCCCAGATCTGTGGTGATAACAAAACACAGATCTGTGGTGATAACAGAACACAGATCTGTGGTGATAACAAAACACAGATCTGTGGTGATAACAGAACACAGATCTGTGGTGATAACAGAACACAGATCTGTGGTGATATCAGAACACAGCTCTGTGGTGATAACAGAACACAGATCTGTGGTGATAACAAAACACAGATCTGTGGTGATAACAGAACACAGATCTGTGGTGATAACAGAACACAGATCTGTGGTGATATCAGAACACAGATCTGTGGTGATAACAAAACAGTGACCACAGACCTGTGGTGTCATGGTTATGAACTGATCATTAATCAGCAAGTGAGAGAAGGGATTTGCTATCTTCATAAGAATGTTTCCCATCATAAAATATTAAAACTGTACCTACTCCCTCATATATACCTCATGACAGTAAAAAGTGGTTAATCATTTGATAGAATAACCACTTCCTTGCCCTATGCGATGCATCACACACAGTACACACACACACACACACACTCACACACACACACAGAACAGTTTAACCTCCATCATCATATACACGTGTTGTATACACGTGTTGTATAACGACCCATCACCAGTGAGACACTATCGTCACGATGACGGTATCTCGATAATCGCAGGTATTTATCTCTACGACACCCGCTCACTTATCGCAACATCTGTAAACGGAAGTACTTCTTCAAGGTGGCCAGTTTAACCTGTTGGGCAGTGTCCTTCATTTTCTGTTCCTACCCCCTTGTCAAGGTACAGTATGTGATTTAAACCCGCGCGTGAGCTCTGATTTGACATGTCCAAGATGAAATTAACTAAAATTGCCACAGAATGATCATCAATGAGCTGATCCCCAATGTAACCCTTCTCAAACAAAGAGCAATAAGAATTCCTCCCCCCCCAGGACGAATTTGATTTTGACCGGCTCACGTTTACCGTCGGTCTGGTAGCTGACGATTCGTACTTTTTCCCGGTCTACTTCTGTGCAACATTCGCTCTACCGCTCCTTGTTATAGGCTTCACCTACACAGAAATCCTCAGGATGTCACGAACTAGAATCCGGTAACTATAGCAATCGCTATGATTTTCCATAGCAACCATCATGATTTTCCTTAGCAACCACCATGATTTTCCTTAGCAACCACCATGATTTTCCATAGCAACCACTATGATTTTCCATAGCAACCACCATGATTTTCCATCGAAACCACTATGATAGTCCATAGTAACCATCATGATTTTCCATAGCAATCACAATGATTTTCCATAGCAACCACCATGATTTTCCATAGCAACCACCATGATTTTCCATAGCAACCACCATGATTTTCCATAGAAACCACCATGATTTTCCATAGAAACCACCAAGATACATACTAACATAGACACACGCGCACACACACCCTATTCCTCAGGATGAAGAAGGCTATAGAGCAGGAACATGGACTGCCTATGCCGTCGCGGAAGGGTGATTTTCGACTGGCAATCATGGTCATGCTGACATTCCTCAACTTGGCAGGAACACATCTTCCTGTCATAGTGTTCATCATCTGTCACTTTGCTGGTCTGGTGAGTTAAGTCATAGAGTACGTGACTATGATCATGTTAGCACGAGTTGAATCCCTGTGATATGTGATCTGATCCCTGTGATCTGACTCGTACTGTTCACACATGACTAGTGTGCACACTGCACACGTTACACTGCACATGTTACACTGCACACGTTACACTGCACACGTTACACTGCACACGTTACACTGCACACGTTACACTGCACACGTTACACTGCACACGTTATACTTCACAAGTTTTATGCATGCAGGATCTCGCACCGGGCATCGATTTGAGGTGTGAAATCTACCCAATCTGTATTGCGCCTAATTGTAATCCAGCGACTGAATGAAACAGAGATTTGCCAACGTGTAGCGTTATAAATTATGTCCGATTATTCAAAGGATCGCGGCAATTGAAATGATGTCAATTTTGGAATAGTATGCTTCGAATTGTCATTACCAATGAAATTACGAAGCGTATAATCGATGCCTAGGAATGTTCCATTACCAAGTTGGTAAGTTTATGTAGAGTTAGCTTAAACTTCCTTCACTTCCTTTTGGCTGGTACCGTTCACTTACGTTAACATATTATGCGTTAATTTTTTGTGTGCCCCATCATCATCTCATGAGTTTTGAGCGACACGTTTAAATAAGGATGTATCTGTCATGTGCGTCAAGGTGACACGTATCTCGACGGACACGAGCATATTAAAGTTGTCTCGATAATAAAGAGCTGTTTAGTTAGCCTGCATAAGACAGTTGAAAACCAGTCTGTAATGTTTGTACTGAGAAAACAGCATACATACAATCACAATGAATATGATACCGCCATGATAAAAGGTGCATCATATCATGATATCTCTGCAATCATGGACTTGTTCAACAAACTCTCTCACTCTGACATCTCCTCTCGCAGGAGATAATGGTTACGAAGCGACTGTCGATCGGTGTGAATGTGATCCTGATGGCGGGATTCGCACTCCAATCCTACATTTTCCTAGCAACGCTAACAGAGCTACAGGATATGTACAAGGAAATATTCTGCTGTTTCATCGTGAGTATCCTCCGTATCATGAGCCTTATAATTGCATGACCAATAGAGAGTATCGCATAATCTCGCTATCAATAAGCTGCAAAGATCATGACCAACGATTCCTGATATCGTTGTGTTTATCGTTTGTTCATTACTTTATTACTTTATTGCATTACTTTATTGTTTATTTCTGCCTCACCGAACAACACTCTGTGTCCATGAATATTATTTATTACTTTACTACTACAGGGACACAGACGGAGGGCCAAATCGAGCAAGAATCATTTCGATATCGAACTGTCTCTGACATTCAGCAGCAAGTCTAAAACCTGGGCTAAGAACGGCAGAAACTTTTGATATTATGATGTGCTAATAACACAGTAGCACTGTTATCATTAATTTTGATCGGCTTCATTTTAAACGTGTAAGACATAGAGCAATTTGCATTTGCCGCACAATGATCAAATTCAATAAGTTATTCATATTGACAACTGTTTCTCGCGCGCGCGAGAATCAGTTGTCAGATAAAATCTGACAACCCTCTTCTTCTAGTTCTAGTTCTACCCTCTGAACTGAAAGTGAAATGTAGGACTAAATCCATCGCCCTAATTTTATCACGTGACTAATGTTTTTTCGGTTTCCTAATCCTGACTAATGTTTTTTCGGTTTCCTAATCCTGATCCAGCCAAACCCTAACTCTAACCCACTGGATACTTCCAAACCTTTTAACCCTGACCCTAACCCCAACCCTAACCCTGACCCAAACCCTAACCCGAGGGTTTAAAACGCGATTAAGTAGAAAAATGTCTGGTCATGTGACAAAATCAGTTTTTCGCCCATTATTCGCCAGGGAAGCATTTTCACGCTACATCACATGGGGTGATTCGGAATCAGCGCCTAAGAATATGTCGATTCATGTCTGTTTCACCGAAAAAGAGACAAGAATAAGAATTTTCAAAAAATTAGGGCGATGAATTTAGTACGACTGGAATTGTAGCGTTGGTTGGGTCAGTGGTCACGCAACGTGGGATTGGGAACATGAACACGCGTACAGTTTGAGTTACACTTACACACTCGTTCAGTTCATTTGTTCAAATTCATTGTCATGTTATCTAAATCTTCACTGTCACTTGCTGTGCCGGATCCCGATCAGGATGCTTTTAATATTTGTCCTTTTAGTGGACTACTCCCTACTCTCGCTGGCGAGATTTTATCCCTGGCTGATCCGCTGGTTGCAGAATTTTATCCCGCGGCCGCCATTTTGATCTGATATTGATAATATTGATATAGTGATTGCGCGGCACCGTCCACTTACCAATACGGATACCAGCACCTGTGCCACTGGCCTGTTTCGGCCTTCGATGAAGGCGCACGGCGCGCGCAAAACGAAATTCTCGACATGACAGGGTCCATCATCGATCGACAATTATTTCAATTCCGTGCCCAATGCCCATGCTGCGTGACCGTACCCAATCCCATGCCAAATAGTGCATGCCAAATACTCGTAATATAAATAAAATATGTTCCCCCACGCGCGCGCGCGATATATAAAGTACGCGTCAAACAAATATACAGGGGGAGCNGGTGATAACAGAACACAGATCTGTGGTGATATCAGAACACAGATATGTGGTGTCATGGTTAAGAATTTATCATTAATTAGCAACTGAGAGAAGGGATTTGTTATCTTCATAAGAATGTTTCCCATCATAAAATATTAAAATTGTACCTACTCCCTCATATATACCTCATGACAGTAAAAAGTGGTCAATCATTTGATAGAATAACCACTTCCTTGCCCTACGCGATGCATCACACACAGTACACACACACACACACACACACTCACACACACACACAGAACAGTTTAACCTCCATCATCATATACACGTGTTGTATACACGTGTTGTATACACGTGTTGTATACACGTGTTGTATAACTACCTGTCACCAGTGAGACACAATCGTCACGATTACGGTATCTCGATTATCGCAGGTATTTATCTCTACGACACCCGCTCACTTATCGCAACATCTGTAAGCGGAAGTACTTCTTCAAGGTGGCCAGTTTAGCCTGTTGGGCAGTGTCCTTCATTTTCTGTTCCTACCCCCTTGTCAAGGTACTGTATGTGATATGAACACGCATGTGAGCTCTGATTTGACATCGCCAAGATGAAATTAACTTATATTGCCACAGAATGATCATCATTGAGTTGATCTCCAATGTAACCCTTCTCAAACAAAGTGCAATTAGAATTCCTCCCTCCCCAGGACGAATTTGATTTTGACCGACTCACGTTTACTGTGGGTCTGGTAGCTGATGATTCGTACTTTTTCCCGGTCTACTTCTGTGCAACATTCGCTCTACCGCTCCTTGTCATAGGCTTCACCTACACGGAAATCCTCAGGATGTCACGAACTAGAATCCGGTAACTATAGCAACCACTATGATTTTCCATAGCAACCACCATGATTTTCCATAGCAACCACAATGATTTTCTATAGCAACCACCATGATTTTCCTTAGCAACCACCATGATTTTCCATAGAAACCACTATGATTTTCCATAGCAACCACCAAGATACATACTAACATAGACACACGCGCACACACACCCTATTCCTCAGGATGAAGAAGGCTATAGAGCAGGAACATGGACTGCCTATGCCGTCGCGGAAGGGTGATTTTCGACTGGCAATCATGGTCATGCTGACATTCCTCAACTTGGCAGGAACACATCTTCCTGTCATAGTGTTCATCATCTGTCACTTTGCTGGTCTGGTGAGTTAAGTCATAGAGTACGTGACTATGATCATGTTAGCACGAGTTGAATCCCTGTGATATGTGATCTGATCCCTGTGATCTGACTCGTACTGTTCACACATGACTAGTGTGCACACTGCACACGTTACACTGCACATGTTACACTGCACACGTTACACTGCACACGTAACACTGCACACGTTACACAACACACGTTACACTGCACACGTAACACTGCACACGTTACACTGCACACGTTACACTGCACACGTTACACTGCACGCGTAATACTGCACACGTTACACTGCACACGTTATACTTCACACGTTATACTTCACAAGTTTTATGCATGCAGGATCGCGCACTGGGCATCGATTTGAGGTGTGAAATCTACCCAATCTGTATTGCCGCCTAATTGTAATCCAGCGACTGAATGAAACAGAGATTTGCCAACGTGTAGCGTTATGAATTATGTCCGATTATTCAAAGGATCACGGCAATTGAAATGATGTCAATTTTGGAACAGAATGCTTCAAATTGTCATTACTAATGAAATTACGAAGCATATATAATAATGCCCCTAATCGATGCCCCTAATAATCGATGCCCAGGAATGTTTCATTACCAAGTTGGTAAGTTTATGTAGAGTTAGCTTAAACTTCCTTCACTTCCTTTTGGCTGGTACCGTTCACTTACGTTAACATATTATGCGTTAATTTTTTATGTGCCCCATCATCATCTCATGAGTTTTGAGCGACACGTTTAAATAAGGATGTATCTGTCATGTGCGTCAAGGTGACACGTATCTCGACGGACACGAGCATATTAAAGTTGTCATGGGAATTGATAAGAGACTGTCATGCTGATGCTGTGATTCTGTCTACGGTCTCGATAATAAAGAGCTGTTTAGTTAGCCTGCATAAGACAGTTGAAAACAAGTATATAATGTTTGTACTGAGAAAACAGCATACACACAAGCACAATGGATATGATACCGCCATGATAAAAGGTGCATCATATCATGATATCTCTGCAATCATGGACTTGTTGATCCAGAACAAACTCTCTCAGACATGTCCACTCGCAGGAGATAATGGTTACGAAGCGACTGTCTATCGGTGTGAATGTGATCTTGATGGCGGGATTCGCACTCCAATCCTACATTTTCCTAGCGACGCTAACAGAACTACAGGATATGTACAAGGAAATATTCTGCTGTTTCATCGTGAGTATCCTCCGTATCATGAGCCTTAAAATTGCATGACCGAGTATCACATAATCTCGCTATCAATAAGCTGCAAAGATCATGACCAACGATTCCTGATATCGTTGTGCTTATCGTTTGTTCATTACTTCATTACTTTATTGCATTACTTTACTACTACAGGGACACAGACGGAGAGCCAAATCGAGCAAGAATCATTTCGATATCGAACTTTCTCTGACATTCAGCAGCAAGTCTAAAACCTGGGCTAAGAACGGCAGAAACTTTTGATATTATGATGTGGTAATAACACAGTAGCACTGTCATCATTAATTTTGATCGGCTTCATTTTGAATGTGTAACCACTCTAACCCACTCTAACCCACCCTAACTCTAACGCGATTAAGTAGAAAAATGTCTGGTCATGTGACAAAATCAGTTTTTCGCCCATTACTCGCCAGGGAAGCATTTTTACGCTACATCACATGGGGTGATTCGGAATCAGCGCCTAAGAATATGTCGATTCATGTCTGTTTTACCGAAAAAGAGACAAGAATAAGAATTTTCAAAAAATTAGGGCGATGAATTTAGTACGACTGGATTTGTAGCGTTGGTTGGGTCAGTGGTCACGCAACGTGGGATTGAGAACATGAACACGCGTACAGTTTGAGTTACACACTCGTTCAGATTCAGTTCATTTGTTCAAATTCATTGTCATGTTATCTAAATCTTCACTGTCACTTGCTGTGCCGGATCCCGATCAGGATGCTTTTAATAATATTATTTGTCCTTTTTAATAATATTATTTGTCCTTTTTACTCCCTACTCTCGCTGGCGAGATTTTATCCCTGGCTCATCCGCTGGTTGCAGAATTTTATCCCGCCGGCCGCCATTTTGATAATATTGATATAGTGATTGCGCGGCACCGTCAACTTACCTATACCAGCAGTCAGCACCTGTGCCACTGGCCTGTTTCTTGTCAGATTTTATCTGACCTCTGTTTCAGGTTTCTCGCGCGCGGTGCGCGCGCTTTCATCGAAGGCCTTCGATGAAGGCGCGCTCGCGCGAGAAACAGGTCAGGTATTGCACTAATGCAATTGGTAACATTTGACAAGCCTGTTTCGGCCTTCGATGAAGGCGCAAGGCGCGCGCAAAACGAAATTCTCGACATGACAGGGTCCATCGACATCATCGATCGACAATTATTTCAATTTATTTATTTATTTTATTTAATTCCGTGCCCATGCTGCAATGCTGCATGACCGTACCCATGCCAAATAACATCTTGACAATAACATACTTGGCTGTCGATAATAGCCCCTGACGAGAATTTCATTGCCCGCGCGCCGGGACAGAGAGTTGGCGCTCGCCGCTTCGCGGCTTGCGTCAGGCAAATAACATCCGGCAACGACAGTGCTTGTCATAGACAACTCAGACACCAATCCCAAATGGTCCAATGAGTATAAAAATATGGTCCATTCATGGCTGATAAAACTACTGCCATATTTTAACTAAAATAAATTGAAGTCTTCTCTTCATATAAGATTGGATGAAATGGAAGAGTCTTCTAAAAGAGCTGAACTTTCTGAACTATTGTCCTCCTCCCCTAAACCTCAGCTGCATTTACACTTGGATGGCTCATTATCATTTAACTTCATCATGCAATCTGTTGCCAAGATGGCAGAATCAGAAAATTACAGTGATTTCTTTTTTGGTGAGACTAACATACCAGCAAATGAAAGTGATCTTTATAAATGGCTTATGGAAATGAAAGAGTCTCAGTTAAAAAGTGGGTCTTCTGTAGCAGAAAACTCTAACTGGAAGGTATTTGATTTTTGCAATCAATTTTTACAGACAACTGAAAGTCTATCTCTGGCAACATATGAATTGATTATGAAACTAAATCAAAAGCACAATGTGAATTATTTTGAAATCCGTTTTGCTCCTGTCCTTCATACTAAATTTATGCTCACTGAAGAGGAGGCTGTGAATTCTGTTGTATCAGGGCTTAAGAAAGCATTTGCTGAGCTTAAGGGTAAAGATGTAGATGTTGATGGAGGTATCATATTGTGTTGCTTACGATCATTCCCAATAGAAAATGCATTCAGGGTCATTGATCTTTGTCTCAATTGTGATGGTGTGATTGGGTTAGATATTGCTGGTGATGAAGGGGCCTATCCTCTTCAAATATTTACAGATGTTATATCCTGTGCTAAAATGCATGGATTGAATGTGACAGTTCATGCAGGTGAATGGAATGAAGAAGAATTCCCCTCCACAATAGACAACATAATATTAGCTCATCAACTCAATGTTAACAGGATTGGCCATGGTCTGGCATTGAGGTCTATTGGAAATGAATTTCTTAAACAATTTGCGCAAAGTAAGATTGCTGTGGAAGTGTGCTTAACTGCTAACTGTGGTAATCCCAAGAAATGCGAGAGCTTTAGTAAACATCCAGTGAAGCTCATGCTTCAAAATAGGATAAATGTTTCTGGGTTGAATATTGACAATCTACTCCTCTCTGGTAACATTGATCTTGGTTCTCCAAACCCAACTGATGAATGTGTTCGCGCATTGCTTGATTGTTCCTTGAAGCCGCAGGAACTTTTTGAGATAATTCAAAATGGATATAATGCTTCATTTGCAAAGATTCCTGTAAGTCTGAAGAATCATTCTCTTGATGTCTGGAAGAACTATTATTTACCAAAGATTATGGATATTCTCAAATGATTAATTGACATCACATT
Source organism: Beroe ovata (assembly GCA_946803715.1). Lineage (NCBI taxonomy): Eukaryota > Metazoa > Ctenophora > Nuda > Beroida > Beroidae > Beroe > Beroe ovata. Next base: position 84,544 of record CAMPET010000015.1, on the reverse strand, counting down.
CCTGAGCATAAGAGGAATTTTTTGTATTAAACCATGCCATAATTACACTGCCATAATTACACTGTATACACCTAGACATGAGTTAACCCCATCAGATATTAATCTTCTGATCCCTAATTATAGCTATTAATGGCTGCAAATTCCAGAAGAAAACAGCCTGCTAATGTTGGTCCTGATCAGTTGATGCGTCTGGAGGGGAGTTCATCTTCAAAAAGAGGAACTGAAGGTTTGGCAGAAACCCTGCTATTCTTGTAGCTTAGATTTTAACTTGTATTGTATGGTTTCAATTGAATAATATGATCACAGCAGTTACTGGATCAACCCTACTTAAAGATGGTAAGAGATTTAAGGGTTTGACTGATGAAATCATCACTGGAAAGAATCATGTTAATCCCAGCCTCATCCTACATTTGGCAAAAAGCACCAAGGTAATTCTCTTCTATATTGCACCACCTACTGTTTATAAATATTCTTTTCCTCTCAAATCACATTTTTTGTTTTACAAAAAGACATTGGAGAAGGGATAACAGAGATGAAAAAAGATGCCTCGACATACCACCTCTACTGTAATTTAATAGGAAAATCACTGCGGTTACTATGGCAACTTAAGTAGCCAGAAGACAAATTTTAAGATCCCTCCCTCCCTCCAAACTTATGTGTAGGAAATTTCAAATTTGAACACGACAAGCAGAAGCTACCACTGCAATCATTTCCTCGAGTATTCACTGTTCAGATATCTGTTCAATGAGACCTACTTAAGGGATATCAAGCATCTAAATTTCACAAGAGCAAAGCTTATTTAAACTGATAGAAAAAACCATCTCAAAGTCGTTGGAGGTTTATATGTTCTGTTTAAATCTCATCGCCCTAAGCAGGGATGATCAAAGACGCTAGTTAAGAATACATCAATACTGGATGATCTCTTTACAGGATGATGGTATTTCAAAGAGTAAAATGAATGCAATAATCTGCCAAGCTCTGAAACAGTTGAAAGCAGAAAAGACCGAAAAGGCTTGGTTTATGAGTTTGGTGACTCTTGCTAAACTACGAAGTGAACTTTTCACTGCTGATAAGATTGTTGAGGTGATAAAATCTAATTTCCTATAAAAAGGAATTGCAGATTGTTATTTATTGCCTACAAAGGTGTAGACATTATAATGAGTTTTTATCAGGTGCTCTGTTCTCATTTGGAAAGAGATCCTTCACAAACCCTGCATAAAGGACGAAATTCATCTCTTCTTCCAGTCCTATCATTTTCTCTCCTTATGACAGCTTACAAAAAGCATGAAAACTGGCCTGAGATATTTGTCAAAGCCTATGTTAAGGATGCCATTCATGATAGGATATGGATTGAGAACCCAATGTGTAAGCAATATTGTAATGAGATAGTCAAAGTATTTGGAACTTCAAAACCTGCAACAGTAAGTCCAACAAGTGCAATGATGGGACCTTCTAAACCAGAAACTGATCCTATAGGTAAGACATCCTTTCATAGTCACTATTATTCGCATTTGGGTACAAGTTGCCGAACCAGCTTATGAGTTGATCTTTTCAGTACTGTCTGACGATTATTCTGCTGGTTCGTCTACTGAATCTCAAGACGAAAGCTCTGTATCTATCAGGTTTCCTTTACTTTAAAAATAATACTTTCATCCTATATTCAGTGAATGAATGAACGGGATTGATATTCTGCCTTTTATTAGTAATGCTGTACCTTTCCAGGTATAAGAACAGTGCTGTGCAAGAGAGTATTCAACAGTTTGTAATGAAGACTGTTAAAGAATACTTCACTCAGAAGAAAGCAGTTGACAACATGACTAGGAATTTCGTCAAGTTTCTCTGTACAAGCTGTGGTTATCAAGAAATACGAGAACTGGCTGTTGGTCGTCTGGATGCTTTTTTGAACAGCACCAAACTATCACGTCCAGCTCAAGATCTCCTGTCTTATGTTGCGGCTAATACTAAAACAGGATCCGCCGAAGACATTGACGTTGTACAGAAGCTGTCTCAGCTGAGAATCAAATCAAAACCCATGGTGAACTTTTATACCTCCTGTATGAAAGAACTTCTAACATTACATCCTAGTAATATCGAACATATGATGAAAACGGTTCTCTACAATGAATTGAGTGCAAATAGAAACATGTCAAACATGCAGTTGATTGCTGCTTTCTTCCAACAAGACAGTGAAAGATCAGCGATAGTATTGGCTCACATTTTCCAGGAACTTCTCTTGCAGCCAGAGGATTGTCTTAGATCTCTCAGAGCGCTTCTCAGAGAAATAGTTAGAGTTGTTCATCATGAACTAAAATTTTCTCAATTTGCACTCGCATTGATGCAAGAAATAACACTTCCAGCTTTTAGAGATGCAGATCCAAAACTTCAAGAACGAACCTTCCTCTCTTTGAACAGTTTGATTTGCTTGACAATCTTACTAAGTTGCAAACCTTCCATAAGGGACATAGCCATGTCATCTACCAAGACTGATGTGCTCCCTTACATCAAGTTTCAGAACGAAGTTGCAGTCATGCAGAAGAATGCAGTGTGGTGGCTCCACAAGATCGTTCCAGCACAGTACCGTGTCAGTGGGAAGCACTATTTCAACTCCCTGAAACAAGTGCTGTTCCTTGACGATGCTGTTAACTATGCCAGCAAAGACAATTGGCCTCCTGATTCTGAAAGAGACACGCTAGTTTCGCTCTGTAGTGAAGTTCCATTGCTGGAAAATACATTGATGAGACTCGGTGTTTTGGGTACCGCAAATAATCTGCCCCTCAGACCGCAAGAGGTCCTCGGGATTATCAATAACGTTGTCCGAAGGGCTGCAATGCTTGACTCAGATGGCGACGTTCCTCCGCCACTTCAGATAACAGGTCAACTCAAGCATAATCTGGATATAATTCAGATGCTCATCAAGCTATCTGAGTACAAGTACTACAATGTCAAGTTTCCTGAAGGATATACACCTCCAATGTTAGTAATTGGCTCACACTATTGGAGAGTATGGCAAATATTGCTCATTCTCGCGGCTTTCAATCCCACGACAGTTGGAGTGCTAGCTTGGAACAACCACCCCACTTTGAGAGGTTTTATGGAAATGGTCATCACGAACAATTATCAATTCCCACTCAACTCAATGAACTATCAAGAATCAATGGTGCTTGAAAAGCAGTTATGCTCTGCTGAGGAATCCGATATACTCATCTTTGAGGGTCATCTTGCAGCTTCCAGGGGTGTGAAGATAACAAAGCAGAACAGTCAATTACTAAATCAGTTATTAGTGGTGACTGAAGGGGGTCCCATGAGGAAGCCACCTCAAGCAGTCTTGGATCAAACTCGTTTGTTGGCAATGGAGCTTCACTTGGGACACAGGCTGCACAAAATTCGTGAACCCGATTTCCTCTTGGATATCATCAAAGAGCAGGGAACCTCAAAATCCATGTCATGGTTATCCGAGCTTGTTAAATCATCTGAGAACTCATTTGAGCTCCTCCCTGTTCCCTGCTTGTGTGAATTTCTCCTTCAGGATATCCAGAATACAAAGAGGCATGTTCTGCTTAAACGTCTCCAAGCTATCTTGAATGGGACAAACGATAGCGCTCAGTCTCATGAAATAGTTTCCTACTTCATAAGTAAGATGTCTGCTTCCTATGTGATAAGATACAAGGCGTTGAAAGGACTGAAGACCATTTTCAACAGATCATTAGATGACGAAGCGAATGAAGATTGGCTCCTTGTTGATCTTGTCAACATTCCATTGCACACAACTGTCAGTTCAACAGTTTGCGTGGAACTTAGAAAAGCTCTGTTTGTCGAGCAATCTAATTCCTTATTGAGTGCATATCTGATTTACCTCTGCAAATATTCCCCCCAGAATGCAAAAATTGAAACTGCCAGGGATATTGCATTGTCCATTGTCAGCAGAAATGATGTCATGATAAAGGTCCTTCATAACAGTGAAAGTGTCCTCGAAGCTCTGTTGATTCTGTTCCTCAGACTCCTTACTATAATACACAAAGATTTTGATCTGAAACGTGAAAAATCGATATCCATTGTGATTGAAAATGAGATCAAGCACATAGAGGTGGAAATAATCCAAGCAATTCTTGTTCTATTGGCGGAAGCTCGGGGAAGAGACATCGGAAAAGACGACAGTGTTTCACAGTTGATGGACATTCTTTTCAGAAAGAGCAATGGCTCTCTCCTTAATGAAGATGCCAATAAACTATGTAGTGACAGCTTGATTCCTGTTCTCATTGGCTCTGGAGTCCGAGACCTTCAAGAACTTGCAATGAAGAACCTGACCCATCAGAAAATGATTGATTTGTTAAAAGATTTTTCACTGCTTGAAACTGCCGCTCAGTTTATTTTGGAAAAGTTGGATGAGGAAATTGTTGACGTTGTACATCTTCTCACGGATGAAGATGAGCTCATTTCTCATGTTCAGGCATGGCGGATAAGTGTTTCCGCTGGAGAAAAACTTGAGCACTTTTTGAAGAAGAAATCAGTTGAATTCGAGGAGGAAGAACCAGATCATTATGCGACCATGATCAAAGACGAAGTGATGGAAGTTGATGAAGTGCAACAAAAGCAAAAGGAGTGGAGTCAAATTGTGCAAGAGATCTTTGAAGAAGATTCAATAGAGAGTCAGTCTCATTTGATGACGTATTGTCTGCAAAATAAGAACACTGAGGAGATTTGTCTCACCCTGTTCCTGTGGGTTCAGAGCCATAAGCTCCCTGAGCGACATGAGCAGTTCATTTCAGTTGTGGTCCAAATGTTGGCTCAGAATTGTGCAAACACTGACCTCTTGGAAAAACTCATGATAGAAATATCATCATTCTCAAAGTCCTTGCAATCATTGCATCTCAAACTATTCCCTTCCTCAAGAGCTTACAAAGAAATGGATCAAAACGTTCATGGATCACTCTTGAGCTGGTGTGAAGACCCTCGATCTGAAAGCTATGAAATTGTCTTGAAAAAGCTTGAGAGTGTCAATATTGATTCCGAACCCGATAAAAGAAAACTCGGAGGTGTTTGGCAAAAGTTCTTGAAAACATCTGTTTGTAACAATGGGAAATATGGTATTGATTTGAAGCTCCTCGTGAAGCTGGTAGTTGCTAAGATGGTCGAGAGCCCAAAATCTTCGGGATTGTTCATGGACTGGCTCCAAATATTATCTCCGGAATTTGATTGCTTCAAGCTATTCCTAGAATGTGAATCAGAGGTCCCTGTACCTTTGCAGAGATACATGTTGAACGTGATATGTAGTAATTGTGGATGGGACACACTACATGAGTGTATAAACTGCTTACTCTCTCCTAATTTCAAGGGATTTCATGAATCATTGATTCTTGATTTCTTGCAAGGGTGTAGCAATAACGAGAGAATTTGGCAAGGTGCCAACAGTAAGCGTGGAACTAATAAAGGATCTTTGAAGCTGAGTAAGGAGCAACTTTGGCAGTTGTGTCTTCTGATAATGACCGAAGTGTCGAGCATTGGAGAAAAAGAGGATGGCAGCACTCAAGACAAGCGATTCATTTTGTTGTCATGGAGGCTCCCATTAATATTGTCACCGTTTCACAAGTCATTTCTTCCCGAGTTGGTGTATAAGTTGCAAAATCACAGTAACAAAGCAAGCAAACTACTTGAAATATCGCTGTACTTAGCTGAACCGACCGTGTTCTTCGTAAATGCATCCAACATCATCAACGGAGCGCTATCTTGTACTGATACAGCCGCATCTTGTGATTCATTGATACATCAGCTCATCAATAACGTTTGTGACAACAAGAAGAATTGTGCCAGTGGCTATATTCTTCTCAGACGACTTGCAGTGTATCATCCCCCTCTCATGCTTCGTCACCTAGATCTACTCACAAGCGCTCTTGGGACACCTACTACAGCTACAAAGAATGAGTTTATCAAAGCTAACCATGGCGCAGTTTTCATTAACATTATCGGAATTCTCGAAGGTCTGGGTGTTCACTTATTCAAGAAGGATGCTAACAAGATCTTGACAGAGTGTCTCGAGTTTGTGACTGTTCATACAAAGCATGAGCCTCGTCTTTACACTTCCACAATAATGAAGATATCCCAAATCCTGCTTTGGTATCTGGAGACTGACAGAGCAAAAGCCATGGAACTACTTAACAAAGACTACATCTCAAAGCTGAAGATGCCCGAAAATCGGTTCAAAGACCCTTTGCTCACTGAGCTTGTTGATTGCATAGTCGGTGGAAAAGCTCCAAATTCATCAGATATCGACGAGATGAAGATGGTGCCCTACCTCAATAAGCTGTGTACAGACAGCTCAGAGAGTCTGAGTATTCTCCAAGAGTTGGATGCAGGAAGTTCGAAGAAGCCATCAGTTCTGAAGATGTTCCTCCATGAGATTTGTCGGAGAATGACAAACGATAGTGCTGATTGTCGGTCTATCGCTCACAAGCTCGCTATAAGACACGTCAGACACGCACCAAAGGATTGTTCAATCGTGTTTTCATACATCAGAGAAGCTCTTCAAAATCCTCAGCAAGATGTTATCAAGAGTGTTCTTGAAGAGATACCAGAACTGATTTTGTTGAGTGGACCTGAGACACCAATGTTAATGAGACTCGCTTTCTCAGCTTGTGCAAAATCAAACATTGATATGAGTCAAGATTTTCTGACAATCATAAAAACTGTCATAACATCATCTGATTTGTTTTAAGCTGTGACTTCATGAATCTGCCTAACTATACTGTAGTGTTAAATTGTTTAACTTGTGATTATTGATTTCTTCATATTTCTCGATACCCAGAAAATCAGTAATGCATTTCCAATGTTTCTTCTTCTAATTTACTCAAAGCTGGTTGCCAATGCTCGAATCTATTAGTGTTGAGTTCCTAAATTTAAGCACTTAAATCATAATATAGATCTATGAATAAGAAGGCATTCAAAGTTGCGAAGTGTCCTGATTCATCTCTTGCAGTACAAAATCGGATAATCATCAATGACAAACAAGGTTGGTATATTCACTTCCATTGATTCGACTGTGAGAATCGATAAAATCTGGTAATTTGAAGCTAACTCATGATTGTCTTCACCCTTCAGGTATACCAGATAAGGCGATAATCAGTGTTACAAAGGCCAATGGCTCTGTTTCCATTCACTCTGTCGTGTTCAGCAGCAAGATCCCCCTTGACCATGTGGGGCTGACACTGGTAGACCGGCAATGGCTGGAGGTTCCTCTAGATGAGCAGGTCGGTCTCGTGGGAATAGGAAAACTATGATCGCTTGTTACTGTTTCCATGATACCACTGAATCAGTGTTCCAATGTTGATTTCTATTTCCAGGTATATGTGGGAGTTGAGAACAGATCAGCCAAAAAACTGGCATGCCTAGTCGTCTTTTCAGTTGAATTCCTCCAAAAGGCGAAAGCTTCCAAAGGCCCTCTTGATACAGATGTAATGTCTCAGCAATTTGTGATGCAACATGTGGAGCAGCCTGTACAAATCAATCAGAGGGTAAAGCGCACAATGCATCGTTTGTCCGTTACTAGATGAATGGTTTAGCTACAGAATTGATAACAATCACTTTCATAGATGGTGTTTACTCTACCCAACACACCTACTCTGGTTCTTACTGTGGCCAAGATCAGTACTACTGAGGGCCCAATGGATATGAGTAAAGTGGATGAAAATGCAAGGGTTGGAGTGCTCTTTGCAAACACTGAGGTGAGTATATTGGAGAAATTGGAGAGTGAGCAGAAAGTTCTTGACTAAGCACTTCTTAGTAATGAAACTGATTATCATTAATTTAAGGATTTAGATCCTTATATCTTTGGCGCGTGAAAGTTAATCATCTCCCCTATTTTAGGTTCGATTCGAGCCCTGCAAATCGTCAGGAGTACTCCTAAAAGGAGGTGCTGTAGGCATGAACTCGAGTCCTAATGTCATCAACCCAAACTGGGACTTTGAGCAAATGGGAATCGGAGGTCTCAACAAGGAGTTCAGTGACATATTCAGACGAGCGTTTGCCTCCAGACTCTTTCCTGCGAATATCATTGAAGACCTGGGGATCAAGCATGCAAAAGGTAAGATAATTCTCATCATGAAAGATTGGTTTTGTTGGACGGTTAGCTTGGTTTTGATGATCAAAATTATCCAGGCATTTTACTATACGGGCCTCCCGGTACTGGTAAAACTTTGATGGCTAGACAAATAGGCAAGATGCTCAATACCAGGAAACCTAAAATCGTCCAGGTGGGTCTATTGAATTTGCAACGTTTCTTCGATAACAGCCCAGCAATCGGTGTTTGAGAGCCTAAATGATAATGAATTTAACCTCCAGGGCCCCGAGATTCTGAGTAAGATGGTGGGAGAGAGTGAAGCGAATGTGAGGGCACTCTTTGCTGAGGCGGAGGCGGAGGAGAAGCAGATGGGGCCGAATAGTGGTCTCCACATGATAATCATGGACGAGTTGGATGCCATCTGCAAGCAGCGGGGCTCCACTAACACGGGAACTGGTGTCCATGATACTGTGGTCAACCAGCTTCTCAGCAAGATAGACGGGGTGGAGCAGTTGAACAACATTCTTATCATCGGGATGACAAACAGGTATTAATTTGCAGCATGATGCTTCGATGGTGAGAAATTCACAGAGCATGAAATTCGTCAATTCCATGGAGAATTAGTTGCTCATGTCCATCACCTTTGAAGGAAGGACATGATAGATGACGCATTGCTGAGGCCAGGTAGATTGGAAATACACATGGAAATATCTCTACCCAATGAGGCTGGCAGAGTGGAGATCCTTAATATTCACACTGGTATGCTGTAATAGTAATTGTAGATCATGTAGTGATCAAGTCACTATCTATTACTAGTTGCTACTATAGCCTATTATCATAGGGTGATGGATCTCAATAGTCAAATCGCCGCCTCAGCTACCAGAATCGAGTCACGTCCCTCCCCGTTGCTCTTAAGTTTACATGTTTATAAAACATGTTTATAGTCAGTGCAGTGAATGATCGAATCAGTCACACCCCCCCTCAGCTACAATGAGAAAGAGTGGTAGATTAGAATCCGATGTGGATATTGCTGAGCTTGCAACACTCACTAAGAACTTCAGTGGAGCTGAGATAGAGGGATTGGTAAGGGCTGCTCAAAGCACGAGTCTCAATGCTTACGTTACTGCAACCAGCAAGGTTAGTTTAGAGCAGTATGATGATAGGAAATCTCTGTTTCAGTTACATTTCATCAAATGAATCGACAGGAGCCATGGATCGACACAACTAATGAATCCACATTCCACATTCAGGTAGACATAAATCCGGATGTGTACAAGCAGCTGAGAGTGAACAGAGCTCACTTCATGCATGCGCTGGAACATGATGTCCAGCCTGCATTTGGAGCGAATATAGAGGATCTAAACGACTACCTCCTCTACGGAATCATACCTTGGAGCCCAGGTCAGAGAACTGTTTGAGACAGGTTTCAAACAAGTTTCTATAAACTGTCTATAATCTCTCACTAACGACCCCATTACATTCTGTACCCACTAGATATTTCACTTATGACCGCATACTCAGATATTTCACTTATAACCGCATACTCAGATATTTCGAAGATTCTACAAGAGGGTGGACTCTACTCAAAGCAAGCTGCAAACAGCGACAGAACTGCCCTTGTTTCCCTTCTCCTAGAGGGAGACACATTCACCGGAAAGACAGCACTCGCAATCAAGATAGCTCTCGAATCAGACTTCCCCTTCGCTAAGATCATAACGCCTGGGAAACTGGTGGAATTAGCCGATATGGCGAAAATACGGGCCATCTACAAGACGTTCACCAATGCGTACAAGTCCGAGGTGAGCTGTGTAATCCTGGATGACATTGAGTCGCTGATAGAGTATGTCCCTATCGGAATGAGGTTCAACATGTCCATGGTGCAGACGATCATGACGCTCATCAAGGAGATGCCGCCACGGGGGAAGAAGTTGATGATTATAGCCACCTCGTCCAACCCGAGCCTCCTAAAGGAATTGGGTCTCTACCAGCAATTCACACACACCATGTCCGTGCCTCTGGTCCAAACTGTACCTGGGTTGATAGACATTGTCGACACGCTAGAGGTCTTCTCCAGGGATGAGGTAAAGGAGTTGAGTGAGCAGTTGAAGGATGTCCATGTCAAAGTTGGGATTAAGAAGTTGATTGATATTTGTATGACATCCAAACAAGCTGGTAGTTGGGACATGAGGAAAGCAACGTTTATTCATCTGCTCAATAGAGCAGGAGGTATCATTTGATGTGAATATATTGTTAATTAGTCCGGTAAGATAGTTGTTTGGGCGTCTGGTGTATGGGGAAGGAAAGCTTTGTTGCTGCCACTAGCTGGTTCTAATTGCAGCCTAATATAAGCAATCTTTGTTATGTTAATTGTTAACCCGAATGTTGCTGCATTTATTCAACGAATTTGTCCGGTAGATCTTACAGTGGTCCGAAAATTCAAAATAAAATGTTGCTCTTCTAGATCATGTTGCTATGTTGATAGAAGTTCTTGGTTATGATATGACCTATGGATATAATACATCTTGTTGAATCTTTGTTTTATGATTGTCTGAATGTTAAAATTTCGATTAAATTGATTAAGACTACCAAGTTTTTGAATCGTACCTTGTTATCTCTGATGAGGGCACCTTCATGTTTGTTGAACTACAACTATGGATTATGGAATAAACTCAGTTTACATAATCAGTTAAGTACAATAACGAGATTATCCTCCATTCAGCACATGTAATGATCTAAACCTACACAAATATGTCTGTAATTCTGAGGAAAGTACTCCCACCCTCATTGTGGTCCCTCAGCTCCTCCATCACCTCACCAAGTGCTGCTCTGAGTAACGCTGTGCCCTCCAGTGTCGATCCAAATGCTGGCTCCACGCCAACTCGGTCAGCTATCGGGAACTACGATCTCGATAACCCAGGGGAGATGAAATCACGGCTTCCGGGTGAGTTTTGCGCATAATTTATGCCTAATTTGCGCCTTATGTAAATCTAATTTCGCATTAATTAGGTATATTATACAGTAGGTACCGTGTTAGAGACGACTAGGATATTGATTTGAGTCCACTTCATTGATTTACTGAATCTCCTCGTCCAGCGTTTGTGGACAACTCCGGAGAGTTTGCAGTCACCAGCATTGATCATCTCTTCAACTGGGGCAGGAAGTCCTCCCTCTGGCCGCTTACGTTCGGTCTTGCGTGCTGCGCTGTCGAAATGATGCACTCTGCTGCCTCGAGATACGATTTCGACAAGTTCGGTATTGTGTTCCGAGCTAGCCCGAGACAAGCTGATGTCATGATAGTTGCAGGTGACGTCATACAACTCGCTTCTCACATCGCAACAATGTTATAACTTGATAGGCTCAATCTGGATTAGTCAAGCATAGCTACAACTCGATAGATTAAAATAGGCATACGCCATACATAATTTTCTACATCTCTCTGAAACTAGCGGCAATCTCACTTTACCAGGAACGCTCACGAACAAGATGGCGCCCGCACTGCGCCGTGTGTACGATCAGATGCCGGCTCCCAAGTGGGTCATATCCATGGGCTCGTGTGCAAACGGTGGCGGTTACTACCACTACTCGTACAGTGTTGTCAGGGGATGTGACAGGTACATGTGTGACGTCTCAATAATTGTCAACTGATCCTTTGTCATTCTTCACTGGGTTATTGAAGCTCGTGTTTACCCCTCTCACACCATGTTCTGTAATTGATCGCAATAATTGCGACTCCTGCGACATTTTCACAACCCGCAAACCCGCCCGCAGGATTGTTCCCGTGGATATCTATGTGCCGGGATGCCCGCCCACCGCTGAGGCCCTCCTTTACGGTTTCCTGCAGTTACAGAAGAAGGTTCAATCGGAGAGGCGGACCGTGGCTTACTACCGCCGAACATAGACTGTGCTTTACCAGTCGTGTTAGAAGCTAATTTATTTTCATGTGATAAGGACTCATTTTGTTACTAGTGGTTGATATTTAGATAAGTTTTTGGAAGCAAGTAATCCAATGTCGACAACATGAAGAATAGACTTATAATTGTCTTGGACTTTCCCGTGGCCTTCATTTCAATTTCCAGACGCAAAGTCCCTTCCCCCCATTCCACTCTGTATGATAATGATCACATTAGCGGATTGTTGACCACTGAGCTCTGGAATTAGGAGGAGACTTTGCATTCCCATGTTTGGAGTTAGACTCACCGAGTTTTGATTGACCCTCAGATCTCACCGTGATCCCTTAGATTATGAGTAATCCGTGTTTGAAGTGAGATTACTTTGTAATAAGGAAATTATTTGTACCACATGCGCTATTACTAGTGATTAAATCAAAATTTCTACCCGAAACTCGAGCAATTTAGAAATTTAGAAAGTTTCCGTGAAGTTATTCCGATAATTTGTACCGATCGTAATCTATCCTATCCCAAGTAGGGACAATGTCCGATGATGATTTCATGTGTGATAGCGATGAGGACTACGACCTTCAATACAGGTTCATATTCTGGATACTCGTTCACTGAGATTGAGTTATCACTACACATAAGTTAAAACTAATCATACATAATTTAATGACTTGTTTGTTCTTCAGTGAAGACGAAGATGATGACGAAGAAGATTCGACATTAGAAAACCAGTATTACAACAGCAAAGCGTTGAAAGAGGACTCGCTCGAGGACGCACTCTCGGGCTTTGCTAAAGTTATCACTCTACAGAGTGAAAAGGGTGAATGGGGATTTAAAGCGCTGAAACAGATGCTCAAAATTAACTTTAAGTTAGGTTAGTAAATTTGGCTGACTGACAAATTAAATTCTTGCCAAAATTAGCAAAGTTATCATACTTAAAATACAGAATTTGACATTTTTCATCTGACGTGTTCAGGGAGTTATGATGATATGCTGATTAACTATAGGGAGTTACTGACGTACATCAAGTCAGCAGTCACGAGGAATCATAGCGAGAAAAGTATTAACTCGATTCTAGACTACGTTTCTGTTAGCAAAAACGTAAGCTAATACTCAAGTGTCAGAGATTGGACCGAGCAAGTTTGTGATTTCGGTGTTTTCTCATATCTCTTTTACTCTCTGCAGATGGTACTGCTACAAGAACTATACGAAACAACGCTGGCAGCGTTGCAAGAAGCGAAGAATGAGCGACTTTGGTTTAAAACTAACACAAAGTTAGGGAAGTTGTATTTTGATCTCGGGGAATATTCGCAGCTCCAGAAGGTCATCAAACAGTTACATGCCGCTTGCAAGAATCAAGACGGGTCGGAAGATCAGAAAAAGGGTGAGAATGTTAGATTCGTATTCTGAATTAATTTTGGGGCAGTCACAGAGTTCATATTGGTTTGCGGTCGGCGCGGCGACTTTTCTAATTTGCACTGTGCGCGGAAATTACAGTTAATGCGCGCACGCGAATTTACGTGAAGACATAATATTGTACAACTGCTTAAAGCGCGCACTGCCACGTTCTTACGGATTGAATATGTGCAATGTGCATGCGACTATTGAAAGAAGTAAGAGTGGATGAATATACATTCGTGGGACATAGCATATTGGAGAAAACCATTGAAATCTTTCCCAGATATTAGAACCCACAATTTTCCAGGTACACAACTGTTGGAGATATACGCACTAGAAATACAAATGTACACGGAACAAAAGAATAACAAGAAACTCAAGGCACTGTATGAGCAGTGTCTGCAAGTGAAGTCAGCCATCCCACATCCGCTTATTATGGGTGTTATAAGGTAAACTTCATCGCATGCATCATACTTTACATTTCATACGCGACATACAAAAAGATGACAATAGATTAAGATGTAGAATAAGTATAGATAGTATGGCTATATGTACAATATTTACACGATACACACATGATAATTCTCTGTCCTCTACATCACACTGGGTGAAGATTATACTAACTACACTGAACACACATCACAGTCAATCCGTCATGGATTCATAACTTCTCTCGCAGTTCATTTTCAATACACGTCGGGTTTATAGTCTGTTTATAAGTAGTCTGTTTGTAATTGTCCTATCTCACTAAGTGTGATGATGCTGTAGAACGCTCGTCATTAGACTTGTCAGATACTCGATCCTGCAGTCACCATGTACACACGGTGTGCAAGTCTGCTGACAAGATTGTGACCTCACACCCCCAATCTGACAGGGAGAGTTGCCGGTGTGAGGCGAGGAGCGGGAGAGAGTGGCAGAGAAGGAGCGGGGTGTGGGGGTGGGGCTGGTGCCCCTCTTGTTGCACAGTCTCGATACTGCTCGGAGTAGGGAATGCTTCTCTAGTTGCAGCATGTTGATCTCGCTCAGAGTCTCCTGTAAGAGTGGAGGATGTTGAATAAACCCAGTATATTGAGAAACCCAGTGTCACTCTGTGAGACAGATGATATCCATCGAGAAACATTTCCCGTATTTCTCACCTGCAGCTGGGACTCCAGTTTCCGGACATGGTAGTGTGAGAGGGAGTGACAGATATTCTCCAGCATCATGTCACACCCACACTCCGTCGTAGAGTGATCTGACACCGCTCGCAGGTGGGTCACGTGGGCCTCAAGCAACTGCCTGATTACCCTTACCTGGGAAATGGGAAGAGGGTTTAAAACAGGGGTCCAACAAGAATCAGTTAACCAGTCATGTACTGAGAACTTTGTTTTCGATTCTTACTAAGACCCCTCAGTCCAGTATATCTCTCACCTCTTGTGTGACTTGTGACAACTGTTTGCTAGCTTCACCCAAAACTTGTGGCGTGTCTGTGTTATGCGCCATTGTGGCTATCTGTTGTGCACGTTTCTTCAACTCAGCCGGTTCAGAGTGTATCACAATCTTCCCTGAGACACGGCGGAGGGTGGTTAGAGCGAGGGAGTTTAACACCGTTTTACACTCTCAGGCTCATCCCCCGCACAATCAAAATACGCTCCTTATCCAATGAAATGAATATCATCTTACCCTTAGTGAGGGGGCAGGTTGGCGGGCAAGTTTCCAACTTCAGTACAGTCTCGAGTTTAGCCTGCAGAACATCCTTCCCGTCGTTCTTACTGAAGCGGACTTTCTTCCGCTCTAGTTCGCGCTTGAGAGCGGGCATGGAAAGCTTCTTGAGGAGCTCCAGGCTGGTTTCTGCGCTCAGACCCGCCGGTACCTGCACATAGGAGGGTTGCTTTAGCGGGTGACTTTAGCGGGTGACTTAGATAGTCCCAGGGCTTCGGATATCGGTTTCATGTGTAGTACATAATACACACCTGAGCGCATTTACTCGATTTGAGGAATGGAGTGATGTATTTGAGTTTGGAAAAGCCACGAGAAACTCTTTTAGATGTCTTGGGTTTGACGGTGGCCACGGCAGACTTTAGAGTTTGAGACTCAACAACCATTATGCAAACAAGAACTAATAGATGGAAACAAGGTTGAAAACGTTGTTTGATGATTCAGGTCCGAATGAAAGCCTCTTAAATAGGATTTCGAGGTGAAGGGATGAGAAACACAAGAAGTTTTGTTTTTCCCGTTTCTAATTCAATCTGTTATTGGAGACTGCCACCTAACCGATTTCCGATCAATCAACTTCCTCATCACATCTTGTCAAGTTGTCATGGGAGTGTGATCGTGTGTTCAAACGGCAGCTCTTGTGTTGATTGAGTGATAATGAACCAGTTAATTACGTTTTGATTCGTCAATCTCTTTGTCAACTAAGCTAATTATAGCGAAATCAAAACAAAAGAACCTAATTACATGTAGCATGATGCTCGGTCATGCGTACTTCCTGACAGGAACAATGAACAATAGACCCGGGATGGTTTTGATTGCATGGTATATAGTGGTTCATGATGTTGCATGTTGTAGGATACAATGTGGCTGTCTGGATTGAATACGGCTCTAATTGCTCATACTCAATTTCATTAGATCTGGCATTTGACCAAGGCAGGGTGGGGTCTGGTTAAAAATCATAAGAATCGAAAAGGATGATTTGTGTGTGATATCGGGTGGTCTACACCAGTAAGGGTTCTGAGATCACGAAATGGTGACAACACCGATATCGATCAATAAACACAAAGACAAAACCGATCGTCGTCAATCTGTTTGATGACAAACATAATACGGCCATCTTTATGTGCATATTCCCAAACAAACTCGCTTTGAGGAAGATTATCCCATAAATGGAATAACCAGCCATTCCCCGGAAAAAGACAGCCAGACCAGGGAAATGGTTACCTGTTCGGTTTGGGTGAGGACGTTCAGAGTTCCCGGCTTTTCCCCGAACTCGGCACCCCCTTCATCGGTGTCAAGTAGAAGTGGTGACGTCATACTGTTGCGGGTGTCATCGTGTTCTGAAAGAGGGTGTCATATTATGGGTTGTTAACTGGTGCTAGTTTGTGGATGGATGAATGAGCTTGAAATGAGTGACCATAATTGTTTCATGCGACTGGTTTCCGGATGGCTCCGTCTAAAAAGTGCCAAAGGAAGTCACTAGTCACCCTGAGGTCGCCCGAAACAGTGGTAATTGTTGTTTGATTGCGAGCATGACAGTTCATTCGTGGTTCCTGCCTAACGCGGTGAGACAAAGTAGAAGAGAGAGAGGGAATAACGGTACATGTATGGGTCTGTCTCATTATGAATATGATATCACGATGAGGGCTATTTAATCATCTTCCTGTACTTATGACAGTGCTGTTTCTATTGTTGTCCCATTCCCGAGTGTATGTGTATGGGATGGGTTGATCTCTATGGAATTAGTTTCCCGGGGACGACTAATAACTGTGCAGTGTTCCGGACCTAGTTTCGCCTGTTAGTAACCCCTATTTTTGTAATAATCTAGAAGCAACCATGATCACACAATACCCGATCTAAAATGATTTCTTCTATAATCCCATGTTCACTAACCTGGACAGTATATGACGTAACTATCTGATCGGCATAGTGCAAATCCACTCTGATGATCGCTCATGACCTGTGTACTGATCATTTCCACATCACTCCTCATCACTTCACTCATCAAACTCGCATCATCAATCAATCCGGTTGTATCAATCACCTTCTTCTCCCCATTAACATCACTGATTAATCTGTTCCCATTTTCAATACCTTCTTTCCATACTTCACACAAGCCGTTGTTCAAATCCTCAATACTTTCCTCACCGCCATCACCCATTTTCTTCTCCTCATCTCTGCTCGTTTCCTCTCCGATCCTCAATTCCTCCTCCTCATCCTGCTCTACAACTGACTCAATCAGACTCCTCTCATCCGTCTCTTTCCTCATCTCCCCGCCGAGCTGGTTCGCCATCGCCCCCGGCTTCACCCTCATCGAGTTACTCCTCTTCAAGCTGACCTCACTTCTCGCAACAGAGGACCCATCATACGAGGAGCTCTTCCTCAAGTTATCCATTTTCTCACGGTCCTCCTTTCTCCTCGCCGTGTAATCAGGCTTCATGACATTGTCCTCGCTCCTGCCAGACTTCCTGGCGCCGCTCTTTTGACCGCAACTGAAACTTTTACTCCGCCACGAGTTTCGCTTTAGTTTGGAACTTGGACTCTTCCGACCAGCAGAAGTGGCTAGATTGCTACCAACACCACCTCTTTTGTCAGGACTGTTTGTGTTGTCACGCTTGCTGTCATGGTAACATGTTCTGTTGCCATGACTTCCATCCCTCTTCCTGGAGTTGTCACCCATGCTGTTCCATAACGAGGTTACCCCTGGCAAAAACAACAAAACACAACGCTGATGCAGTAGCTCTATATTAATGATCTATATATCCAGGAAAAGTAGTATATATAGATCGTAACAAGAGAAGAGCAACTCGGTACGGATATAGAGCAAATATATCCCCCTCCCTCCCCTACTCGGCGCTAGTCACTCCCTATATATACTGCTTGAGAGAGAGTCATGTAATCAGTGTTATATAGAGAGAGAGAGGCTCAAGCAGTACAACTATCTCTCTCCCTCCAACTCAAGCTCATACGCCGGTAGTATATAGTACGGTGAGAGTCGCGTAGTAACCACACCAGTTACCATGGCAACCGCTCTCGTAACACGCAACATCTGTCTATTTCACTGAGGTAATTGTAGTACACACACTCACAAACATATTCCAAGTTGGTCCAGCGTTCTCAGCTTAGAGTTATGAAGGATCAGCTCAAGAATAAAAGCAGTGGTTCACGAGGTTGAGAATATATTGATTCAGGAAATGGAAAATGGGCGATTATGAAATTGTTCCGATCTATGCTCTATCAAGTCTATACAAAGAACGTCAAGACTCAATTTCAAGTAGCCTGGGTCCAATGATTTTAGCAGTTCAACTTGTACTAAGTTCATTATTCAGGGAATAATGAACTTGTTCCTCACACAAAATCAGTGATCAGAAACCCCGCGTGTCAAAGAATGAGTCGAAGTAGGGAAGTCGGTGAAAACAAAGCTGCCTGGGTTTGAGGAGGTCTCTGACTAGGGAGGTGTATGTTTACATCTACAATAGTAGTAGGGTATACTATTCAATTAATGATGAATTTAACCTTCACACCGCTGCTCACACACGCACGCACACACACACACAC
>CAMPET010000015.1:1150-44928 GCA_946803715.1 Beroe ovata | reverse complement strand
CACACACACACACACACACACACACACACACACACACACAGAAACGGCTGTAGAAAGCAAGTCTGGTACAGCTGGACAACATGGTGTGCTGTATGTGTCATGAAACATTCTCTCCTGAGGACATTCCCGATTACAGTAGTTCAGGTAGTATGTAGGTGAATTCAGAGTGTGTTTCCATGGATACAGGGATTCGACCATATTTGGCGACATATATCTCAGTGGATTTATAGTTGCCAAACGCGAGACCCTATTGATCAGTGGGCTCCGGTTCTGTCTCGGCAAGGTTCTGACTTAATCAAAATATGTTTCTCAAGGTTCATACCAGCACAAAGATTGCAGTGCGTCTGCAAGGAACAAGAACTCTGCCATCAGCACGCTTCACCATGACAGAGTGATCAGATTGGANCACACACACACACACACACACACACACCTACCAACAAACACACAGAAACGGCTGGAGAAAGCAAGTCTGGTACAGCTGGACAACATGGTGTGCTGTATGTGTGATGAAACATTCTCTCCTGAGGACATTCCCGAGTACAGTAGTTCAGGTAGTATGTAGGTAAATTCAGAGTGTGTTTCCATGGATACAGGGATAGGACAAGATTTGGAGACATATATCTCAGTGGATTTATAGTTGCCAAACGTGAGACCCCATTGATCTGTGGGTTCCGGCAATGTCTCTGCTAGGTTCCGACTAAATTAAAATATGTTTCTCAAGGTTCATACCAGCACAAAGACTGCAGTGCATCTACAAGGAACAAGAACTCTGCCATCTGCACGCTTCACCATGACAGAGTGATCAGATTGGAGGCACCCACAATACCCACACTTCTGGGAGAATATGAGATTGAAATGCTGACTGCTCACAATGTCATCAGACAACGGTTAGTGAACAGAACACCTATCCCGGGCTATGATGTATGAGCTTTTGGGGAAAAGGATACGGAAGCGAGTATAGAACCGTGAAGCAATACTTGCAATAATAGTTTTTACATCGACCCATGTAACTAATTCCAAATGCACAGTACACACGATATTGCAGTCACGGGGTAAAGCACGTGCTCATGGCCGGATAAGCTGGCATGCAGTGCCCGGAGATGGGGCATCAGACTATCTGTCCTCAACAAGGAATACCTCGACAGAGCAAACATCATCATGTCTATACAGAACCATACAGCCTTCGGTATTATTATAGACGTGACAAATGATAGATTAGGGGGTCAGACGGAAAATCTGCTGAAAACAATCACTTTTCAAGTAGATTATTCTAAGTTAATGTTGCTTCTATCACCTCACAAAATTTGTCTTTCACAATTCAAATCCCCTCTTTGACAGGACAAAATGTGGGCCTCGTATACGGCAGGAGCATGACCACACCCCAAATAGTGGAGCGCTGTATACAAACATGGTACACAAACAGTGCTACTGAGTATGATTACAGATGTGAGGCACCAAAACCAGTGAGTAGAGAAAATTGAGGGGGGAGTTAAATTCTATGTTAGAAGTTACGACCACCTTTTTTGCCTGAATTTCTTGGGAAAGTACTAACTGTGAATCGACAGCGAGCAGCATGAAATGGTAGCAAATCATTGAGCAGCCACAGTTTGCATCTGTCCTAATAAAGCCCATAGCAACACATAATTGTACTCCTAACAGAATTCTGAAGAGTGCTTATCGCAGGAGTTACTAGCGTTCACACAAATGCTATGGGAGAAGACTGTTAGGATAGGAGCTTGTATCACATGGTTCGGTAACATAGGCTTCATCGTGGTGAACTACTGGCCCCCCGGCAACGTGATGGGACAGTTTATAAAGAACGTGTTCCCCGTCCTTCACCCGGACATGGAGTGGACAGCGGACAGCAGGTCAGGTATCGGAGAGTGGAGTACGACGAGGAACTCGTGGTCAGCAGCAGCTGATGATAGCACGAGTGGAGGATCGTCGTGTAGTGCAGATGACGAGAGGGAAGAAGAGGAGGAGGATTTCACCCTCCTCCACAGGAGTTCCACCCCAGACAGCAGCATTGGTGATGAGCTCAGTGGTGGTGGTGGTGGTGGTTCTAGCGAGGATGTTACGCAGCATAATCAGCGTGATTCAGACTCTAGTAGTAGTGCGGGGGAGATATCGGACCACGCCCACTTTGTGTCACCCCGTGATCACCAAGACGGTGATGGAGAGGTTGATTATGAGGTTCCGATGGAACTCGAACGCGAGTTGGAGGAGACTTTGCGTCCAACAGGAGATCTTGACGAGACTATCGTGTCTCATACTGAGACGCGAGACAGCACAGCAGAAGGAGGCGGACCTGATAGAGTAGATGTTGGAAATCTGAGGATAGGTGGTGGTGGAAATGAGGAGGTGCAGTATGAGTACATGGAGTCTCCCCAATCTCACCAATACGTTAATCTCCACGGAGACATCACTACTAACAAACACATTGCTGGTGAGGGAGGTGAGAGAGGTGAGGATGAAGATCAGTACATGGTGATGAGACCATCTATTGACAACAAACCATCGCCCTGCCTGGATCACCAAGACTACAGCACCAGTCAATCAGGGACTAGTAGTGAGAATGTGTATGAAAATCCTGATCTCTACATCGATACTCCCCCCGGACACGAATATGAAACTCTCTCTAAATTTCACGTGAAGAAGAAACGGTCGTGGCCGGCCGGTGGAAAGAAAACGCCCCGCGCCGGTCCGACATCGCGCAAAGACATCCCGCTTGTGATGGTTCAGAGTGGACTTGCCCTGGCTGTTTACCAAGAACCAGAATATGCAGATGCTGGAGCAGGGGGTGCAGAAATGGAGAAGCAGGAGGATCAAATGGTGTCATCTGATAATGAGGACGGTTGTGAGGATGCTTTTGTCTTGGAATTTGTGCCAGAACCTTATATTGAGGATGGTTTGGTAGAGGAAGATTTTGATGAGGACAATTACACCAGAAACTCTATCCTCGAGCTGCTAGGAACTTATGATTTGAATTATCAGTGAGGAGACGACATGGTGGTCCAATAGGGAGGGTAGGTAGAAATTGAGATACATACATGATGTTTGATGGAATACTGGAAGAGGATATGAACGAGATGTCACCGGATCGACCATAAGATCGATAACACTAACAAAGGACAGCTTATGATTGAGTCAGTGCTAGAGATATGGAATATGATTCTATCTATGTCGTATTACTATTTTAACAATTTTGATGATATTCTGTGCAGTATTCTATGATATTCTATCGTTTAAATCTTTTGATATGATAATCTTCATCTCGCGTCACATGAATTGAAAAGTTGATCGGTTTTCAGAAATCTAGTCAGTGTTTTCATAATTGTACCTGATTGATGCTGGATCTCAGTAATCGGACAGCTGCTGCTATCTGAGACCCCCAGCTATGAATAGAATAGCAAGTGGGGTGGTGACAATAGTCAGAGTGGTGAACACTGCAGCTACAGTGAAGAGGAGAGTCTCCACTTCCCAGTAGAGAAGTACAATTCCCACGAGAAGGCAGCCGGATAGGGATGCCACGCCGTGAACTCGACCCATCTGTTGAACAGGGGGAGGGGGGAAGGGGGATGGAGCAGTGTAAAATGAGGGGGGTAAACATGAGAGTATGACGGGTTTGAAAAGTGGTTTTAATAGAAATCACACGTGTTGAACATGATATCACACGTGTTGAATATGAGGGACAAAGCATTCAAGGAGGTTCATCCAACCTTGGAGTTTACAACGTCCTTCACAGAGGAGTTACCCTGCATTGTGTTGTCATGGTAACGAGTCACCACGGCGTTTACAACTTCTTCCTGAATATGCCAATTTAAAAACAACAGTGTGTGGGTGTGTGTGACATTGGGGTTTGGGGTTGGGTATGTGTGACACTGCAGTGAAGGATATAAATAGAATTATTTCGTAAAAATGACATGAGCAAGTTTTGAGATAAATTGTACTGTTTAAGAAAATTGAGCGTGATAGCACATAAACCTCATTCTCTCTACTTTCTATAACCTAATCCTCTCTATTTTCAATCCTATGAACAATGAACATTGAGCAAATTGGCACGGTCTCGCCCTCACCATAATCTGTGTGTTTGTGACCAGGGCATAGTAGGAGAACACTGACCTCCCCAAGTTCAGATCAACATCACTGATGTAGTAAACACTCGCCACATTCGATACTGCCACGAACAAAAGAACCATAATCTGAAAATAGACATATGTTGTCACTGTGATTATCGAATGTTGCTCAAGTTGCTGTTCTACTACTAGCAACCAAGAGGCAAACAATTATAACTTCAGAGATAGCGATATTACTATGAGAGTCAAGAACTGCAGAGCAGCTGACGTTATACCTTGACAACAGTTTTCTCGGTGTCAAGAATGGATCTTGACACCAGACATCCAGCCGAAGCCATGACGACACTCCCAGAGTATAGGTAACAGCATTTGGTAAGTCGTGAGTACTTAGTGTGCTGTGCAGTGTACATCAGGTATGTCAACTGTAGCCCTTGGGTTGTCACTGCGAAATGGGTTCATATGTGGTTGAATATAGTAGTGGTACGAGTTTATTAGGATTTAGGTTGCACAAAGAGTGCTCGCATTTGTGAATTAACTGAGTTTAACTGAATATTTGGGATTAATTTAATTTTAATTTCATCAAAATATTAAACCAGCACATAATAACCGATACTTGGAACACGTGCAGTTTTATTCCTGGACGGCGGAACGTAAACAATTTGCCGGAAAAAGACATGACGTTGCGACGACGGGTAAAAATATACGATCTGTTGATTTCCACGTGTATGTGTGTGTGTGTGTGTGTGTGTGTGTGNATTCCGCAATGTGTGTGCGGGTGTGTGTGTTTGTGCGTGTGTGTGCGTGTGTATTTTGTTAGTCCATCCTTTCCGTTTATAATTGGGTTTCGTCTCTTCCTTCTCTCATCTCATTACTATACGGTAAAGTTGATTAACTCCCGTACAGATAAACAATGCAATATAAACACCGGAGCTGTGCTGCTAGACGCGGTATATTCTTCCTTCTCTCCAAGATTCTCTCCAAGATTCTCTCCAAGATTTATTATTAATGCAAGTCTTTTGTTTTGCTTTGCAGCACATTTATCATACCCAGCTCTATCTCAGTATTCCGTGCTGTTTGTCTCTGGATTAGCTCTGTAATTGAGATTCGCCTGAGTTAATTTCACTTCTCCGCGTTTCGTCTAAATTTTCCTGCCTCCTGGTCTGACAGTTTCCTAAATTTTGATCTTAATAAACTGCTTTTCATTACTTGATAAAGGTAGGCTGCAACCGAGCCTATGAATGGTCATTCTACGAATAATCTCAGCGAATTGAATCAATTAACAATGCTGTACACATATGAGAGTTGGCATAATTCGTTTAGAATTTATTTATACTCGCAGTACCCAAAATCACGTGTGTCCGTCCACATTTTGTTCAATTTTAGCTGCCTTGAACTTAATCAATTCTCAGTCTTAAAAGCTTAATTTTTTGTTATCTCTCCCAAGTCTTTACTTGAGTAACTCTGAGAACTTTTAAGTATGTTGACTATGCTGTACACTAACTGTGCACTATCTTTTGTTCTGTTTATTTTCCTTGTCGACACGTCTGCTATAAATATCACTATAAATATCATAACTAACAAGTCTCATATCAACCCTCACCAAATTTTGCACCACAATATCCGTTGGTAAACAACAATAACATTAAACACCCATTTCAGCCAATGAGACTCACCCAGCCACATTGTCTTCATCCTCATGTAGGCGGGAAAATATAGTCACAGAGATATCTTTGTCCCATGTGGGTGTGATATTGTGATAACAATTCAGCCTCAACAAAAGATACAATTGCCTCAATTCTGTGTAGCTGTGTACACCCACACATTCTCACACACAGCACACAGAGACACACTCACACTCACACTCACACACACACACACACACACACACATATTCCCCACTTTGTGTGACTGTTGATGCTACATTGCCATACTTCATCTTGCCACACTTCTCATCTTTGAACACCTGCTTTTGTTAGCTTACGTTGCTCTAGCTGTCTCTACGATCTTAACAAATTTGGAATTAAACCATGGTGAGTCGGACACTTCTGATCCTATGATTTTTCTTTGGAACTGTTAAAGTAGCTTCCTTTATACAAGTGATTGATACGCTTTTTCACGACCCAATGAGTGATAACTGATCGACTACCTATCCCCCAGAGAGAGGTTATATCTGTACATATCGGACAAGCCGGAGTCCAGATTGGTAATGGATGCTGGGAACTCTACTGTCTGGAGCACGGTATCCAACCTGACGGTCAGATGCCCTCTGACACAACCATTGGAGGTGGAGACGACTCCTTCAACACCTTCTTCAGTGAGACCGGATCTGGAAAACACGTTCCCCGAGCTGTGTTTGTTGATTTGGAACCCACAGTCGTGGATGAAGTAAGGAGCGGAACCTACCGACAGCTCTTCCACCCTGAGCAGCTCCTCAGCGGAAAGGAGGATGCTGCCAACAACTACGCTAGGGGTCACTACACTGTCGGCAAGGAGATGATAGATCAAACAGTTGATAGAGTGAGGAAGCTGGCAGATCAGTGCACTGGTCTCCAGGGATTCCTTGTCTTCCACTCCTTCGGAGGTGGCACTGGATCCGGATTCACTTCCCTCCTCCTGGAGAGACTGAGTGTGGACTACGGAAAGAAGAGCAAGCTGGAGTTTGCCATCTATCCTGCCCCCCAAATATCCACTGCTGTAGTTGAGCCATACAACTCCATCCTGACCACCCACACCACTCTGGAGCACTCCGACTGCGCCTTCATGGTCGACAACGAGGCTGTCTATGATCTTTGCAGAAATAATCTCAACATTGAGAGACCAACCTACACCAACCTGAACCGTCTGATGGCACAAATTGTCTCCTCCATCACTGCCTCACTCCGGTTTGATGGTTCACTCAACGTTGATCTGACTGAGTTCCAGACCAACTTGGTGCCATACCCCAGGATTCACTTCCCTCTGGCTACCTATGCTCCAGTCATTTCTGCTGAGAAGGCATATCATGAGATGTTAAGTGTTGCTGAGCTCACTAACGCTTGTTTCGAGCCAGCTAACCAGATGGTGAAATGTGACCCCCGACACGGCAAGTACATGGCTTGTTGCATGCTCTTCAGAGGAGATGTTGTCCCCAAGGACGTCAACTCTGCCATTGCCTCCATCAAGACCAAGAGAACCATCCAGTTCGTTGACTGGTGTCCCACTGGATTCAAGGTTGGAATCAACTACCAGCCCCCAACTGTTGTCCCTGGGGGTGACTTGGCCAAGGTCCAGAGAGCTGTATGCATGTTGGCCAACACCACTGCTATTGGAGAAGCATGGGCTCGTCTAGATTACAAGTTTGATCTGATGTACGCCAAGAGAGCATTCGTTCACTGGTATGTTGGGGAAGGTATGGAGGAGGGAGAGTTCTCTGAGGCCCGTGAGGATCTGGCTGCTCTGGAGAAGGATTACGAGGAGGTCGGGATCGACTCAGCGGATGCTGAGGAGGAAGATGAAGAGGAATACTAGAGAGGAGGGATTTTTACAGTGAATGTTTAAAAATGCTATGACCTTTCGGATTTAAAGTTTCTTGATAAATTATGATGATCTGGATTCAACAAAATATGATGCATGATGTTACAACTTAGAAACTTTTCAGTATTTAGATTGCACTTAAGTTAGTTTATCGAAAATTTCAAATGATACTATACTAGTAGTATTTTCAATTACAGTTACACGTTAATTGAATGATTTTTTGCCACAATAATGGGATTTTTTCTTCACGCGAACTGTACTCACAGGCTGTCATCAAGTAGATGATGTAGATTAGAATGATGGACTGAGCATCTGAGTTGATCTTTGTTAACTGGGCATGAATCTCATTGTCATCTCTAGATGCGTCTCCCATGGAACTGTTCCTGGGGTGAAAGAGAGCCGTGAGGACATATGGTCTGACATGAGCACCGCGCTTAGATGCCAAAAATTTTTTAATCACTATGGTTTCGGTCAAATCAAACCTTTGAGGGCTAGAACTGAGAGGTCCCTCTCCATCTACGAGACCAAGCAATGGGTCCGAGTGTACTTTATCAAGATTGAATGAGTTGTTTACTCTCCTAATCTGAAATTTCAATGTAGGCAATCTTGTTCTCAGTACCAAATACTTGTAGAACTTAAAATTACCCTCAATTCAGTCTTGGCATGTTCACGATTCTATTCTCACCATGAAGGTCAGGGAAATTAGTAGTGTTGCCACAATAAGGAGAAAACTACTCTTCTGATACACATCCTCCAACCAATAACACAATATCAACCCTGTCACATAATCATTGTTATGCGTTGTTATCATTGAACCTAGGTTTATAGAATGATGAATTATAAACATCACGCGTATGTCATGAAGACGAGTAGATATCTGGATTCTCGAGAACCAGTATAAGTACATTGTAAGAAAAAACGATGATACCACTGTAATTACCGATAACGGCAGAAAGAGAGTGAGTTACATCCATGATTAAGACTCCTTGAGGGTGGTGCTCGTGTCTGGAGATGATGGCAAAGCAGGCCAATTGGACCGCATAGCAGGAGACAGCAAGGAGCGATAGGAGAATGAGCCAAAGCATCCACATTAGAACTCCTGATTTTGGGGGTTTATATAATTTTATCAAGAGTTTGGAACCATTAAAGTGTTTCATTATTAATAGTGTTCATGAATCATTATAAAGCGTGCCATACGGTTTCAGATTCAGCAACCACATGGCACATTCATATAATGATGTATCATGTGATTCAGCAATGTGATTTCGTGTGGTTGTGGTAACAGGAGCTACTATATTAACTGTGTGCAGTGTAGTAACTAGTAGGGAACAGACCATGTCATTTCATTGACATAAGAGAAATAAGAAGATTAATTATGAAATTTGAATTCTGATCCAAACTTGAAACATTCTGAACAGTAAGTGAACTTGAAGCTGACTTGTTGAAAATAGACCGACAATGTCAATTCATTATAGTCACTAATTCTGCCATCCAAACTTCAGGAAACCAAATTTTCTCCACATTTCACACTGGCTACATTGCGGAACCTCTTCATTGGTTCTTATAAGAGAATCCTCATTCCCAATTGTCAGAGTGGTATTGGTCTTCCATCCCTCAATGTCTCTATCGTAACAAAAATCAGCAATGACCTTTCTGAGCGCATCTCTAAACTGCTTTTGATGCTTATCAGCAATGACAGAGGGATTCATTCTCTTGGCATAGTCCCCGAAATTAAAAAGAGCCTCGGTATCCCAGCCATGAAATGAACTGCACCGTACCTCATGAGGAGGATAATTGGTAACGCAATCATTCGGATCGGCGTCATCTGCGGACTTGATGCTCTGGATGGTACCCTCAGCTCTATGTTCGATGTAGAGACGATATGCGTCAATGTGAGGGTTTTTGTTGAGCTCGTTGACAAGATCATTGATGACACAAGTTGTCCGTAAATCCGTAGTGATGGTGTCGTAAAACATCTGTGGCCACCATTCAGGATTCTCCACTTGATAACCATATTGTCGTAATATCTCATCCATAACTTCATCATGATCTATTTTCAGTTCAGGCTTGAGTTGAGCCAGGTTTGAAACCTTGACACTCAGCAAATTTTTGGCTTCCGGCCATGTTTCTATGATATTCAACCCGTAATCTATAGCATTGGTCGCGTTTTCTTGCGCTGTGTTACTTATGATAACTTTAACCTTTTGCTTCCTTTCTTTTCCTCCAAGATCAGATGGCGCGCATTTCACTATCTCGCCATCTATCACCGAATAGTCCAAACTCTCACCCTTGAGTCCATCTGAAAAGGGGAAGTCGTAGAAACCCCACCCCCTATTTTGATCAACTGCCCTCATGAGATCTCGTACGTGAGCATGCTTCAAACACCTCCTCCTACCCTTCACACTTGACTGACCACACCCAACTGTGTCACTGTAGCTCCTCCTCTTTGAAAACGAGACCTCTGGTGTAGCTTCCCATATTGGGGGAGCAGAAAGAGAAATGGCTCTGTGAAACAAACCATCAGCTGAATCTGAGCAAAGGAGTCCGTATACCACAGTACCCCCTGAACTCTCGCCCAGAATAGTAACCGAAGAGGGGTCACCCCCAAATCGAGAGATGTTATCCCTCACCCAACGCAGAGCGGTGATAGCATCCCCGATGCCAAAGTTACCACGGTTACCATAGTTACCGTCTTCCCATATGTCAGGAGATGAGAGGAATCCCATGACATCGAGACGGTAGTTGATATTGACAGCAACCACTTGCAGATCCGCTGCAAACTCGTTGTCAGGGGAATATCCAGGTTGCTCGGAGTAACCGGATTTCAGGCTCCCTCCGTGGATCCACACTAGGACAGGGAGCTTCTTCTCAGGGCTGGTATCAGGGCTCCGAACTGATAGTATGAGACAATCCTCCGTTTCAGTGTCTGACCTTTGTCCATCCCACGCCTGCAAACACTGTATGCTCGGCTTACAGGGGTCTGATCTGGCATCCAGTGCCCTAGTCCCATCAGAAACATACAGTGCTGATTGTGTCCACCGGCGGTCGCCAATTGGCGGTATGGCGTATGGGATCCGCTGAAACTCCGCAATCGGTCCATGTCGGGTCAATTTTCCAGTTCCTGTGACTGCAGTTCCGTCCTTGAGGTGAACGGTTATGTCATGATCATGATGTCGCACTCCCAGTGGCAGGATTACGCTGCTTAACCAGGCAAACTTCATGTTGACATAGCTTATATCACTAGGGGTGGAAAGTGAGTCGGTTCTGTGGAATATAAATAACTGGGTGTGATGTACGGCAAATACTTGGAAATTTTAAACAGAGTGGGTCCCATCTCTCACAAAAACTGTGTAACACAATGCAGCTTTGTGAAAAACAACTTTTTTGAGTTGGTGTTTAAATTTAACCTCGGGTGCTTAACAATGAGTTGATAACGACTATCAGTCGCCCTTTTATGCCATGTGCCCGTGATCATCTCGTGCTATATTACGCATACTCTAACAATTATTCTCTAAATTCTGTACCCATGAGGGACTGTAGCTAAGGTGACTCACTTTCGTGTCGCTCACATTTCCTTACGTCTACTTAATTCATATTCTTATGAGGTCTATATTTACCGATAGTAGAAATTTGGTAACTCGCATCTTGAGTCTACGGCCCAGGGTCACAAACCTTGATTATACATTGTCATTGTTGAACTTTATATAAGTGCGTATAGGTTATCTTGCTTAATAAATGATCAATTAAATTTATCATGATAACCAATTGATCACGATTGATACCAACTTTCGGAAGAAAATGCTATCATGGATAAGAAGATTCCGACAGTACGACCGAATAGCCGTCCTTGTAACTGTTACCATAGTGATCACCATCATTCAACACCGGGTTTCATTCCAGAGCTCGGATTCCGTTTTCTCGGCGACCATCTTCCGACCCACCCCGACGTACAGACTTCGTATAAGCCCTGAGTGTAATTGTGTTGTCCTTGGTGATAGCAGGGTGTTGTCAGTACAGTTTTGTGATCCTACACAACAACAGGAGTTTCAGTTTAACGGCGCTGATCAACTGGTATTCACATCTACGGGAGAGTGTGTGACGATCCACGGGAAGGAACTCCTGCTGGGAGAGTGCGATGAGGCACAGAGACCGGCTCTCAAATTCGGGAAGCTATCCCCATTACAAGTCACAGACCAGGGTGACGCTATGTGTGTCTCCCCCCTCGAGTCAGGGGCTAGGTTACATGCCCATCTCGGATTAGTCTCATGCAGTAGCAACCATTCCAAAATAGAGCTCATCCGCGAGCAAGTGTTTCAACAGAAGAGCAAAGCCCTCCTCACAGTTGCGCAAGTTCCACAGGAAGACTGCGATTTCCCCGCGTGCGGTATCAATGATGGACCGGGTGAAGTGGTTCTCCTCCCACCCTCGGAAGTGGTGAATTGCACCAACCTTACCACGTGCCTCACTGTGGTTGTCAAGACAACGAGACGGCCTCACCTCGTCCTCAGACTAGCACAGTCCATCAGAGACACGCGGGGCTATGATCTGCCCATGGTGGCATATGATGATGGCGGCGAGCCATATCCAGAGGAAACAATGGAGGAGATCAGGCAGTTTCCCCTGTTGAGATACATTGTCGATGAGGAGGAAGATGTGGGTATTTCCCGAGGGAGGAATCTTGCAATCCAGCATGCGGACACCAAGTACATCATGGTGTCTGACGATGATATGCTTTTTACAGAGAATGACACGGATATCAAAACTGTGGTGAACATGCTCGATACCACAGATCTATCGCTCGTCGGGGGCAGGATTTACGATAGTCGGAGTTACTCGGGAGAACTTCGATTCGGGAACGGTCCCAAACTCGGTATTCAAGCGCTGTATTTTTACCGACATACGTACAAAGCAGACACGATTAGCATTGTAAACTTCCCGACGTGCGTTCAGACAGACATTACGAGTAACTTTTTCATCGCTAGGAGGGATCATATTTTGGGAGTGGGAGGGTGGACAGAAGTGCTGAAGATCAAGGAGCACAGGGATATATTTCTCAAACTCAAGGCAGCAAAAAGAAAAGTCGCGTTCTGTCCTCATTTCCAACATCTACATGAACGCTCACCGTCAGAGGCATACAAAAAAATGCGTTCCGACTCCTCGAGGCTAAGACTTTTCGAACAGGTATTCAAAAATACTTGGAATGTTCATTTATACCGAGAAAATCGTATAGGTCCTCTTCGTAGAGAAAACTGAAAGGATATGAATAGAATGAAATGAAAGGGTTGAATACTGAATGGAGTGAAAGGTTGTAAGCTTTATAATAAGTAGTGCACTTACTACCTACTTATATGAAATTGGGATATCGAAATGGCCATCATGGATGCCGGTGGGTCGGGTCGATGGTGGCTAAGGACGAGGAAGAAATGACTGTTATTTGAGATATTGTAACGACAAGAGGCAGTACCTTGGCAGCACCTATACTATATAATTCCCTTCAGGATAACATCCGTAACCCCATTATTCACTGATTCACATTACTAATACTATATACGCTCCATACTACTCTCTACTCTGTATAGAAACTGCCATATATTCAGTACCTGGTGTAAGTGGAAGCACGGCTAGTGAAGCACACACTACTGCGGCACAGATATTGCCGTTGTGTAGCATCGAGTAGCTCGTCATAACGTCACCCGCCACCCCGTGACTCATGTTGTCGTCACCAGGCAACACATCCCTCCTCCCACGTGGTCGTAGTTTATGCAGTGCGGGCAACAGGGATGAAGCTAGTGAGGTCTTGTAGAGACCGAAAATGGAGAATAAGACCTGAGCAAAAATTGACGGGTAATATCAAATATACTGATTCTGTTACCTTATAGTTACAGAATTTGATATTAATCATTGTACCAAAACATCGTTTTTCTGTGCCAGCATTGATTTTTCAACACAGCGATAGCTTTATCTTTATATAGCTTACCGGGAAGCAGGCAAAGAGACTTGATATGTGTGGTTTCCATAGACCCATCTCGCTACCGACACTTACTGCAAATACCTGTGTAACATACCTTAATCAAGTTTTCTCATGGAACATTGGATAATTCCATGTTACATGGGGAATTTCCTCCCATGTATTAGTTTAAACTTAAAAACATAACTTATTCAAATCAAATTCGATGGGTGAAACACTTAATGAACACCAGTTGGGTGTGGTAAGGCTCCCATTTCTCAAGTGCCCCATGTTCTTTGTTTCACTTGTACAGTAATACATATGAAGAACTGAATCAAACAGCTAATACGGGCATGAGTCCGTTTGCCACTTTGTAACTTTATCAATTAAACGAGGTGTTTATCTGTTATTCAGGAGGATATTCAATGATCATAGTAATTACAGTCCCTTTCACAGAGAGGTTTAACTAACAACTAATACTACTCTAATAATTCAATAAAGCCACGGACTACAACACAGTGTGTACCTGAGTGAACATGGGAGGGATATAGACCACAGTCAAGTTGAAATACACGAGCCACAACGCCAGACACTCTCGTAAATTGTACGAAGTTGCGAGCAATTCCGCTCGTGTTGAGTTCAAAATTGTGGAAGCTGATCGGCCACGGAATTTTAGAGTCATTGTCATCTATCCAGGAAATATGTGATCACTCATATCACTCTATACTACTCGTTCTTCTTAGAAGATAGCTCAAAACCCATAAAATCAAAAACACTGAACTTCAACTGGCAATTTGTGTTATGATTTATGCAAAAGGAACCTCAGGAAATTAATAAAGAGCAAGCTTGCGGCAATTAGCTTGCGGCAATTAGTATAAGAAACGTGGTGGTTGTTGTAGGGCGACGGGGCACACACTTGCAAATTATTATTGCTGCCTTACAATAAATACATCTGAGAGCACAAACCAGGCAAAGCGAGCGGGTAACAAATTGCCTTATATGGAATAATTATTGTAGAATCAGGTGGTGAGAAAGGCATGAACGCCCTGAACAGTAATAAGATAAGATCTCTCTTTTGTATTCCGTCATAGTACTCTGTACTCAGATGAATTAGGAACTTTATTCATTCCGCCTCAGTTAATCATACTTCATGCGTATAATAATGAGAGATCAAGCATCCGATTTCTAATTTAAATCATTCTGATTATCAAACAAGTAAAATCTTTCATAAGCGCATTTAAAAATTCATTCATTATTTTGAATGGGCTTTCATCAAAGACACTGATTTAGATATGATTATGTTGCATTTAGGTTTCCTCGTCTTGAATATAACAAAGTAGAACCATTTTCTACATCTTTATCAGAATGTTTGGCCTTGTTTATGTGCGGCAAATGCACGTGCGTTCATCATACTGTTCATCTGGATCTATATCACGCGCACTTCAAAGGCAATTTCACCGATGCATGACGTATCTCATTATCATTATGGATCAACCCCAGACTGATATAAAATTCATTTTAAATATGCACGGCTCGCGACATGCAGATCACATACTCGAAATGAGTCATTGAACGATTGATTCCTCCACACACATACTCTCCAGCACAAACATATTATATTTTGTACAATATGCCCTCCATTTGAGTTGCCATTACTTCTCACTACGGGTGTTATATTCAGACGTATAATTTCACTTAAATTTTATATTTCTAGCGAATTTGTACTGAACCTCGTATTCAAGTGACGACACTCACACTGGCATTTCTAAACTACGTCAACAGGCCCAGGTAAGAGCATATTACAGAACTATCACCGTAACCATGAGTTTACTCCAGTGAATAACAAAAGTATTTTCCCTCAGCTCCAAAATCTAACATTATTCAACACATACACACGGTTTTAAACTGTATATAGTAAAAACCCGCTCCTGAGTGGTCAGCAATCATACACAATAAGCAGGCATGCACAAGTCTTCATAGCGATAACTCAGACGGTTCCAGTTTTTTGTCGATACGAAGCAAAACTCAGTGAGAACATGACCGATTAGCAGATTTTACATTCTGCAAATCTGCATAATTTATCATCGAGATACCTTCAATTGTTTATGCTGATTGCACGTGTGTGTGTTTTCACGATTGGACCGTTGCATGGTTTCGTGGAATGAGTTTGTGATTTGTTCCTGCGAAGATGAACTTGTACAGCTGTACACGAGCTCCGAGGAGCACAGCTAAAAACTCTGACAGACGGGTGATCTTCAGCCACGGGATAAGGTGGGTGAAGCTACTCAATATACGACGTTGATACAGGATGGGCAATCTCGAGACCTACGTTCTCGATTACACGTGTACGTCTGCTTTGGATTTCAAAATGAGAAATTACGTCAAAAGATACTATACTTTGTTCGCTATACTTTTTTATACAATATTTTGCGTTTACTATACCTTGAATTTCAGGTAACGTCTTCATGCAACAGCAATTCATCTCCATTTCGACCGGTCAATTTTTGTGTCACCTGAAAAATTTTGCTGTCAGAAATCGGTCTATGTTTCATAGCGAACGCAATCATCGTATACAATCAGTCATGTCACAATGAGTTATGTCATCCATGTCAATAAGCAATGACATCCACTATTAATGCCACATGACATTCCTTCATTATTAGCACAAGGAGCACATATATGCGTGCTTTCCATCAGAGAAGAGAAAAGCTCGCACACAAGCAGAGATATACGCTGTATCGCAATATTGATATTATATATGCTACCACACTGCTATATCATCATGAATGTTGAGAATGTGAGTGGAGGGAAAAGCACAA
This sequence comes from Beroe ovata, assembly GCA_946803715.1. Classification (NCBI taxonomy): domain Eukaryota; kingdom Metazoa; phylum Ctenophora; class Nuda; order Beroida; family Beroidae; genus Beroe; species Beroe ovata. The sequence goes on along the minus strand of CAMPET010000015.1, from coordinate 28,570 downwards.
TATGTCTGTGTATTTGTATCAGGCCACCACATGCGCCGCTCACACACACGTATCATGGTACTATTTTATAGAAAGGAGCAATTTGTGCTGCAACCATGATGAGCTACTTCTCATATGAATTGGAAAACACGTTTTAAAGTCAGTTTTGTATCGCAAGACGTTGTACCAGTAGTTACATAATAGGTAAAGTCTTTGTCTAACAGTTCGGGCAGTCACCGAGTATTGGAGAGGATGAAACGTGTCCGTTTTTTGAGGTTATAGTTTACTGAAAAAGCTACATTTTGACCGCTCAATATTATCTAGTATATCTCCAACGGCTTCACTTTGTCAATCAAATTCCTATTCTCCTCACCACAAAACGTGATTTCTCTGCTTATGACCGCTCTTTGCGTTTACAGCTCGGAAGGGCAGACAAAGAGGTCGCTGAGATTCAATGAGGATGTAGGTCGACAAACTCTGGCAAAAACTGCACCTCAGCCAGCCACAGCAGATATGACAGGTACCAGAGCCATAACAGAGATAACCGCTGAATGTCATGGTTTCTGGTCATAACAACACACCTAATATATGCCAGCAGCTACACACCCCCAATGTATGCCAGCAGCTGCACACCCCCAGCAGCTGCACACCCCAATTGTATGCCAGCAGATGCACACCCCCAATGTATGCCAGCAGCTGCACTGTGCACACCCCCAGTGTATGCCNCAGCTGCATACCCCCATTCCCCAATGTATGCCAGCAGCTGCACACCCTAATGTATGCCAGCAGCTGCACACCCCCAATGTATGCCAGCAGCTGCACACCCCCAAAGCATATGCCAGCTCAAACTAAACCCCTCACCAGGCGGGCTGACCGCGGAAACTCCGTACAGTGAGCTGCTGGAGGGTGACATCACACCCTCAGAGATGCTCATGTTGACCGCCAGTGACGGAGTGACGGAGGATGAAGACGACGAGCTGATGNTTTTTGAGGTTATAGTTTACTGAAAAAGCTACATTTCGACCGCTGAATATTATCTAGTATATCTCCAACGGGTTCACTTTGTCAATCAAATTCCTATGCTCCTCACCACAAAACGTGATTTTCTCTGCTTATGACCCCTCTTTGCGTTTACAGCTCGGAAGGGCAGACAAAGAGGTCGCTGAGATTCAATGAGGATGTAGGCCGACAAACTCTGGCAAAAACTGCACCCCAGCCAGCCACAGCAGATATGACAGGTACCACTACCAGAGCCATAGCAGAGACAACTGCTGAATGTCATGGTTTCTGGTCATGACAACACACCATATAATATATGCCAGCAGCTGCACATCCCCAATGTATGCCTGCAGCTGCATACCCCCATTCCCCAATGTATGCCAGCAGCTGCACACCCCCAATGTATGCCAGCAGCTGCACACCCCCAATGTATGCCAGCAGCTGCACACCCCCAGCAACTGCACACCCCCAAAGCATATGCCAGCTCAAACTAAACCCCTCTCTTCAGGCGGGCTGACCGCGGAGACTCCGTACAGTGAGCTGCTGGAGGGTGACATCACACCCTCAGAGATGCTCATGTTGTCCGCCAGTGACGGAGTGACGGAGGATGAAGACGACGAGCTGATGAAAATGCCTGCGGAGGGTTCCAAGATGGGGTACATCATGAGAACCCCGCTCAGGAGACAGGTGACCATAATAACTCTCGACCAATTGGCAAGGACAGCTCAGTCAATTTTTGAAGGTCGCCACAGTGCCACACACACATTGTACTCATAAGAGAGATCCGTTGACGGTATGCCTCGTCAAATTGATCCGGTTCAACAGGTTTCGAGTGTCTACGATGACGAAACAGTGAACAATATGTCCGTTACAGACAAGGAGCTAGCTTTCCGGCGGACCAGCGCTTCATCAGTCGAAATAAGATGGAAACACGTGAGCGATAAGCTGAAACCACGATAGTTGCCATGGTAACTATATGGTAACTATCCCAACTATATAGTTCAGTTACCATGTGGTAACGATGCGTTGTCCCAGGTGTTCCCCAACTACAGAGGCAGGTACACACTCCAAGAGCGGAGTGATGAGGTCTGGACTGACATATACAAGGGTAACTTGTGCAGGTACAATACCCCGTGTGACGCGAGTGCGAATTCCGCATCTGCCGTTGTGTTTCCCAAAATAGAATCCTTACTCTAGCATCATTCTCAGATGGGAGATTGTCGGTATGGGTCAAGAGAAGAAACACATATTCAGAGTAATAAACGACGGTGAAAAGTTGGTGACCGAGGAGATTGAGGTGAGTTTGTCAGCCTCTCACCCGAAAACTTAGTCAATTATAGTCAGTTAGTCAGTCGGTATATGAGATGCATTGACCTCATCATTCATTCAGATAACTCTTCACAAGCAATCGTCAGTAGCTGAGATCCTAGGAAGAGCCATAGCTACAAACGATTATGCTAAAATCGCTCTCATCTGTCAGAGGTAGGTACCCAGATGTTATGAAATTAGGATACGAAATGGGGCGTCATAAGAAACACGATGTCAGTGAAATTGAAATAGTCTGGGTGGTCAAATAGAGCAGTGACAAGTTACCTTTCCAGCCGTCCACAACCGGATATCAATGTCCCTGATGCAAGTGGAATGTCCCCACTGATGCGAGCCTGTGCCATGTCCAGACAGGACATTGTCAAGACACTACTAGAGTGCGGGGCTGATGTCAACTTCGGGAACAGTGCCAACCGGACCAGCGCCATGATAGCATGCCTAGTTGGGAATTTAGAGGTTAGAGTTTCGATATGACATCTGCATATCATACAGAAATATGCCGTGAACAACAGTATCTACAGTATCAGTGAATGGAGCAATCAAATATGTCATTAAAATTAAAAAATCTTTAAAGTTAATAATTCAGTATTTTTTGGAACTTTACCCACCCATCCCCCACTCATCAGTCATCCTAATTACAGATCATGAAGACACTGGTGGAACACAAGGCAAACCTGAGACTACGTGATAGGTCGGGAGCTACGTGTCTGCACTACGCTATCGATAGTGGGAACGTGGACCTAGTCAAGTGAGTAGTAGCTGCTCCTTGCTCCAATACTTCATAGTATCCTAGGTCAAGTTAGGTTATCAACCTGCTTGCTCTAATATGCAGTATTAGCTTACAACCCCATGAGATATGCATGCTGTGCAAAGCTTCTCAGTCAGAATGTGGAATAGAAAGGATTAGAAATGTCAGTAAAATGCGTGCTCACTGATCAGGTACCTACTGACACAGAAAGTAGACGTCGATGCCCAAGATAACCAAGGCTGGACGTCCCTCATGTGTCTAGCTTCCAATAAGGGGACCATGGATATCGCTAAGACACTTATCAAGGTACAATGACTGTCCCATTGTTCGTGCATTTACCTTACGAACGTCAACTGATCGTGTGTAGTAGATTATTGCCCATGACCAAGCTCTATCGTGAGAGAAATGACCCAATTACATTCACAGTCTGGTTGTGATGTGAACTACAGTGACAACATTGGCAAGACAGTACTAATGTCAGCAAGTCTGGCCGGTAACAAGGAAATGTGTGAACTACTCGTGAAAAATGGGGCGGTTCACAGTGCTTACACGAGGTCTGTATAATACCCAACTTACATGGTGATCACTTGGGTATGAAGGGCTTGCAAAAAAAGAACATCCTACCAAATTACCAACATACTGGGCATATTATACAATGCATATTGTTTAATTACTGAAACCATAACCAATACTCGATAGGTTTGGCAAGAGTGCATACGAAATGGCAGTGGCTTTCGACAGAAAGGAAGTTGTGGAGTTTTTCCACGCTCTCAAGAAAAAACGAAGCTCAGTCAGCTTGGGAGTGAGTGCTATCACTTTCTGAGGGACGTGAACGAAGAATACACAGTTCGCATTTTGGAGGCGAAAAGGGGGCATTTTGGATGCGAAAACGGGGCGTTGGCGGAGAAGTCAATAGCCCATTATCATAATGCAATATGTACAATGTTATGGCCTGTGCGAGTGTAGAAAGGAATCATTAATCAATCGGAGTTAGTCTTTATGACGGAATTTCATCGCCCTTCTCTTTAATTGTAGTAGAGATTTATGAGTTTCCGATTTGACAGATGCAATGAGATGCCTGCTGAGCCCGGAGTGCAATTTGGGATGTTTTAAATCTTTATAATATCCCAATCGTCACATGCAGGTTCAATTTGCGCATATTGAATGATTATTAAACATGTGCAATGTTCAATAGATATCTTTTATGATTGAGAAATCTCGTGTACTTTGTAATACTAATTGTATTAAACACTGGTTCCCAAGAAAGCAAGATACTGACAAAGCCACCGAGANCGAGCGAAGCGAGCAAGCTACGGCAGGGGTATGGGGGCGCAGCCCCCATTGGGGCCCAGGGGCAACGCCCCTGGTGGGGGGCTAGGGGGGCGAAGCCCCACGGATACTTTTTTGAAAATAGAAGGTTGTAGGAATCTGGCATTAAAGAAAATATTACAGTAACAAAAATTAAGAGGAGCAGAAAAGTTATGCAAGAGTGAAGAACTGAAGAAAATGCGATGATCTGAGGCGTTAGATACTCATCCTTCACAATTTTGCATTTGTTGCTTTGTTACACTGGAAATAGATGAGTCTTAGGGCCCTGCGCTGATATAGAACGACATCACATAAACACACACAAAGACACATACACACACAAACAGAGTTGTAGAATCAAGTTTTTTCGTTTAGAGCCGGTATAATAAAGACGTTACCGTGGATCAACTAAGCATGATGGTTCATCTGAATGAAAAATCAATGATAAATCAGTGAATAACAGACATAATACCACCGGTATTAACGATTGAAGTGACTTTCACAGTAAAAAAGAAATATAATTTTAAATTCATGCTCCAACAACAGTCATTTTGAAATGATATAGGTTCCAAATATCTGAAGATCAAAAAATTTTGCATAATTTCATGATGCAACAGCAAGAATAAATGTCTCTCCGAAGTGCACTTATTTAAATCCAGCTCAATCCAGCTCATAAATCTTAATCTGCCATAGGTCCATCTTGACGCATTCTTGACCTTGTCGTCATGGTTCTGACAGACTGAGGCGAGTTCTTGCTGACCTGTGAAGAGTTACCGCTGGTATCCCCTTCAACAGGTGGGGTGGCTGCAGGTTCTGAACAGCCGACAGGAACGGGGGTTCGGGATTGCTCATCTTCGAGTCCGCCTGTGTTAGGAATGGTATCCAGATTGACTGCCTTCAGACCCATTTGGGGAATGGGAGATGATGTAGTAGCTGTACAAGAAGGGAGCGGTGTCGGAGGGATGTGTGCAGGTATGATACTGGTAGCTGTTACACAGGGCTGTGTTTCGATGGGTGTAGCAGTTGGTATAATTGGTATAGGCCCCATGGATGAGGTTCCAAGTGGGGGCAGCTTGGGCAGCAATGGCATCTTCGAACATTCGGAAGATTTGAGAAGAGGACTCTTCTTGATAGCGTACCAGATATTGTTTAGTTGAGCGATGGTGATGTTAGATTTTGGCAATGGTTGATCGGGAGGGTTTAGTATCAATACAGTACTGTCCCTGGGCAAAGCAGGCTTTATTAAGACTGGTTTATTGTCTTGAGTAGTTTGACTCTGCACAACACTAGCACAAGTTCTTTTGTCTTTTGCAGTTTCTGAGAGGTGGTCTCGATATTCAATGACACTTTCATCACTAACACAGAACTCGTTGGAAATTCCGTAACCCTTTGATCTCACATTCGTTGCTATTTGTGTGTCTTGTTGCTTCGTGATGAGAGTTTTGTTCTTGGCAGGATTATGAGGGGCAGATTTAGATTGTAGCGGAATGTCAAATATTTGTGATGAACTTTGCTCGCTAACATTTTCATCAAGCTGTTCTTCATCTGACAACTTCTCGGACTCTAGGGATTCCATCATCTTACTGGTCATCTTCCTAATTCTCTTGGCGCTAGGTTCTGTGTCCTTTGATGATGACATAGATTTTGACGGCGATACTTTCTCATCAGTGGGAATCTCAGACACAATTCCAGTGTCTTCTGGACTAACAGTTTCTGTTCTGAGAACAGTTTCTGTTCTGAGGTCTTGATCTGAAGGTGCCACTGTTTTTTCCATGGTATTCCCGATTATACATTCATTAGTCAAAGGAAATTGTTCACTGTCATGGGATGAGAGGTGCTCAGCCGGAGACACAAGCTCCAACCTTTGTTCATCGAGCAAATCTGGGGGTAATACTTCGGGGATTGCCATGGAAGAGCCAGTTATTTCACTCAGCGTGGATTTGTTCGACTCAACAGGGGCTTCAACTATATCTTTTGGAGCTGATGATGTCCCTGTTTCATCAATCAACGGACCCTCTTTGGCTGTACCACTATTGGGAATGAGAGAAGCGTCGTGCAACTCGTCGAGCTTCTCTGACAGTTCTGAAACATCAGAAGTTCCAGATTCCTTCAGCTTTATTTCGCCCCTCAAATTTCTCTTTTTGGAAGACTCCAGCTTCTCTTTGGCAGCGACAGCAGCTCTCCGAGGTTTCAAGTTGAATGACGAAATGAGGTCGTTGAATGCTTTGATTTCTTCCATGTTCTGCGGGTCCTCGATGCTCTTTTCTAACTGCAGTGAGTCTAGCGATTGCTCTAAATCCTCTGACGGATTTTCCTCGATGGAAGTCGTTTCCATGGAAACACTTTGCGTAACTTGATACACGCCATTGTCAAGGGAAGACTGAATTTTGATTGTTTTATCGGTATGTTTGACACCTTGGGGAAATGCATCGGCATTCCTGTTAACATTATCCTGTTTGCTAGCGGATTGTGTCGTATTTTGATCCCTGTCTGTAGTCGAAGTCCCCATCAATCCGTCATTTGCACCAATCAGCACTATCGGTAGAGCACTCAGCTCACAATCATCAACTACAGAACTCTCAGCAGAAACATGGTCAATCGTACCTTGAGTAATCGAATCAGTGCTCTGTCTGGCAGTCTTCTTCGGAAGATTAGCAGACTTTGCTCGTGGCTTGCCAGGCATTCGTCGTGGCTTCCCCCTGAGGTTATCGACAAGCGCCGTTTTTGTGATCGTGCGTTTCTTCCACTTGTCTGACCCTGAAATGGTGTTTGCTCTACACAGTGTTTACTCAGTCTGTCAAATAAAGCAAGTCACTAGTTGATAAGTCTCAGGGTTGAGGTAATGTTGGCATTCAAACTAAAAACACGGATATAGCGGAGGAAAATGATAACGTATTAAATACTTATGTCATGTAACAATACTGATAGTGATGTCGTGTAACAATCAATAAGAATAAAGTGATGTCAATAAGAAAAGTAAATCTACAACCCTAGCCAAACACAAATTTACACTGAAAGGTATGTACAATTGAAATCTGTTCTACTCTACAATTTGTCTCTCGTTTCATTTTATTTTTAAAGTCTACAATGAAGATCATGCCTCAAAATGACGCAGTAACATTGGCCTCACACCTTTGTCCATTATCATATCAACTCCTCTATCAATCGGCTTAATGATGAACGGAATGGCTAGTAGACCAGTGGCAGTAACCAAAACGCTGCGTTTTTGGGCTGGTATCCCTTTAGCCAGCCGGCCAACTGCCCAACAAATTCGATTGATGGTAAAGCCTGGAATAGCAACAGAGGCTAGACCTTGCCAAATCAGCACATCAGCGAATGTCCTAACAGGTTTACCCCCTTCTTTCCCAAACTCATCTCCAGATTTGGAGAGAGCATCAGCAAGGACGTATGATGAAGAAACTTGGTAGCTAAAACGTACTAAATTCCTGTGTACCACGTTTCGGAAGGCTTCACCCACTTCATTGGCATAGCCCAGGTATCGTATGGGAGTGTCTCTGTAGATGTCTACATGTGTGTCATCAGCTGCCTCATCTGACATTATCTATGAGATGGTAGAATGTTAGTTTGACTGAATGTCAAAAGAAATTTCGAAATCGCTAGTTTATGGAGCCGTGCGCGCCGCGCGCGCGTCAACAACAATGAAATTAATACATACATGCGCGTCATCATCACAAAATTACTGGATGGCGTTCGCGCGTGCTCTCCACACAGCTGATTACTCGCCATCTGAACTTTGCTAGATAGTAGTGAAGATTGCAAACATAGTCTCACTATGCAGTCTATATACAGCTAACAGCTTTCATATTGGCATATCTAGATAGTCAGACAAAACAAACTGTGATGGGTTAACACGAGTCGTGTTATCAACATTACAGAATAAGTGACAACATAGGTCATAGATATCACAGGAGGGTAAAGTCATGTCGATTGAATAATATCGTCATTACAAATATCACCAGTTATAGGAGTGTGTGTCGTAGTTACGGTGATACAATTACAGTATATTCATTACAATTAACAAGTTCTGGAACCAATTGCAAAGGCACCATTTCCTAAGATGAATCTCACAGGAACCATTTGGGGTGGTTTTCGAAGAAGTCCTTTATCGACCCGTGATTTCGGTCCATACTAACTTTGGAGCACGCATTGAATAGTCTGTCACAGAAGGATTCATCCTCACTCCAATGACCATACTCCTCCATAAGGCCATGTGTCTGTAGCACAGTTCGGACCGCTTTGGGCATGTCCAGTTTGGTGATCTTGTGTCGGAGAACGTTCCGCTTATACAGCNTGTTCCACTTTTGTTCCAAAATTGGGGAAAGATTGACTCCTGATAGTAGTGAAGATAGTAGTGAAGATTGCAAACATAGTCTCACTATGCAGTCTATATAAAGCTAACAGCTTTCATATTGGCATATCGACTATAGATAGTCAGGCAAAACAAACTGTGGGGGGTTAACACGAGTCGTGTTATCAACATTATAGAATAAGTGACAACATAGATATCACAGGAAGTCATGTCGATTGAATAATATCGTCATTACAAATATCACCAGTCATAGGAATGTGTGTCGTTGTTACGGTGATACAATTACAGTATATTCATTACAACTAACAAGTTCCGGAACCAATTGCAAAGGAATCATTTCCTAAGATGAATTTCACAGGAACCATTTGGGGTGATTTTCGAAGAAGTCCTTTATCGACCCGTGATTTCGGTCCATACTAACTTTGGAACACGCATTGAATAGTCTGTCACAGAAGGATTCATCCTCACTCCAATGACCATACTCCTCCATCAGGCCATGTGTCTGTAGCACAGTTCGGACCGCTTTGGGCATGTCCAGTTTGGTAATCTTGTGTCGGAGAACGTTCCGCTTATACAGCACAGCCAGCCTTATTTCATACACGTATCTCAGTGGTAACTCTCCTGGGGTGAGTCTCTCGAAACTTTGCAAAGCTTCCACCATGGGACAGTCGCCCTTACTTAGCCAGCTTTGGAAGTTCTTCAACCAGAAGATGATGGTGGACTTGGAGATGGCATACCAAGGGAAGAGAGATCTAAACTTGATGGCGGTGTATGTCGTGCCCCAACACAGCGCATGGATGCACATGAGACTTTTCATTTCTGGGGTGAAGACGGGCTTGTTTCCAGGGGATGAAATCCCGTCCCCTTCATCACCACACATCTCGCTACCTGAGGGGTCCAGTGTTACGGACTACCGCTGTTACAGCTGGAAGGGTGTGATTTGGATCCCCAACTCGGCAAGGGGAATGTTTTTATTGTATTCGGGAATGAGCTTTAGAGCTTCAGGGAACAACGCAAGCGCGCGCGCCCTAATTTTCTGGTATCAATTGGTAAAGGGGGATGGAGGTTTAAATACAGCATATGCGCTGCAAATCAAGGGCGAGTTCTAGATTGACACAGTTGAAATTCTAGTTATAATTCTTCAAAAGAAGTTCGCGTGGGGTCTATAATATGGAGTCAATCATTAACACTCACGTCTGGCATTTTCATTCGCCTTGGAGCTGTCACCTGATCGTTATAAACGGTGTTACAATGATACAAGCGACATCGTACTGGTAAACCCATGTGACAATTATAGAGGCAGTGATCACCAATAATCGTCCATAACCAAGGGGTTGCAGTTGTTGCAATAAGCAATGCTTTGTAGGACGTAAGCATCATATGATTACCATGTTTTGCATAGCGTACTATGAGAAAACACAATCATCACCTTCTTTGATGTCATACTGGAAATTGAAATTCATCCTCCAATTGAGAGCTTGCTGAGCTAGATCCTCAACTTTATCCAGACTCGCATCGTCCACTTTGTATTCTTCATCTGAAATTATCGATAACATCCAGACATTCCACCCCCGGCCCGTGTGTGTGTGCCTGTGTCTGTCCTTGTGTGTGTGTGTGTGTGTGTGTGTGTGTGTGTGTGTGTCTGTCTGTCTGTCTGTCTGTCTTTGTGTGCGAGTGTGTGTCTGTCTTTGTGTGTGAGTGTCTGTGTCTGTCTTTGTGTTTGAGTTTCTGTGTCTGTCTTTGTGTGTGAGTGTGCGTGTATCTGTTTTCCTGTGATTGAGTGTTAGGGGACTTCCTCTTTTATGGGCGAAAAGAAAAATTCACAAACAAAACTGATAAAATCGACAAAACCCAAATTTCTTGTCATTTGACGATCTGAGGACTACTACATTCCTGTGTACAATGTACACTGCACATACCCCTTTATGACAATTAATAAATATAGAATAAAAAGATATACAAAAAATATCTAGTGAAATATAATTGGTAAAATTCTTCTCTCTCAGCTCCAATCCTGCTCCAGTGGACACCATCACAGGGAACGTCAATCTCCTCAACCTGACTGCGTAAATTGTGTTTCTTCTTCTGAGTTTCTTCTTCTTCTGAGTTTGCTCCACGCACCTACTCCATTCCATAAACTATCACGTTGTGGGAGCAGTTCTCTGCTCCCGTGTCTTCTTCAACTGCTGATATCACAGCTCCCTTAATAACCTATGGAGTGATCTCTGCTGTCTTCTCACCCACCACATGAGCCCACAACTGTTAAAATTTAAACAGTCTTCTTCATCACCTGCAGCTCTTCATCTTTCCTTGTGACACTCTTGTCTCGTTCCGACAAAAGCTCACCTTGGAGCTTGATTTGATCTGTCTGCAACTGATCAATATCCGCGCTGGGCAACAACTGTCAACTACTGCAACTCAACGTGCCAGCAAGAACGTTGACACGTTTCATCAAAACGTCCTGTCTGGTTCACAAATGTGGAAGTCAGATCCTCAACTGATCAAATGTACATAGTGGTGTGTACTGTGTTAAATTTACCAACACAGATGAGTTCTGCAACAAGCAGATAACGATAACTCATAAGAGAGAGCAAATTTAGTTGCAAATGCTATAATGATAAATATGAACTGTGTGTGTGTCTGTTTGTCTGCGTGTTCATGAGCACTTCGTATACTCCAACTAACCTCCATTCTGAAGTTTCAATATTTGTTCAACAATGTTCCTCAGTGATTTACAGAAATTCCGCTGACTTGCCTCAGGTGGGCACAGATTTTCACTGCCAAGTATGATCAACGAGAGTGATGTGATTGCACTGAAGTAGTAATTGTAATTCAGTGATTGGGGTACTACAAAATAAGTACCCAACTTCTAGAATACCCAAACCCGAGAATGCCCAATGCAACAAAGTACCAACACGAATAACTGACCCAGGAATTGCAAGATTGGGTATTCACGACGTTGGGTAGCTATTTGTTACTGTTGACCAACCGAGATAAAGGTGCTGTTTGAATTATTCACCAGCAAAACAAAAGTTAAAATCACCTGTAAATGTCAGAAGTTGCATTGCTATCCTCAGGAAAAAGAATCGATATTTCCTTGGCTAAAACTCCAATGTCAGTGAAACCAAGCATCTCTTTACTGGGTCGCAGATTTTTCTGTCATGGCTGAAGAGACCAGTCCTCAATTTAGGGAGAATTGTAGTTTGCTTCAAGGTTACTGAATTACCAAATTTTAGAATTCCTAATGCCTTCCTTAGGAGCCCCTAGTGACATGTGAAAAACAAGAACTACTCTTTCTCAGCAAAACGATTCTTTATCGCTCATATTTCCCGCCCAATGTTTTAAAGACTCACGACAAATTGCCACCTTACCCAAATCAATACTTAAACATGCTTTTTTAGGAGTATGGGGATTAACTAGCATAAGCTTTTGGCTACGTTTAATGTCATGTGACGCTATCTTGATTCTTTGGAATGAAACTTCAATAATTATCATAAAAGATCGCTTAAAGTTTAGCCAATAGGGAGACTCTCCAAGCAGTTATGATGACGGAAGTCTTACTTGAGCAATCTATTTTGGTCATTTAATTGCTATGTCTGGTCGATAAGATTTAAGCCAAGAAGACAAGAAGTTAAGAATGGATGAATAAAGAAAATGAAAAGGCTTGAGGGAGAGCAAAATGAATACATGGGGTTATCTTTCTTCTCATCACAACAATATACTGTAACCCCCTTTGACCAATTTGTGAGTAGTGGAATGCATGCTCAACCTTAGAGCAGCGGTCAAATTTCTCTTGAGTTGATAGTTGTTGCTTCTGCTCTGCAGTTATTCTTTTCGACTTACTTAAAATATGATGTTATTTTCAACAATACCCTGCACAAATTAAAACGATTAACAAAAGTCACACAACCAAGCAAGCACCATTTTCTGTGCTTATTCGAAGAAATGGCCTAATCCAAAGTCTTATCTATAGAGGTGTATGGCATGGGTATACTGCAAACATAGCAAAATACTGGATATCAATTTTCTAATCCAAGGATAATAATAATAATAATTCAAACTTAAATTAATGCACAGCTGTGCCACGAAAACAACATAATCAAACATAGTGTTGACAGTGCACCTTGCATTCTAAATAAATTGAANAACTGATCAATATCCGCGCTGGGCAACAACTGTCAACTACTGCAACTCAACGTGCCAGCAAGAACGTTGACACGTTTCATCAAAACGTCCTGTCTGGTTCACAAATGTGGAAGTCAGATCCTCAACTGATCAAATGTACATAGTGGTGTGTACTGTGTTAAATTTACCAACACAGATGAGTTCTGCAACAAGCAGATAACGATAACTCATAAGAGAGAGCAAATTTAGTTGCAAATGCTATAATGATAAATATGAACTGTGTGTGTGTCTGTTTGTCTGCGTGTTCATGAGCACTTCGTATACTCCAACTAACCTCCATTCTGAAGTTTCAATATTTGTTCAACAATGTTCCTCAGTGATTTACAGAAATTCCTCTGACTTGCCTCAGGTGGGCACAGATTTTCACTGCCAAGTATGATCAACGAGAGTGATGTGATTGCACTGAAGTAATAATTGCAATTCAGTGATTAGGGTACTACTAAATAAGTACCCAACTTCTAGACTACCCGATTTCGAGAATGCTCAATGCCACAAATCACCAACACGAATAACTGACCCAGGAATTGCAAGATTGGGTATTCACGACGTTGGGTAGGTGTTTGTTACAGTTGACCAACCGAGATAAGAGAGCTGGTTGAATTTTTCACCAACAAATCATAAGTTAAAATCACCTGTAAATGTCAGAAGTTGCATTGCTATCCTCAGGAAAAAGAATTGATATTTCCTTGGCTAAAACTCCAATGTCAGTGAAACCAAGCATCTCTTTACTGGGTCACAGATTTTTCCGTCATGGCTGAAGAGGCCAGTCCTTAATTTAGGGAGAATTGCAACTTGCTTCAAGGTTACTGAATTACCAAATTTTGGAATTCCTAATGCCTTCCTTAGGAGCCCCTAGTGACATGTGAACAACAAGAACTACTCTTCTCAGCAAAACGATTGTTTATCGCTCATATTTGAAAGACTCACGACAAATTGTCACCTTACCCAAATCATTACTTAAACATGCTTTTTAGGAGTATGGGGATTCTTCTACCACCCTTGCCATGCCAGGGATAGAATCCCGCCAGCAAGGGTAGGGTGAAATCGAATCCTACAAAGGTTTGCCTTGCAATATTATAAGCCCAGTATTATAGGCCTAGGCCCAGCTGACAGCTGACGCGAGCGCCAGTGCAATGAAATTCTCGACAGGGGCTTACTACGGCCGCGGGGCCGAGCTATCATCGACAGCCATTGCAGAGGTCGAATAAATTTGACAATGAACCGGACAACCGCTGGCGGTGGCGCCGCGCAATATAAATAGTAATTTTGCTTTGCCGGATGTTATCTGTCCACGTTGTTTCTTGCGCTCGGCGCGCGCGCCTTCATCGAAGGCCGAATCAGGCCTGTTTCTGCCTTCGATGAAGGCGCGCGCGCCGCGCGCAAGAAACTCAAACAGTGGACAGATAACATCCGCTAAATTTTGCTCCCGACGTGTTAATTCCGCCGCGTTATAGTGATATATTGCCAGGGATAAAATCCCGTCAGAAAGGGTAGGGAGTAATTTTACAACTTGTTTGAGAGCTTCACTGCTTCAGTCATAAATGACAAAATCTGCGCGGCGCGCGTATTTTCTACAGTTTCACACAATTGCGACCACGTTATTTCTGCGGAGTTACAAATTTCTATAGCAACATGCTCGCAATCGTATTATTGTAGTATCACATTTCGATCTATTAAATGTTTAAATTAAGTAGCATATTTAATTCCTCTTGCGACTGCCACGGCGGTTGATACACACTACCCGGTTTTTATCGTTTGTTGCACTCACCGGTATTCGGTAAATCATTTAGTATTAGTTAAGACTCTGTTGGGCTCACACCCATTTTTAGAGCTTGAATTCTTTTAAAAAATTTGATAAGTGTTTCTCCGCGGCACTTTGCCTCTGAGATATGATACTAACTTACCAAGTTTAGTGATATTGGTTCAGTAGTATATTTGTTATTTGTCCGACTTCTCTGTGATTAGTGAAGACTCAAATAGAGAAACCGTATAACCTTAAAACAACGTATAACCGTAAAACAAAGAAACCGTATACCTAACTAGCAGTTGTAACAGATATAAGTAGGTGTACTAGACAATTCGGCAGTATTTTGAAACAATTTCCTACACACTTTTCCGAGGGTAGCTATAAGTCTCTAAGTCCTCGTTCTTTGAATTCATTGAAGTTCGATCTGGTTCTGGCGCATTGGAGCCGGTTTATTCCAAGCAAATGAACATTCCTGGAAATATTTAAAAATGTTTTCTATAAGATGTGAATCGAAAATCGGATTGAGAAGACTGTTAGCTGGGATGATACAGATTGCAGTGACTTGGTACCAAAGTTCTGGAACATTCTTCCGGGTATAGTTATAGTAGATGATCGCTGCTATTATTGTGAGCCAAGGCAGGAGCTTAGTTCCGATCATTAGTACCAGTTTCAATTTAAGATCCATAATTGCATCTTGTCTTCCTAGTCCAAGACTTTTCTTAGATCTGATGAATACTTTCAAGATGACTATGTAGAAAGAAGTGTAGAAAAAGAGAAGTAGGCAAATGAAGCTTATGTAGATTCCTTTGAAGGCCTCGAGTGAGTGTTTGTACCCGAATATGTCATTGACACAAACCGAAGACCAGCTATAAAAGGAGAGCTCAGTGTAATCAAAATATGACGGCTCATTTGTCACATTTTTCAGGGCATCTATCTTTTGGTATAGATCAAAGTGAGTCGTGTTGTTTTGAAAATATCGGTAATATAGCCTGTCGATATGAGATATGTTTTCAAAGTCTTCCTTGATGAATGGGTTTGATGATGGCAACATGAATTTGACTCTGAAAATGCTTTGTATGCCATCAGTTGGCACGACAGGGAGCACTGAGCTAGCTATGTTTATAATTGCTAGGAAGCCTGATATGGCCACTACTACACTTATTTGCAGGCCTTGAGAATGGGTAAAGAAGCATTTGTGTGCCCGAGTAAGGCTCATGAGGAATACAGTGAGGAGTGAGCCGTGGGAAGAGGCGTTGTACATGACTCCCAGGCACTTGCACACCCAACTAGATCTCCATGTGTAGTCATAGAAACAGTAGTTGCCATGGTACCTCAAATTAGCAATGACCAGAGCCAAGAGATAAATCCCGACGAGTAAATCATAGTAACATAGCTGAAGTTTCAATACCTTGTCAACTTTTGCATACCGCTGGAGATCTTTCCACCCTAATTTTATTTCTTTGAAGGCTAATTGCGTATTCATGGTGAGGTTAGCTGCACATGAGAGAAGAAGCCAGATGAATATCCCATGATTTCTAATGATGTACTGGTCTGATGAAAGTGGTCCAGTTGAACAGTTTGAACATTCATCTATGCCACTATCACAGTCTTTGACTCCATCACACACCATGGATTGGGATATCCAGGAAATTGAGTTATTTGTAGCCACCTTCGATTGAGAGCAGTAGAACCTTCCAAAACAATCTGCTTCATCCGATCCATTATTACAATCTAATATCCCATTGCACAACTGTGATATCATGATGTATTGAAAGACAGTGCCGCTTTCTTCACGATCTCCGTACGAGCACACGTATGCCAAGATCCAAACGCCATTGTTCACCATGTCAAATCGGCTGATATGTGATTCACTCAGGAGACCTTTACAGATATCATTGCATTTTGCTGTGAAGTTTTTATTTGGCGAGGGGGATGTTGATATGTATTTCTTTAGGTTCTTTTCACATAAACTTGCCCCCCTCCACTTTTCATTAGCCGGATGACCTCTACACGGTTTTGTGTCGCAACTCTGTGTTTGGGGGTTTGATTCAGAGCATATGGTATATTTGGAGAGGGTTAATTTGGTTGGATCTAACTTGTCATGTACATACTCGGGCGTGCAGTTGAATTCAGCCAGACCGTCACACATTAGCTCATCCGACCCATCCAAACAATCGTAATTTCCATCACACACCATACTGATGTGGACACATCCGACCCCATCACTGCAGTAGTAGATTGCCACAGAGTCCCCTTGGCAAGAACACTCATCGAACAAGCAGGTTGAAACACCGTCACAAAAATCGGCTTTTTTCAGCATGCAGTACCACTTTTCGGATTGGCAATGTTCCATGAGAGATTCACCGTCACTCCCGAAACAAGTCAGTGTGCTCGGATTAAAACGACACGAGGCCCTTTGAGGTGGAAAGTTGCCCTCAGATTCGATGGATACAATTCTTAGTATGTTTTCGGTTTGGACATCTGAGCATTTGGCATTTTGTCGATCGTACCCCTCTAGGTCGAAATGTGTTTTTGTGTCTCTTGGGTCGAAAAACTTGTCAGAGAATGCAAGATTGTTTATTGCAATGAAAATCAAGAGATAAAACATGACACCCTCACTAGCCTCGCTTGGTGAAAGTGGGTAAGGGGGGTTATAGTGGGTGCATTAATATACGAAATCAAACAATGCATGAAACAAAAGTGCAATTGTTCGTCTTGCATCGCCGACTATTTGCTGATCGGTTTTGAAAGTTATTTGTAACAAAGGAGCAGCTTAGAAGAAAGCGATAATTATTGTGTGCGAACTTACTGTTTATTGTGCTGTGAGGTTCGTAATAATTTTGAAGACTTTTTTCTTGATTTGAATAATCTACCCGTCCTACTAACATGCAGCTACAAGGTTCAGGGTTAGAATGCTCTGTCGCGCATGGAATCAATAGTTGGAGGTCGCCACAATAACAGTAACATTGAGAAAAACGATACCCCACAACCGTTGAATGAGCTGATCCAAAACCAAAGCAATGAAATTGAAGTCCTTGCTCAGCTGTTCAAAGACCAGCACTCTGAGCACATGCGACAGCAGACCGACGATCTGTCACGGGACTTCACTGACCGACTGCTTATTAGAGCTGCCAATACGGAGCAAGCCAGGGAGTCACTAGAATCACTCAGAAAACACGTGACCAGTCACGTGATGACTGATGACGGGGAGAAGGAGGTGAGGAATGGTCATCCTGGGCAGTGGAGATGTAGTGTAATGTCGTGTGACACGCCCTACTCCCTTCACACACATACACCCACTGACGGGAAAAGACATATCTTCTTCTGGGATTGCTGTCTAAGTGGTGACAAGGACTTACAGATGTGTGACATGTTTGATGAATAGGGCACATTCACTATCATACTATATAGGTGTCACTCTTTTGATGACTGATGAGTTTCAGAATTTTTTCTTTCTTTATAAAATCCACGGAGGCGCTTTACTTACCGTGATCGCTGAGTTTTTATGCTTATTTATAACCGTTTTTAAAATCTTTCATCGGTCAAGGTGCGATTATTCTAAGTTTTTTGTAGAATTTTAACTTTCGATGCGTGTTGATTTTTCCACTTTTTACACTATGTCAGAAAAATACTCAATATTTGCGGTTTTGATGGAATAACGTTATAAACGCTGCTGTAAATGCGAACAGGGCAGCTACAATAGATATGGTTTAACTACACTTTGTTCCCCAACTTGACATATATCCCTCATCGTTAGGATTAGGAGGATGTGACTGTGATGAGCATGAACAACAAATATGTCTGGGATAGAACCTAACTTCCAGCTGGTACAGGATGCTAAGAAATGCAAATACTCGCTCATACCTACCTCGCTAGCAGTTGAGGGTAAGTTCCAGTAAGTCCCATTATACACCTCTTATAGCAAGTGCCACACATGCGTGTTATGTGTTAGAACTTACTCAATTATGCCGAGTAACTTACTTTAAGCTTACTCGGATGAGATAAATCTCTTGCTAGCCACCTAGCTCATAGCTCATAACTTATCTATGATAGGATTTGCTGTGTGTAATCTGATTTGAGTGTTATGTGGGTTGGAAATAGAGAATTAAAGATTTGGACTTTGAACACTAAAATTTAAACATTTTCATAAAGTACTCATTAGTTTCCTAGTGAGTTGTTAGCTAATATTCCTTAACAAGTGTGTTGCCAGGGAAACCGTATTTGATAAATCTATTAATAAGTTAACTCGATAGAATAACCTTTGGTTTTAAAATATTTTGGTTTTATTCCAGAGATTATCTTTATATCTTTGCATTCTGAAAACAAGGTTAATAATTTCAGATGTACTCCAAGTTTGGCACCAAGTATGCAACTTTGTTACTCGGCAGCTTCTCCAAAATAAAGTGAGTGCTAATTTCGCATAACTTTGTTAGCCACTTCATCAACTTATTACCTTCCCCACCCTTGTGACTTGTTCATTATTCATTCCACCGTCAGCACGCATTTTTTACTACAATACTACATTCTTGCATTTACCACACAGACATATTAGAACACTATTAAAAAAAATTAACCGCAATCTTATTAACAGCATTTTTCATCGGAATTTTAACATGAGAGCATCACTAACATCATCCCAGATCACAAAGCATGGAATATGATAGCACCTCATTAATCAATTAGCAGAGATGGTAATTAGCATGAAATTCGTGGTATTAGCATTGTCATTATCAATAACTGCATTAGCTGTGTGGCATAGCTGGGCACAAATGTGTCAAATTGGATTGGGGAATCACTATAGTGGAACTATTCATCTGGCATGCAGTGACGGCGCGTGCCATAATGAATATTGGATATTATACACTGTCCTCGGTAGGGGGTCTGTTATAACTAACGTTGTTACCATTCATGCTCCAATCTGGTTATGAACTAGGAACCTAATGACCAGGGCAGTGGAAGTGGCCGCTTTGCACACTTCCTCTCATTGTGTATAGCCATGTGTGTGTGTGTGTGTGTGTGTGTGTGTTTGGCACAATGTCTCCGTATGACAGTACCTATATATGTTTCGTGTGTATGCTTGTGTTTATCAAGTCATTTTGTCCACGACACAGCAAAACAAATGTCATAATGCACATGAATAGCGTTATGCAGCATGACGCACATTTAAATCCAGTTGTGTTCTCTCCAGCAAAGTATAAAATTGTCTAAAAATAGCCTGAGTCTACTGCAGTTCAATAAATCAATAATTTTCAGGCGGTCAACATCACCGGTCTTGGACTTTTCTCGGTGCTCTTCAGGAAACTAGATATGGGGCCGGACAGGAAGATTTGCGTCCAACGCCCTATTTTCGTCCTATCTGAAAAGTTTGCAAAGACACACGCTCTCTCTTACACAAAGTACCAGTCTCCAGGTATGTGATCACTCACTACTTTTCAACAGAAATCGTATCACGGTCACGTGTATAGTCCAAAAAATAGAGTTTAAAATGCATATAACGACTAATTTGCTTGGTTACCTTGACAAAGACACAGATACATATCTTACTTTTTATCATTGACCAATTTTTAACAAAATCTGACTTCACTTCACTTTGTATCGACTGATATATATTGTAAAACTCAAGTGCCCTCCTCCTTGCAGAAATTGAATTGCTTGGGAAAATTGAAAAGGAGACCTGTTTTTAACAAAACTATCGGTACTGATCGGTGACATGCTGCTTTTATGCGAGACCATTTTAGTAAATATAAAATTCCTTTGAGAAGTGCAGTTATTTGCATGCACGGTTCTGCATTTGTACAGCAAAATTGCTACCGAGTGTATAAAACCTTTGTGAGTGAAAAGTATCCTGTTGAATGTTGAATGTTAAAAAGCTGCAGCAGTACAATAGCATACCTACTACTTATCCAAACTTGCTCTAGCCTATCGCTAAAACTGCAGCGGTCTTTGATAAAGTCAGTAGGGAATATACGGCAGCCGCGGTTACCTTTTCTTGGATATTTTTGTGCGCGCGTCGATAATTTGAGCGCGCGTGAAATATCCAGGGTGCGCGCGGCCCGGATCGTGGGAAAATTTCTGGTACCTACGTCAGTACGTCTTCTTAGGAAACACTTACGAAATACTCTGCTGCAGGGGAAATCCCAGTGATACAACTCAACTTGGCCGCTATTGCAATGGAGATGTCTCTGGAAAGGGATGTAGTCGACCTCTGTATTCGAGAACTGGTGAATGCTTTCTCGAGGAGCGTAAATACTGGCAAACAAGCAAATCTTGGATTCAAAGATATCGGTCAACTTGTGATTAAGGAAGGCAAAGCTAAGATGAAGTTTTTCAAAGAGTTCCTACGAACAGTTGACGGATCTAACTCCTCATTCTCGACACCTCACCTTCTCCGACGACTGAATACCATGGACTCCATCATTTCACGCAGTTCTGTCATGACTTCAGCAAGTTTACTTCGACCGAACACGTATATGTTACCAAGCGCCGCTAATCGGAACATTTGGGTGAACCCCACCGAGAGTGAATGTCCTGAACGCCCTCCTTCTGTTATCAGCAATACAGGAGGCAGTCTGACCCTGGCTCCACTAGAGACTCTAGAGGAGGTAAGCATGTTATGTTTGCTAGAATTCGGACAACCGCAGCAAATCGCTCTAAATAACCCGTGATTTTAACCCCTTTTAGACGAGGAAGCTAGACATCAAATGTGGCACCGCTTCGTCACTTTGCCCGCCATCAACAAGCATGACAACATGGACTAACGATGTATTGGCGTATGACGGCGGAATGGAATTGCAACGAGTGAAGGAAGATGCTGCCAAACTCAATAAACCAGGTTATTGTGAGTGGTATGATGGTCAAGTTCAGTTCATCATTGCCTGCTATCATCTCATAACTCGTGTGTATCATTGTTCAGATATAAAGCCGGCTGTGATATGTGAAACGAATGACGTTGAAGCATTGGTGAGTGAGAAGCCCAGTGCTCCGCTTCCTGCTACAGTTGTGCCAGCAGAGACAGCAGAGATGGCAGCGGACGATAATTCAACATCGTTACCAGAACTGTTAGTTCACGATAACACGATCACACATCATCGCAGATACTCACACAACATCACGGATCAACTCTGATGCTATGAGCCACTGACATGTCATGTCGCCCACCACGTCTCAACGCACCACACAAAGCCACCGCCACAATATGGTTAACTCGTATTAACGGAGGCACCACAAGGCCGTGTTTCAGAACGTCTAACTGCCACCACACCGGAGGGCAGGAGTTGTGTTACCCGTGCCACCAGCGTCGCCGCCGAAACATCCCCATATCGTATGAAGTGGAGAAGCAACGGGCAGAGTTAGAGTTGGAGAAAACACTGACACAGTATCAGATCAGCAAAGACAACGAATACTGGGACCAGGAACAGGTAATTCCCGGTAATTGTGGAAATTGTTCATTTTTAAATGCAGACATTCAATCAGTTTCATGTCAGTCGTTTCACTTGTTCCCTATTAAAATGATATGGGCCATGTTGTTTCTATTACCGCTCTGTTCAGAGATATGCAATGCGCGACAGAGAGCTCAGCAAGGAGGTGGCTGAGTGTAATCTTCAACTTGCGGAGAAAGTTCGCCAAGAAAAGAAACCTGACAGATCCTTCCACGTGAGTAGCAACTAGAATATTCATGCCATCTGTGCGAGTGAGACTGAGAGAATCATATGCTTTTCTCAAATTCAGTTCTATCGGATAGCTGAATTCCCACATTTCCCACAGGAATCGTATCTCTTTTCTCGTCGCCCGCCTGTCCCCCTTCCCAAGATGTTTTTGACTCAGCAGCAGTACAGCAATTTCCTGGACGGTCAGGTGAAGCTGAAGACAGATAGAGAAGAGAAGGAGCGGATTGAGACTGAGATCCTGGAGAAAAACGAACAGAAATACCTAAAGGAGGAGATATCTCGAGCGAGGCAACGGGAGATTGTGGAGAAAGCGGCTGGGATAAAGACATATCAGGCGGCTCTGGACGCTCAACTGGCGAATCAGCCGTACCGATTTCCACCTGCAATCTCTGACTCAGACGGCCCGATATTCGGCAAGTGCGACATAAATCCTACCAAGATGAAAGACATGAGGAAGAGATACAAGGAGGTGATGGAGCATCAGCTCAGGACAGTCGAGGAGAAGAGGAATGCCCGCGAGGTGGAGAGAAGTGAGACAGCAAAGTTCGATCTGCATGTCATGGCTCGTGCGAAGTCAGAGTGAGTCGTGTGATTTTGTCCCACAACTGATTTCACCAGTGTAGGTTAAGGTACATCGTACAAAGCAACGTTCTAATAGAGGGCCGTTATATTCGCAGAGCACTGGAGGAAAGTTACAAGAAATTCCAAATGCGACGAGCAGTAAGGAGTGACTTGGAGAAAACTTGGAAGAGTCAGCATAGCACGAAGAAGTCCAGAGTGGCAGATGAGCTAAAACATCGGAAACAGTCAGGTAGCTTATATAAATCAGCATCTTTAACATCTTTTATTCTGCGTTACATTATTAACACGGATATTAGATAGCTCAACTTGTTTTTGTTTCATGTGGGAACAACTTTAATAGCAAAACACTTATTTCAGGATTGTTATTGCTTGATCAGTGTGACAAATACAAGCGGTGTGAGCAGTGTAAGAAATGCTGCGATAACGTCGGCACTTCTAATCTCTGGAAGGAAACTAGATACATGGCGGGGGCTCGTCTCATGATTTAGTTTCAACAAAGTAGGAGTGGATGTCAGTTCACAGTTGACTTATTCATCTGATCCAATGGGAACATTGTGCCTTCTTGAGGTGTCTGAGACCTCAGCTGTCAACGTATTCGTCAGTACCATTACCAATTGCTAGATATATAAGTAAAACGTTACTCGATGTCTGTATTGTTCAAAGTGCACAGAGCTGAGCAAAAGCAGAAAAGTTTTGAAACTGCATGAAAAAGATGGGCCTATGATGGTATGACTATGATCTTCAGGACAGGTCTATGAACGAACTCACAGTTTCACTTACAGCTGGAAAATTGAGTTTGGCCGTCGAGATTCAAGAAGAATTCATTTGAAAATGAGACCTATAATCTTGAAATTTATTAGATCTAAATGTAAGTTAAATTTAGGAATTTGGAATTTCTGATAACGCACAGATGCAACAAGTGAAACAGTCGTTGTTACTCCAACTCAATAAGTTAAATTTGATTAACTATTTGGACTCAAGGACGTGGACTCTATTTCATGTTTCTTCGGGAATAGTTACTTATATTAATCACTGCTACATGCTGTCATGCTACTGCTAGTTATTTATATCATGTATTGCTAAATTGCTTGCTTATACTTTCAATTGTAACTTTAATTGTATATGATTTGTAGAATTTCTCCATGTTCGAGCCCCAGCTACCCTCACGTCAGTACGTCACAGCCAGACAGCCTAGGCTAGTAGGCTGGCGGGATTTTCTCCATGATCCACTTCCAGCTGGCATGCCCTTGCATGGCATGAAGGGTCGGGCGGCGACTGTACTTGTAGGGACGAACCCTATATAAGTATACAATTTATAGTTGTCGGACGATGCCAGACCGCTGATGCAAGCCGCTGATGCAGACCGCTCGCGCTGATGCAAGCCTGTTCCCGCGCTGCGTGACCTCGCCTGGCGATGCTAGGCCCAGCTGACGCGAGCCGCGAAGCGGCGAGCGACAGCTGTCTGAGAATGATTTGCGGCGCGCGCGCAATGAAATTCTCGACAGGGGCTATCATCGACAGCCAATGCGTGACCCAAATACTCCGCGCGCTGCGCGTCTCCGTGGTCTACGACTTTTCAGTTCACTGAGTAGAACAGGGGCGCGCAACGTGTGCACATGCAAGCCGCTGCGCTGTCTGAGAATATGTTTGCGCCGCGCGCAACGAAATTCTCGACAGGGTCTATCATCGATCGACAAACAATTAGTAGTAGTACAATTACAAGATCAAGAGTTAACAGATGCAGATTGGCAATCTATCAGAATGCAGTCAAGTTGCCTGGCAAATGGCGATGCTTTGGCTGTCGATGATAGCCCCTGTCGAGAATTTCATTGCGCGCGCGCCGCAAATTATTCTCAGACAGCCTAGTGTTCCGACTCAAATCTGTGATATGTTAATAAGCCTACAGTATTTCGAATATGATATAATATTTCGAATATGATTTCATTACAATTCATTTTACTACTGGTTTCAACTTTCGCCTTATTACTAGCAAATCTTCCAAAAGTAAAGTACCTGAATTAAGTCGCGCGTTCCCGAGGTTCGCGCGGAACCATTTTCTCTAGGCCCTCGCTGTCGCTCGCCGCTTCGCGGCTCGCGTCAGCTGGGCCTAGCATCGCCAGGCAAGCGATGCTAGGCCCAGCTGACGCCGCGCGCGCAAGCCGCGAAGCTATCTGAGAATAATTTGCGGCGCGCGCGCAATGAAATTCTCGACAGGGGCTATCATAGACTTGTAAAATTTCACCCTACCCTTGCTGGCGGGATTTTATCCCTGGCGGATTGAAAATCGCGCGCACCGACGGTAGGGTAAAATCCTACATTCCTACAATTATCGACAGCATTGCTGCTTGCCGGATGTCATCTGTCCACTGTTTCTTGCGCACCATACACAATACAACAAGAGTCTAAACTTAGTTTCTTTTTTGAGTTTCTGAATCATGGGTAGTCTCCACCAGCATGGCAGTACAGGTCATTGTTTATGAACAAGCAGTTGTGATCAGTGATGGTTCAGTAGTGATTAGTATTCAAGTATTTGTTTCTTTAAGTTTATTCATCACTAGAAAACCTGTTAAATAGATGTAATTATCTACAAATTGAGCCATATCAGATACAACACAACAACAACGTTAATCGAAAACAGCACAATGATGCATTTTCCTATTGAATGAGGTCAGAGATATTGAGAGTAAATGGATATCAAGTCTCATTTACGCTCTCAAAACATTGATTTCATGACGGAGCACTTTGGAACATATTGGCCATTTCTTCTGATTGGCACTGTGACATGATACTTGCCCCGTTGTACGAATTTCATTCCAATTTGCATTGTGTATGTTGACAAAATGACACAATCAATTCTAATAGTGAGTCAAATAATACTTACAGTACAGATGCAACAACTTAATATTATATTTTGTAGAATTGTTGCTCCAATCAGCATGTGCATTGTTCCCAAAAAGTGAAAAAGGAAGAAAAAGGAACGTAACCAAAGCACCACCATTATCAGAAATGAGTTCCTAGATCACTATTACAGTTAAAGCACATGTCCATGGCAACACGCACTTAACTTCAAAATCAGTATGTGCATTTCATGACAGACAACTGGACAAACAAACAACCAAATTATGATAGAGATGGTGCTTTTATTCATTCATCATTGTGGAACATAAACAGATTGTTTGAGAGTTTCATAATTTCACTTGTGAAATGTGACTGAACTTTTCAAACTGCCTTACTGCACAGAGAATTTTTTCAACAAATATTCACATTGCAAGATTTAGATTATTTTATATAGTTTGGACTTTATGCAAATCTATATGTCACATTTATTGCCTGAATATAAAAGATATTATTGAGTCCATTCAGTCCAACTCAAGTCACAAAACATGCATTTCACAATACATGTATTTATGTTTTAATCATCCATTATGGAGTGTCCGTTCTCGGTGACATTTAGCCATATCACATAACTTCATTGTCTGTACTTTCTAAATATAGTGGCACAAGAGGGTCATCCTGAAAAATACTGCTTGTTGCTTGACTCTTCTGCTCCGCACAATACACATGGATCACCAGGTTCCTCTCAGAAAAACACTGCTTACCATGAGATAGCATGAGGGTATGCAGAGTATGCATTACATACCCTCTGGCAATGTCAATGCAAGTGCAAGCAGTTGTTCTCTGAGATAAACCTTGTGATCCATGTGCAGCGCAGGAGGGTTGTGTGCCATTATACTAACATTGTATTGCTTACAGCATGTCATTTTCCTTGAAAGCATTAGAATTTGAACAAGTTGAAAGACTTGTTGGACTTTTGAATAAACAGTTGCCACTCCATGGATCAGGAAACTTTCCCACTCTTGAGGTTTTGATGGAAATCTTGCTAATTTAAAGTGATTCTCTGATCTCAATTGTGAATGCCACTTTCTATCACCCCTTTCAGGTAACATTAGAGGCAATGGTTAGAGCAGTTAAGTCTTCACTACAAGAACAGCAGTTAGAAGTAAGAGATGTCAGGTTGAATGGCTCAGCTGCAAGCTATGTAGTGGCTGATTCCACTATTGATTCTTACAATGATGTGGACCTTATATTTGGTGTTAGCCTGGAAGACTGTGACAGCTTTAAACGTGTTAAAGAGGCTGTTGGAGATAGTCTACTTAAACTGTTACCAGAAAAGGTACTTGCCAGAACTTCCAGTGTCAATATTCGCAGAAAATCAACAGAAAATAGATTTATAAGCTTATTCAAATCAACGATATTGCAGGTATCAAAAGTCAGATTACGACCAAAGATGATGGTGGATGCCTATGTTAACAAGATGGTCAAAGTCTCACACACTAATGACTGTTGGTCCCTGATGTCCTTACACAATGAAGGGGGATGCAATGTAGAACTTAAGTAAGTTCTCTCAAATATACCTATTTTGACTAGGTCTAGGAATCAGGAAAATCTCTAAACTTCATCTTACAGTTATCTTATAGCTAGTTCCTCTGATGATAAGTTTAACTTATCACTTGTAGAAACACTACAACCACTTTTAGTGGAAGTTCAT